>JARFXV010000431.1:0-575760 GCA_031761425.1 Cosmopolites sordidus | reverse complement strand
CGAGAATTTTTGGGGGCCTCTAGTTGACCCAGGAATTGTTGGAGTTTTGTGGTCCTGAAGGGACGAAGGTCCGATGAATCAACGAAGTCCAGACGAATTTCATGGAGTTTAAATTGAAGTCCGACGAAGTCATCGGTATATTGGTACTAATTTTCGCCGTCGCCAGGACGACGCTGGGTATAGGTCTCTGAAGGGACGAAGGTCCTAAGAATCAACGAAGTCCAGACGAATTTCATGGAGGTTAAATTGAAGTCCGACGAAGTCATCGGTATATTGGTGCTAATTTTCGCGGTCGCCAGGCCGACGCTGGGCATAGGTGCAGTCGGCGGGCTGACATCAACAAAAACACTTGAGTATTCGACATGCAGGTGGAAGGGTAGATTTACACAAGTCGGGAATCGAGATAGTTTTGAAACCCGGGCCTTGATACCGGATTTTGGGGAGAAAGGTATCGGAGAATTGCCCTGTTTCTAGGTCAGGAGGTCCGATAATTCTCGCAGCAGAGAGGGTTGTTGCTTCGTGAAGTTGAGAACTTGAACTTCATTAGCTGGAGTTGATTAAATTGGAAATTGGGAAGCAGGTGTTCCCGATGGATTTGGATATTTCTAACAAAACGGTGCGTTGAGAGCCAAACGCGGTGATTTGTTTTGGAAAATCTAAAACTTCTCAGCTGCTGCCGGCGTGAGAAATCGATAGTAAGCCTGAAGACCGTACGGGACTACGGATCTTACCAGGACTTGGAAAATTTGAAACTTGATTTTCGAGGTAAGTTTATTCATTCTGCAGGAGAGTGGTCATAATAGTTTGAAAGCTAAGGAAGCCGTCTCGTAATATTTATAGTCTTCTGGGTCGCAGATTGTAGTTGTGGGTGCTTCGGGTTGGTCTGGTGTTGGGCCCGCCTCTTCGGACGTTATTTGGGGTGTTTCAGTGGTAGACAGTTGCTCTCGCGATTGCGACCATTGAGCTTCCGACTATCGGTTGATTAATGGTTTCCACGTATCTGGCAGGTTGAGGGCATCGTCTCTTCTGTTTAGACGGGTTGCCGTGTGTGAATGCCGGGAAAATGCCAAGTGTGATCTTGGCGAAACGTCTGCACGTTCTCAATAAACCGGACACAAACAATCAGGTGTACTCCCGGACTAATATTCTAATATATATATATATATATATATATATATATATATATATATATATATATATATATATATATATATATATATATATATATGTAACTAACTAACTAATTCTAATATATATATATATATATATATATATATATATATATATATATATATATATATATATATATATATATGTAACATTGTCAAAGTTTGTTGGCCAAATAACAATATTTATATTTGTAAACAAGTGGTTGGTAAACATATGTCGACCCAACAATAACTAAATATAACAATAAAATGTATTTAATTATGATATAATAAACCGAATAACGAATTTTGCTCTCTATTGATTGGCTAAAATTAACGTTAAAATGTTTTTGTCTGCAGAAGATGTTATGTCTGCCTGTTTTATGGAGATCTTACCAAAAACGGACCTTTTTTTTTAAATCACTGACATTGGATAACACCAAAGGTCGCCTTTTCATTGGAATAGAAGTTGATGAAAACTAATAATCCGATTAAGGTATTTTTCATCGTAGTGGAGGTTTAAATTGTGGCATTTGGTGTTTCGTAGGAGTCGATGCATTGATTTTAATATTTGTTCGTAGTAGTTAGTGTGTGTTCTTTGTAAGGAGATAATCATAAAGCATAAAATATTCATATATATTCATATATATATATATATATATATATATATATATATATATATATATATATATATACTAATTTGAATTTTAACTGTATGTCTAACTCCTATTGCTGACCGCAATGAACATCCCTTTTAGATTGTCAACTATATGTTTGTGATAATTTTCTAGCCTTCTCTCAAAAAGCATTTGGCTTTACTCCTCCTTGTTATTGTCGTCACGTTGTTATCTTCCAAATCCATAGACTATAGGGATCAACTAATAGACATTGTGCTTCGGAAAGTAAAATTAAAAACAGCACACAAAGAATTGAGATATCGATGAAATTTTATTTTTATTTAACTTCTTAGACTTTGCCATTATAACAAAATTATTTAAATGTCCACCACGTGACCGCTTGCACGACTCAATCCTTTTGCGGTCATTTTTATTGACTTTTTTTTATCTCGGCAATGACTTGAAGAATGTTGGTTTTCAAGTACTCAAGACTTTGGGGATTGCCTACGTAAATACTTTTCGCGGAATAAAACTAAAATTAGTCGTGTTGTGTGGTTTGCGGCGCCGTCTTGTTGGAACCATCGCTCAGATCGAAATCTTCAATTTCTGGCCAAAAATAATCGGTTATCATATGCCTCTAGCGCTCAGAATTGACATTAACATTCACTTCTTCGTTTTTGAAGAAGTACGGGCCAATGACACCACCAGACCATAACGCGCATCAAACAGTCATATTTTGCCGATTCAATGGACTCTCCGCAATCACTTGTGGATTTTCAGAGCATCATATACGGCAATTTTGCTTGTTTACATATCCGCGGAGCGACAAATGAACTTCATCGCTGAAGAAGATTTTGTTGGAAAAATCAGGTGAATGTTCAAACACCTAATCGGCCTCTGCTCGGCGCATTCCATGGTCGGCGAGCTTCAATTCTTGCGTGAGTTGAACTTTGTAAGGACAAAGATGCAAGTGCAAATGCAAAGTAAGCTATAATGTGCCGTAAGATAAGTCCACAGACTGTGAACGCCGAGGAATCGATAAATTTGGGTCTTCAGCCACACTTTCACTAACACCAGCGATATTCTCTATCGAACGAGCGTTACGATGATGCACATATCTTAGCACATTCGTAACAGACTCAGTATTTTCAAATTTTTTGACTGTGTTGGAAATTGTGCACTCAGAAGGACGATTATGGCGACCACATTCTGCTCGTAAAGCTCGAAATCTGGCTATGGCAGAATCACCATTTTTGTAAAAACTTTTAACAATTTTAAAGCGTTGTTCGATGGTTAAATGATCCATATTGTAAAATGGCAAACCTTAAACTGAAGTAATCACACTTTGGATGACATTTAATGGTATCTCGTCCTGTATTTAAGTTTGACAGTTGTTAAAATACAGGGCTGTATTTTTCGAACCTCGAAAGGGTTAACCCTGTATAAATAATTCTTAAAATTAATATTTATTCCTCATAAGAATCCAAAATTATTTATTTATTTTTTAAATTTATAGTCTCTATTCAACTAATAACTTAAAATACAGATCATTAAATGCACCTAATATACGAATTACACTGCAAAAGTAGTGTCAATGTTTATTCAAAAGATAAGTATATATTTATTTGCAAATAAGTAGTTCGCAAACATGTATCACTGTTTATGCAATTGTTACTATGAATGCTTTGCTTCATTAAATTACAAAGAAAATTGTTCAGTTGTAAATTGCAATCATCCTTTAAATGAACTATAAATAAATTATCTTTTAGAATGTGTTGTAAATTTTTCCTGTATATTGGTAAAATATTCATATTCACATATGTATGTCTAATATGCAAAATTAATTTCTAGTCTTAATATGCCGAGTGGTCGGATTGAACAGGTTCCATTATATTATGACATTACTATTGTCAATCAATCATATACATCCGTAAGTGAAGCTAAAATTAGGCCCGATTGATTTGCCAATTATTTGCCGTTTCCCGTTGTTATGTTTATTGTGAACACAGAGTACGGATTAGCCGTAACTAATAGATGGGCATCATTAATGGAGGGTTATTCGCACTCTCTTATCTCCCCTATTGACCGGGAGTAGTAGTAATGGGAAAATTGGGGGAACCCGTGAGTAGAGAGATGTATATATAAATCGATCTACACCAAAAACAAATTACCGTTAGCCACTTGTTCTTTGTCCAATTAATTATGTTTTGTTACGGAATATTTATAATGGTTATATATATATATATATATATATATATATATATATATATATATATATATATATATATATATATATATATATATATATATAATGTTTTTCAATGCGAATAGTGTATAAAATAAAATTTAATCTTCTACATATAATTTTGTTAATTCCATTTATATTTCATATAAATATATATAATTTATATATTATATAAATGACATAACAAGTATAATAGGTAATAATAGGTTAATAATCACGTATGCTTTTGACTCTAATACAAATTTACGAAATCAATAAGTATAAATCAATAATTAATTTTATTTTTTTTCCTTATAATTAAAAAGTTATATCAAATTGAAAATATATTTTTAAATTCCCCTCAACATTACAGAATGCTGACTGACGAGTGTTTTAGTTTTTAATCAATTTATTCTTGTTATTATCATCAGTGTATCGATAAATTTATTGAAAATGTCAAATCTAATTAGTTATCGTGCCTATCGTAGTCGTACCATTTTGTACGAATACTACAAAAACAACTCCCGAAAAAATGTTTTTAATTATGTTACAAGATGTTAAACGTCGAATCCAATGGTTCCAAGGAACACGACCTATTAATTCTAAAACATAAAATTTTTACAACCACCTGTCATCAAATATATACGAAATATTATTCTTTATAACATTATATCAATTTTTTATGTTTGAGTATTTACTACCTGCTGAAGCTACACGATCGTGACATTGAGTGTCTTGAACTTTTTTTAGTTTTTCATTAATAATTAGCACCTTGAACTTCAGCTGAATTGAACCGAATGTAATTTTTGAGGAAATGTGTGACCATAAAAATTTCCACACCAGGTATATTAACAGAATTGGCCTTTATGAACCCTTTATCATACATTACTGAATAAAATTAGTAACCAACAATATTTTTTTGCACTAAACTTCATTAATTTTGACAGTATATACACAGGTAAAAGCCGTTGACAGTACTTTCGCGAAAACATTTTAACATAATGACCTAACAAACATGGAAGCTATGTTTGCTCCTTACTGTCAAGCGTCCAACGTTCATGTTGGAGCATGTTCGGCCTTTTGTCGGTCTTTTGACCCGCTTCAAAGGGTTTTTTAACACTGCACGATTATTCGCGTTCGCGCCCTCCATCCACCCGAGATTATTTTCTAAAATAATCACTGCTGGGAGTTGAGATAAGGTTTCCGTAGTCGAAAGCTACTCACAAAACCATTATCTTCTTCTCCTTGGTGTTTTCGCAGCTTGGTTGGCGACGGGGTGGGCCAAGCGCTTCGCACCTCTCCCCTCTGGGGGGCAAGTACCAGATTCACTGGATGGTAAACTTGCAAGACATTTGATACACTGCTACACGATTCGTCCAAATCAATGAAATAGTTTTTTCAGTTTTTGTTTATATATTATTATCATTAACTTGTGTATTGACAGGTGTGTGTTTTTATTATTTTTGTATTTTAATTATGCATATATTTTAAATAATTATTATTAAAGAGCTCTAAAGAAAAATTAGGTACCTATTGTTTTATAAGTCTATAAAACAGTAAAGTTTATTGAAAACTTGAATAGGTGAAAAGTTTGTATCAAAATTTTGATATTTTTTTTTGTTTATTTACATACAATAATAAAATTACTTATAAAAGTAAACTATTTTAGCTTCACTGTTTATATAAATATCTGTTATGCTTATTATATATTTATGAGTTCTTGTTATTAACTTATCATTCTTATTATTAACTTATCATTCTTATTATTAACATATTCATTTATTTGCATTAAAAAATGTTTTACGTGATTATTTTATTTGTTGTAGTTTTAAATTTGCCACTTTACCATTTAAAAATCATAAAAATCACAACATTTTAAATGATGCTTGGCACAATATATGGTCTGTTCTTATTTAGAGATACTATCCATCGCCTCCTTAAACGACTTCTACGTTTATTTTTTTCAATTAATATTTTGCAACAAGACAACAAAATTACTGTTATGGCAGTAGCAATAACATTCTCATCATCCTCCATTCTTTAAATAATTTCAATATAAATAAATAATTTTAATTTTACTTTTAATCCCACAAAATTTGAACCAACATTGGAATGAAATGTATTGGATCAAACGTTCGTTCCACCGTGTAGCAGGACACTTGCCATATCAATCGTCGCATATTTGACTCAAACGTTGGAGGCGAATATTTGAGTCAAACGCTCACTGCATCGTGCGGCGGTGGGTTTAGACGAATTTGTAGATACGCTCTAACTTAGGGGTGCAATATTTTGAGTCTGTATTCATATACATATATTTGGAGCTGTATGTCCAATGGTTTGACAACTGTATGTCATTCCAAAGTCAATTTTTTCCTTTCACTCCGTAAACGTCTGATCCTTCCACCTCGGTATTGATTCAATCAGTGGCGGCTCGTGAGGGATGCCGTTGGGGCGCCGCCCTTCCAGCATTTATCACAGTAAACAATTTTTCAATAGCACGAATAGTAAAAAGGAGGAAGGCGAAAGTAAGAAAAAATCTTCAGCAGCACTATTTTCTTCTACGCCCTCCCACTTTAAAAACCCACGAGCCGTCACTGCAATTCAATTCTAAAAGGGCATAATTCTAAACAATGTGTCTTTATTTATCTGTAGCTGCAATGAAATATAATGCACTTGCTGGATATTTTATACATGTCCATAATGGTAAAAGTTGAAATGTCTAATTCTCTCACTATATATTTTCAAAGAATACCTTAAGACATCATTTCTCAAACAGAGGGTCATGACCCCTAAGTGGGTCGCGCTCAGGAATATGGGGGCGCAATATATTCAAAAAATAAGACCCGTATACGAAACATCCTATTATTGAAGTATTTTTAATTTAAAAGCAAGTGTTAGAAAATTAAATATTACCAGGTAATAACAACATAATAAAATAAACTTAAATAAAGTAATAGCCAAAGTTATTTGAAATAATAATTCAATGCGTCGGTTGATTTTGTTTTTTACTTAAAAGTGTTTCTATACGCGAATCATTACTACAAACACACATAAGCAAATTTTTTTCCAGTTGTAATAGACGATTTCTATATTTAGTTTTTAAAGGCACCACCGGCAAGAAGCTTTTTTCGCATAAGTAAGAAGTAGCGAAGGGAATCAATATTTTCAATGCAACTAGGCTTCTGTATTCACATCGTGCAAGCCAAAATTTATCTAAATCTTGATTTAAAAATTCTAGAGTTGTAGAGTTTTGTCGGCCGATATTTCAATAAGTTGGTCATGAATCTCAATAGATAATTCAGCAGCTGCAACAACATCTTTATCAAACGATTGAGAACCCATCTTTTCGACAAATCATCGTTCCTATTTGGAAAATATTCCAGTAAATTAATTTTCAATTCGCGTAAGTGCGTTTTCCTGCTATCCAACACGCGATCAATAACATAATTTTCTAAATCCATATTTGTAGTAACATAATCCGAAGTTAAAGCGAATGTATCAAAACTGCGTTTTTTAAGGTGTATAATCCAAATACCAAGCTTATTGATGAAGGCATTGACTTTGTCTGTAAACTCGTATTCAAGTCATTCAAATGTGAAAATATATCACTGAAGTAAGCCAACAGTAATAAAGCTTCTCCATCTTGTAAAAACTCTGAAAATGAGCTATTTTTATCTGTAAAAAAGATTTTTAATACATCTTGCAATTCAAAAAGCATCTTTAGAACTTTTCCTCGCGACAACCGCCTGAGTTCAGTATGGAAAAGTAGTGAATCGTATTTGGCATACATTTCACATAATGTGGAAAGCAAGATTAACAATTTTTACGGCTACGAACAGAACATTTTGAAAATTATCCGGCATCTTTTTTGTAGCAAGCGCATTTCTGTGAAGAAAGCAGTGCGTCCATTCTATATGTGGCATAATGTCTTTTAATTTTACTATCACACTTCTGTTCTTCCCCGTCATCGCGTTCGCACAATCAGTACATACAGTGTTACATCAATAAAAACTTAACAGAGTTCTTCGCCAGTTGCACGACCATGCCTTCTTTAATTGATCCTTCGCATTCGTATCGGATAAAACACAAAAATTGCGCCAAATTCGACTCGTCTGTTTAGTCGTCGAACTGAATACCAAAAAAATCACTTAATTTGACCTTTTCAATTTTTTGATCATGAACATCATATGCCATTTCAATACGTTTTGATATTGCATCATTTGAAAATGGTATAGTGGTTCTTCCGGACTTACCATCAAACTGACCATATCAATGGCAGCGGGTAAAATAAACTTTTTCGCAATCGTGTGGGGCTTAGACTCCCTATAGCAATTTCTTGATTTTTCAAGATGAGTGATTTACGCTCGAAAAATTCTATTGATTTGATTTGTAAAGACGGGTGTTTTGTTTTCAGATGCCGGGCTCATTTTGAAGGCTAATGCTTTCCGCGGACAGAACTTGATAACAAACAACACATTGCGGCTTGTCATTCAATGTAATGAATTCATATTTTAAATACGTTTCATTGTACAATCTAGTCTTTGTCATTACTGTTTCACCAGATGTAGACGGTGCATTTTGTTTTGTTACAAATTTGTCCATTTCATTTATTATTATTAATTTATTTTATTTCCGCACTGTTATTAAGATATTTAACACTGAGTGAGAGAAGAAATCGAAGTATTTAACACTGGGTAGGAGAAGAAGTTGCAGTACTTATTTTCGTAAAAATGTAATTAACAATGAAATTATTTGTCTCGTTCCTTTGTTTATATTATAAAAGCGCATAGCTTGTACGAACCTGCCTAAGCGCGCTCGAGATGATTCATCCATCTAGCATGCTCGGGCTGGTGGCGCGATGTGTGCGGGTGGGTCATTTGACAAGTGAGTGCAAGTGCAGGGCACGGGTTCGAAGTTGTATAAGTAATATCAGAACAAGGGGTTACATAAATCTTGTAGTGCGGTGTTTGTGGCTGTGTGCGGTAGTTCGTTGTAAACGTAACGACCTATTCACACATACATCCGTCAAAGACAATTTTTCGTTTTTATTATGATTCGTATGGATTTTATAAGTCATTTAAAAATGAAAACGATTCTTCATAAATCACGATACTGAAAAAAGGCCGAATCGACGTCGTGTTAACCGCGGATGTAAAACTTCAAAAAGGGGATCCCAATGTTTTTTACTTAACTTTTTGGCTATTTAGTGGGTCGCGACATCAAAAAGGTTGAGAAAAGATGCATTAAGAGGTCAACAATCAAACAAAAAATCGAATTTTGTCCGAAGGAAATAAACAAGGCATTGCTAATTGTTTAGAAAATTGCAAATATTTCTGATTTGCTTTCAATTTCTTCGGAAATGGGTGCATTTTGGATACATGTTTTAAATTATATAAACATGTTAAAAGTAATGATCTAAATAACCGTTCGTAAAATTTTTCAAAATTTATTTCCCTCCTCGTTTAACCTCCTATTAACTCCCTGTTTGAAGAAGTTTTAAGACATAGTTCCGTAGCTTGCTGAATTAATGTCTAGTGTGACTCTATATCTTTTGAAAAAATAATGGCCCCAGAATTCCGCAATCGCCAAGACCACGTTGTTTTTGGACAGTGTAGTGATCTCTACTGGAATTTATTATGATTTTCTGCGGCTCAAAATCGGTAATTTTGTTTATTGATTCACATATTTAACTGAAAATGGCTTTATCGCTTATGATGATGGAGAAATCTTCATTTTCTTTAAATCAAGTCAAGTCATCAAGTCAAGCATTACTTAACCTAACGTGAGGCATTGTGAAAGTCCCGTTCAGTTCTTTTACAGTCGTCAGTTTATACAGATGAAAGCCCAAATCTTTATACAAAATACGCTTTACAGCATTTTTATTAATCACCAATTCAGAAGCGTGCTATCTAGCAGAACGAGTAGGATTTCTTCTAATCACCACACTTATCTTGTTTCCTTGTCTACATTCCTTTGTGAACGTAACGATCGAGATATACCAGGTGGCTGTGTTTTCATTGAAACTGCCTTCATTCAAAGAGCAGTTACCCACCCGAGAATGGTGTTGCTCCTGGGGATCTCACCAAGACGTCTGATGTTGAAGTTGGGCTGGGGGAATCGCTGAGTCTTAATTACGATTACACAACTTTTATCAAAGCTGTTGTAAATGAATAGGCGATAGGAAAAGCAATAGAAACCTGCCGCAGGCCCCCTCTCCTTCTGCTAGCCGATTACTATCTATTCGAAAAAAGTTAACTGTTCTATTCCCGTAGACTGCCTTGTACAATAATACTCAAAACAAACTGTAACAAATAACTTTTATATATATATATATATATATATATATATATATATATATATATATATATATATATATATTATTATTATTCACGTATGAACCCTGGTGGACTACGCGAAGTACAGTTAGGTTAGGTAAGGTTAGGTTAGGTTGGCGTTTGTTGTTTTTTGTTTTTAGCCTTCCCTTGCGCTCATACTGATTTCATTCTTTTACTATGCGCTTTTTTCCTAGATCATCAGCAAATACCAGACAATCTATTTTGATGTTGGTTCTCCCCAGTTTAATGGGCTGGTCAATATTGAGGGCCGTTTGTTTTACAAACCACTCCTGTATTACTTTTTCTAGAACACAGTTAAATAAGAGAGAGGCGAGAGTCCATCCCCTTGTCTCACTCCAGTTTTAATTTCAAAAGGCTCTGAAATACCACCCAAGAATTTAACTTATGACTGTGTCTAAGTTAGTGCTGTTTTAATAATTGCCAGCGTTTTCAGATCTAGTCATTGTTCTTTCAAGATTTGGAATAAAGATTCGCGGTCAATATAATCATATGCTTTTTTGAAATCCACAGATGTACAGACGAGATTTTTATTATATAGTTTTTGATGTCTTGGGATTAACCCAATTTTTTATTTATATATATATATATATACATAAAAAATTATATACAAATATATATACATAAAAAATATATATATATATATATATATATATATATATATATATATATATATATATATATATATATATATATATATATATATATATGAGCATTTTTGTTGATTGCTTGACTGGAAACGAGCCCCACCCATCCCTTCAACTGGAGGGCACATGTTTTGTCTCTTGATGTTTAGACTCTTCAGGGTACATAGACATGCTCCCCCATCAAGAATAAGGAGATCCTATATTGGATGAAGGAATGGCAAAGCACGACGTAGAGCACTGGTGAACTTCCTTAGCTTTTTGATACATTTCTCCACGGGCCCAGTTCACAATTTTTCGATTATATATATCTATATATATATATATATATATATATATATATATATATATATATATATATATATATATATATATATATATATGGAAACGGTCAAAAATTTCCAGATAGCTTCGAGGTTTCTTAATGAGATTTTGTACACAAATAAACATAAACATAAACACAACTTCAGGAAATGTTTGCCACTTTTTATTTTTTCTTCTGTCATATATTTGAAATCGAAGGTTAAGTTGATTTTTTAAATAAGAACAGTACTTGGCTCAGAATTTGGTACTCTCGGAATGAGCATTTTTTCTGAATTCTGAAACCAACGTTTTACCACATAACCACATGTTATGATATAAAATTAATTGTTGCATTAAACCATTGTCTCTACATCAATTAAACATTCAACGAATTTTTGTCATTAGTTTTTGTTTTTGGTCTTCCTAATTTTGGAGGACTTTTAATGCTGCCTGTATCATTGAATCTTTTTGAATCTTACTCTAAATAGACCGAAACACTCTTTAGCCATTTTTAAAATCTCCTTTGAGAAAAAAAAAACCATATAAAATTTACATGGTTGAATTCAGAAAAAATACTCATTCCAACATTGCGAAATTCAAGTACTGTAGTTATTTTAAAAAAAGTAAGCTAGCCTTGGATTTCAAATATGCGACAAGAAAAGAAATGGAGATATACCCAAAAAGTGGCAAAGATTTCCTGATGTCTGTGTACAAAATTTTAATAAAAAATCTCAAAGCGTTGTTCAGATATTTGACCCTTTTCATACGTAATAGCAACCCTGTATATACTAGTATATATATATATATATATATATATATATATATATATATATATATATATATATATATATTTATTAATATTAAATTATGAATACAATTTCTTTTTGATCGCACCTTGTAGTTTCACCTTTATTTCTGCAATGTTAACATTTACATATTCCTTGAACGTATAATTTATTTACACATTGAATGTGTGATTATTTGTTTTATTTTTATCCAGACCAACAAAGGTGTTGATTTTAAATCGACCTTACATAAATTAATAATATATAGTATTGATTTAATTGATTAAAGGTCAGATAAAGGCTGAACAACCTTACATTTATGATATGTTTTTGTTTCAGATTTTGTTGTTTAAGTAGTGGCAGAAGCTTCAAATAGAATCACAAAATGGCACAGAAATTTGACAAGAAAACAGAACTTCCGGAAACACCCCCAGATGGTGGCTGGGGGTGGATGGTTGTTTTGGGTGCAGCTTTAATTAACGTAAGTAACCAATTTTTTAACTATTATTATATATTGTTCTCTGCACTGTGGTTCTAAATAATTGTTAACTTCGAGCAATATTTACTATAACAGATAACGCAAAATTATATAGTATTTCTTGGCTTGGTTTCTACTTGATAGAAATTCATTATAAATGTCTAATGAAAAACTTTTTTATCTTGTCTAGATTTCCACTTTATTATTACCATTTGACGCGTTTCGCTAACACTGTAGCTTCTTCAGAACTGGCTATTTTCGACGTTAAAATAGGTATAAATACAAAACGTTTCTACAATAACATATATTTTGTAAGAAATACACACAAATGATATTTATTGTCTGTATAAAGTAGAGTAAAGGGGATTTGTTCAGGTTTCAAATTCACTATTAAACGATGGTTCTCATTTAACAGATATGAGGCATAATTCGAATTATGTTTACGACAGATAAATTCTTTCGTGTTCTTTAATTCTTCTCTTGAACGATCTGCATGTTTGTCCTATATAACTTTTTGGACACGACTCATAATACAGTTGATTTATCCCTGATTTATCTTTTTTTTTTGTTTTTGCTATGCAATTTTTGATATATTTTCCAAGAATCTTATTCGTTTTAAAGGTTACTTTTGCATTGTTTTTGAATAAGAATTTTTCAATCTTTTTCGACGGTTTACTAAAGTATGTTATTAATATGAATGAATGGTCTTTTTCATGTTGTGCGGATATATTTCAGAGACAGCCTGAATGAAAAAGACTATTCATTCAAATTAATAACATTCTTTGGTAAACCGTCGGAAAATATTGAAAAAATCTTATACAAAAACAATGCAAAAGTTGCCTTTAAAACCAATAACTGCCTTGGAAAATATATTAAAAATTGCAAAGCAAAAACAAACAAAAATGCAAATCAATTGTATTGTGGATCGTGTCCAAAAACTAATCTAGGACAAATAGGCAGATCTCTCATAAAAAGAATTAAAGAATCGTTTTAATAGTGAATTTAAAATATCACATGTACGAGGGTCGAGAGATTTCTTTATCAAGATTTTTTTATATTTTATCAAAGTCGCCTTTTAGCTCTATATGCTTATTCCAGCGTTTCTCCAACTTTTTTAAGCCGTCTAAAAAGTAATATTTCGGAAGGTCCTCAAAATAGGCATCTGTTTGGGCGATGATCTCCTCGTTCGATCTGAACTGTTGTTTACTAAGCCATTTTTTTTAATTCGGAAATTAAAAATAAGTCACTGGGGGTCAAATCCGGTGAATACGGTAGATGTTCTAATAATTCGAACTTTAATTTTATGATTTTGGCCATTGAAACTATATAGGTATGCGCCCGTGCGTTGTCTTGATGGAAGAGGATCTTTTTCTTTTTCAAATGAGGACGATTTTTGATTTCTTCACTCAACCGGTGTAAAAATTGTGCATAATACTCTCCAGTTATTGTTTTCCCTTTTTCCAAGTAATCAGTGTAGATGATTCGGCGTGCCTTCCAAAAACCTTGTCGGCTGATTTCACCGTCTTCGCCTTCTTCGGAGCCTGTTCGCTTTCAAAAACCTACTGTTTTGATTGTTAATTTGACTCTGGAGTGTAGTAGTGCTAGCTATAGTGTTAGCGTAACATTTAGTAATAATAAAGCGTAAATCTAAACAAATCAGTCTTTCATTAAACATTTATATAGTACATAATTGTGTATGCATTTATTGAAGTAATTTTTGTACACTTTCGTTTGACATAATCTCGTTTAACTTTAAATTTATGCTAGTTTTTAATCACATTTTTATCACCACTAAAAAAGTATTGTAAAGAATTAAAGTTAGATGCTGGTGGCGTATTACATTCATTCATGTGAATACTGAGCACGTTTCGTTAAACTGTTATACTGCACGTTATGTTAAAATGAAACAAATTGCCTTCATCAATGTTATCCTTTAAAACATATTAATATAGTATTGACTTTGATATTGACTTTTATACTTTAATTTATATAAAAAATAATGAAAATCAGCTAAACTGACTGCTTCCTAAGACATACTTGCCTTCTACTCTGTAATTCTTATTTCCTTATAGTGTGAGTATAGTGGGGTAAGCTGAGTTTGTTTGCTTTAACCCTTATATGCATTCTTTCCATCTTTCTCTTTCCCCCTGTCAAGTTTTTTGCCATTATTTTACCCAGTGATCTTACTTCTTAGTTCATTTATCATTTCATTATTAGTTTATACCTTTCGTTTCTTTTATATAAGGTTTTATGATTGCTCTGTATGTTTCCTCTTCTTTCAATCCTACCTCCATAATCTCTGATTTTAATTAGTTAAGCAATAACATATTAGTGTTAGTATTATATAATAACAAGATATAGTGTTATTTATTATGTTTTGGTAAATCGTCCGAAAAAAATTGGAAAGGTGTTATATAAGAAGAATGCAGTAATTTTTAAAACAAACAATAATTTAGGAAAATTAATTAGAAGTTACAAACATATATTCCTATATATCCTTAAACGGTTAGATAATTTAAGAAAAGAACAAATAAATACGAATTAGTTTTCTTAATCAGAAGCAGAATTCTAATTATGTCTGTCATTTATTAAATGAAAATCATTATTTCAATGTACATTCTGTCAAAAAAGTACCGGGAATTGATCATTTAAAAAGCCCGCTTAAAGGGATTGTCAAAATTCTTTTTATCGTTAAGTTGTCTACAACTGTCCTCTATATTGACGTGGCGTTTGAACGTCATCTGTCTTTTAGTTTGTTTACAGTGCTCAATTTTGTCAGTTTATCTAAAGTGTGTTTTGCGATTTTTACAAAGGATACAAACATAGAATAAAGAATTTGTCTTAAATTTTGCACTGCAAATGGAATTTTGTGTGCCGAGTCACTGGAAATGTTGCAGAAGGCTTACGGTGAATCGACTCTATCAAAGCACGTGCATATGAATGGTGCAGTGCATTCAAAAGGGGTCGAGATTTGCTTCAGTCTGGTCGGCCATCAACGTCTTCAAATGAAGTTAACATCGCTAAAATGAAGGAAATCCATTCATACGATTTTAAGCAATTGTTTGAGCATGAAACGCGTTGTCGTTCGACTAGTGCCGAAGGACATGAATGTTCTTCAGAAACTTAATCGCATAAAGGTCGCTGAAGATATGCTTGAACGAGTGAAATCCGACCCCATATTCTTAAAATGCATTGTAACTGGTGATGAGACATGGGTATACTAGTTTGACATGCAATCCGGTCAACAAGCTTCGGAATGGCGCCTCCCAACTGAGCCGAAACCGAAAAAAACCACGTCAAACTCGCTCAAAAGCCAATGTGAAGTTGACTGTTTTCTTTGATTATCGCGGTGTTGTGCACTCGGAATTCTTGCCAGAAGATCAGACGGTAAATAAAGAATATTATCTGAGCGTTATGCAGCATTTGAGACAGCAAATTCGTCGAAAAAGCCAGATATGCGGAAAGAGAACTCTTGGATCTTGCATCACGACAACGTACCATCTCACAAGGCTATCATTGTCAACAAATTTCTGGCCAAAACTTAATAAAGACCATCGAACAACTATCGTATTCACATGATATGGCTCCGGCCGACTTCTTTCTCTTTCCAAAACTCAAATTACCACTTCGTTTTCAGTCGATAGAAGACATAAAAGAGAATTCGCGGCGAGAACTGAAGTCGATTCCGGAAAATACGTTTAAAAAATGTTTTGACAATTGGATTATTCGTTGGCCTCAGTGTATTATTTCGGAAGGGACCTATTTTGAAGGCGATACAATAAATTTGGATAAATAATAAACATTTTGTGTTTTATTGACCAATTCCCGGTACTTTTTTGACAGAATGTATTGAACGTTCAAAATAAAGGCAAAAAATTTAACCACCTTGAAAGTTTAGAAATAAACAGATTAAAATATACATCTTTTTTTGAATGATAAGGTAGACCTGAACAATTTGTCTATTAAATGGGTACAGACAATAAATAGTATTTCGGTTGATTTCCAAAATATAAAAAAATGTAATAAATGTTTTCTTTAATATTTACAATTGAATTTTCTGAATTATATGTTATTTATCTTAGATAGATAGAAACATTATTACTAATTATGTGATCTCGTTATTAAATATCTTATTTGCGTGACCTTATCTTTTGTTGAAACACGAGACAGTTCACTTCAATCGATTAGAAAACGTGATTTTAATATGTTTGCGTTATCTTCAGAGAACATAAAAATAAACTAATAATCATTAAGCTATTATTGATTACAATAATTAGGTTCTTACTAACATTTCTTCCGTTAATATATACGTGTTTTATAATCAGATAACTCTTCTGCTATAAGAATTATGCATTGAAAGTTTATTTTGAATTAACTGATTGATTTGTCCGTTACTTTGTAATAGTTCGTTTTTCAAATTAAATTATTCAAATTTTTACTTTGTCATTTATTACTTATTTTATTTTTTGACTTTGTGATTATCGAAAATAATGTTACATTATCAAACTGATTTTTGCATGACAATAATGCACGATTGCCTGTCGCAATAATTATTTGTCAAATTTTCGCTATAAATCAATCACATATAGTTCCACAAGCACTTCGTTGATGCGGTTTTAAGTCCATAGAAGCTTTTCAAGAGAATTCGCTTGTCGCTTCCAAGGAACTATGAGAAATCGAGTATAAAGTCTATTTCGAAGATTGGAACTTGAAACTGGGTTACTTTGAAGAAGACACTATATAATTGGATGAATAAATAAATACATCGGGATTTATTTAAAACTCCTCCTTACTTTACGATCATAGCATAAGTCCTTCCATAAGAGATATTTTTAAACAATTCATCTCTCATTCATTTCTACTGACATAAAATGTGTAAACTGTTTTTGATATTAGATCAATGAGTGAGCAATGAACCAAAATATGTTTCAAAAGTCCACAATGGCAGATAGAGCATTCACTATTCAGTGCCACGTCGATGAGTAATAGTTCATATTCAAGAAAATGTTCAATAAATTGCAGAAACTCTTCCATATTGTCGTTGTGTCTTGCAGATTCATCTAGTAGTTTACTGGAATTCCATAACTGTAAATATTATTTTAACGAAAACTTATTTAAGAAAACGCAATAATGTTCTATTCCCAATATTCATCTGATTTGGTTCCGTATAACATCTAGCTACTTCCAAAACTAAAATTTCCTAAAATTTCCATTTCCAAAAAACAGATTTCGACTGTGTTTCTAGTAACAATTACTAAAAATATGTATCTAAAGTACTATAAAAAATGAGCTCCCAGCCTTATACTGTAAGAGACATACTGTGTTTCAATTATTTGGCGAAAATGATTCCATTTATGTGCTTATCATTTTGTAGCACACGAGACAAAGTGACATTAGATAATAAAATAAACGTGATTTTCTTGGATATTCTTATCTGTTTTGAAAATATGATAAAAACTAATTTAATGACATAAATTTCTTGAAAAAAATATTATTGATATGGTATGATATTTTTGTTTAAATAATTAAAATATATACGTCAATACTAGTTGTATATATATATATATATTCCCATATGGACAACATATGGGAAATTGAACTGAACTTCTTAAAGGTTTAGGGTAGGTTTTAGCAAATTAGAACAACTTTAATCTTTGATATTCTGCCTTATCGCCATATCTACATTTGTAGCAAATTTCGTTAAATTATATTGTATTAATATTTGACAACCAAAGCAATGCATTGAAATCGTTGAACGTGTGTTTCCCAACACAAGTTAGCTATATCAGGAAATGATTAAAACTCTAGTTTAATCTATTTTGATTTCAATTTATACCTAAACCTAGGGCGTTAATCTGTATCATATTCGCTAAAGCCTATATAAATTTGCTCGTTCATGAGTTGCACACAGATCCCCACTCGTGAGTAATATAACAGAGCTCCATTTCTAAAGGGAATAAATGTTTGAAAAATTAGCTCGAATTAATTGAAAATAGAATATAATCCAACTTATAGAGAAGAAAGAGTGGCTACGAAAATATCATATTTATTTTGACATATCTCTTCAAATAGAATCAGAAACGAATAAAATCCAAATAGCGAAATTCGGCTTTTTCCACAAATCTTCGGAATCATCATCATAATTATCATCCGTGGTCCTACAACCCTTAAAAGGGTCTGCTAAAATCCTTGGTCTGTCGTAGACTGTTGCGATATACCTGGCTTTTGTTTTCCAATTTGCTATTTTACATGTCTTTATGTCGTTTAATATTTGATCCATGAAAGGTATTCTTGATTGTCCATTGGGTCTTTTGCGAATTGGGCATTGTCCAATGCCAAATAACAATGTAATAATAACATCACTAAGCAAAAAATTGTATTTGCTTAATGGATTTGCTTTCAATCGATCTTTTAACATAGTCTATCCATCTTAGCCTTCCAATTTTGATAAAGGACACTGTGTCATCGTCATGGTATTCTCTGTATAGCTCATAGTTGTATCATCTACGCCACTCCCCATTTTCCTGGATTCCTTCGTAAATAAGTCTGAGCACCTTTCCCTCGAATGTGCGTAGTAGTTTTTTTATCGTTTTGTGACAATACCCATGTTTCCGAAGTATAATTTTGCCTATTTCTAACCATGTCTTATATATTTTACATTTATTGGTTTTTGACACAACGTCGGAGTTTAAATGCTGGACCGATTTTAAATGAGTAGTCCCAAGTAACTCTTGTTTGCTGGATATATTCTTCTCTGTATTTCTGCATTTCTGTCGTTGTTTATAACTTGAGAGCCTAGGTACCTGAACTCATTCACGGATTTAATATTATGTGAGTCAATGGTTAGATTGTGAAGCAGGCATAGTCTTTCAGTACCTACTCCTGCATACATGTATTTCGTATTTTGTGTATTAATTTGCAGCCCCATCTGTTTTGCAGCCCTTTCAAGTGTAAAGAATGCCTTTATTATGACACCTCTAGTTCTACTTATAATATTCACGTCAACTGCGAATGCTAATAGTTGTATGCTTTGTTCATTATTGCACCTCTTCTATAAATGTCTGTTTGTCTGATCGCTTTCTCCAGTACTAGATTGAAAAGTGTTGTTGGCAAAGGGTCACCCTATTCTAGTCCAGTATGGGAAGAAATTCAGTATAAGGAACGGACGTTATGTCTCATTTTGGATTTGGATATAGTTTGCTACTTGAGATAAGGTCAGCTTCAAAAGCGCTATCAGGTGGGGTGGAATATCAAATTCATGCATCGCATGGTATAAGGCGAGCCTGTTAACTGTGTCGTATACGCTTTTAAAATCCACAAACACACTGACGTAAATATTTAGTCGATCGTTAATTTTTTTAAGGAAACCATTTTGATAATTCTCATTTATACTGTAGACGTTGGGCTTAAGACGTTTATGCAGGACATTTAGGACATCCAGAATCTTGTAGGCACTATTCAACAAGACAGTCCTACGGTAAACTCGAAGAGATTTAACACTAAACACCAAATCACTTTTTAAAACTTCTTGAGTCACGTTTTGCTAAACATGTTAGCATCATCATGATTTAATCTCCTGATTATGAGGAGAGAGATCTCTCCTGAGATTAAATCATCTCCTGATGATGCTAACATGGTTAGCGAACCGTGCTTTGAGAAGTTTCAAAAAGTGATTTGGTGTTTAGTGGTAAATCTCTTAGAGTTTAGTGTTTTACACCGAAGGTTTCAATCGAAGAATTGATCTACGATTAGTCCTATGGTAGTTATTGCAGCCCATTACTTCAACATGACAGAGTCTTATATCCGATCGATATATCACGGTTGACAGATGAGTAAGCAATAATATGTTACATGCCGATCGATATTCATCATGTCTCTTACAGCATCGATGTTTCTTGCATCAATAAATGTTGATAAACGACCTTCTGAAATTGGTTCAAATATTATTATGGGTTAACTAGAATTGCTCTGACTGGGCGGTTGATTAGGTACATGAGTTTGACGAGCATGGTGGTGGCTTCCAAGCATTGCAGTTTTAACTATCTGGAAATAAAAGTAACCCTGAACACTCCGAATCCATCAAACTATTATCTGTTTACTATCTGTTATTTATGATTTATCAGATCGATACAAATCATATTTTACCACGAGGCTATTCACATACTCAACGAGATTAGTTATATTAGCCACGATAGCAATCAACATAAATTCAAATAGAGACTTTCTACATAACTCAAACCATGATACTGTTATTGGCCAATAATCAAATATCAAACTGGGTACTGTTCCTGACACTGAGGGGCAAACACGCAACAGTGCCAGCTTCGGATATGAAAGGGGTATCAAGGGAAAACCGCACAAGATATCCACCCAACGAGCTAAACAAAACATAATGGATATCCAACCACACCTTACGGTGTAACCTCTAGTACTGAGTTGTGCAATGGATACAAAGGGCGAACTCGCGATGTACCCGCTCCAGATACTAGAAAAGCAAAACAGTATTTACCCACTTCATAGTATTGAAGGGAAACCCGCGCCACATACCATGGATCTCTCTTTCAATTAAATTTTTGGTCATATCAATATGCTACTACTCAAAGCTCACTACTACAAGCTCTATAAGCTACTACTCAAACAATGGTTGGATATTCACTTAGAAATCATTTAATGTTGATCAAAATATTGATCAAGAAGCACTGCTTTAAATATTATTTAAAATGAAGAATAACAAATTTAATTTAATTGTACTTGAATATCTGATAATGACCAGAACAGTATTCTGTGGGAAAAAGAAATAGAAGTACTCTTTAAATACTTATCGAAACTATTAAAATACTAGACGACAAGTGTTCAGTGAAGAACTCAAACATAGTAATTATTGAATATCAATGAAAATATCAAATAGCAATAAAAAAAGATAATAGAGCTTTATATACATTTCAAAACTAATATAGACAGAAACCAAAGTGTTCAGTGATAAATTCACAACTAATAAAAGTTAATAGATAATAAAGTGTTCAGTGATACACTCACCCTTGGAATTATTCGGGAACGACACAACACTACACTTAAGCCATCTAAAACAAATTAAGCCATCTCTAAAGATGCCTCACTATTATTACACATCTGGTGGTTAACTACCCTTAAGTATTGTCGAAGCTTTTAGATATAATCCGCGAATACATTCAATGTAAACATAATATCACAACCCAGTGTCCTTAAGCGGAAAAATGGAATATAGTCGGCATCTGGTCAAATGCAGTAAAACCCATCTTTACTCAAAAACTGAAAAAACTATCGTTTTGCCTGAAGATGAACAAGTGACCGGAAGATGTAAATTAAACAAACATTTTTCTTACATTTGTATGCTAAGAGACCTTCTAAACAAACGATAGACCTATCGTTTTATTTGAGATGAAACCGATGTCTGAAAAATATATATTAAACAAAAATATTTTTTACATACGTATACATTCAACAATGTTAAACTTTACGATTTATATGTCAAATGACGCTTAGCAACACCATTGTTGCAAATTCCGGATATATAAATAGCAATCCTCATTAATTCTTCTGTTGGAACCTTTGGTGTGAAATATTAAACTTGAAGAGATTTACCACTAAACACCAAAACGCTTTTTTGAACAGCTCGATGCACGTTTCGCTAACCATGTTAGCATCATCAGGAGATGATTTAATCTAATCGAGATTAAATCATCTCTTGATGATGCTAACATGGTTAGCGAAATGTACGTCGAGCTGTTCAAAAAAGCGTTTTGGTGTTTACTGGTAAATCTCTTCAAGTTTAGCAATCCTCATATATAGTACTAAGACAGTTTTACAACGTCACACATACTTATTTTTGAATATTCAAGTAGAAAACGTGCTAATGATCTGAAATATCAGTGATAAAATTATAATTGCCAAATTATATTTGTTAGATATAATAAGCATGATTTTAAATGTTGTTTAAAGTGGATGATTATTACAAAATAATTTTTTTAATCTTAGATTATGATAAAACATTTTATTGTACGTAAACACAATTGATTTACGTGTTTCAATTCTGTTTATTTAGAAACATAAATACAACAATACCGGGAGCATTGTACTAAATTAATCTAAACTATTTTTGAGATATTATGTAGGATTGAATTGATTACTATCTACTTTTAATATTATACTTAAAATTTAAGTAAAAATAGAGTCAACATTATAACTGCTTTCAAAAGAATTTATAATATATAATTATCACTAATATAACTATCACTAATATTACTATCACTAATTCCAGGTGTGGTGGTTTATAATCGTTATTTTTTTAAGATAATTTATAATCACTTATGTCATTTTGTTGCTACGACACTGTCTTTCAAAACGCCGTTGATATTTAAACGATTTTGAGTTGACATTTTGAGCGTCACTTTTTTTTTCGTGTGGTAAAAAATGTCGAGTTTTATTTTTGTTGTCGGGCATTTGCGGTACGTACTGTTTTTGTTGTTCAATCAAAAGAAGAACACGAGTGAAAGCTGTCGTATACTTGTGGAAACTTACGGTGACAATCTCCCAACGGAAGAACCTTGTGGGTGTTGCTTTAGACTGTTCAAAAGTGGTGATTTCGACTTGAAAAACAAAGAACGCTTCAAAAAAATTGAAGATGTTGAATTGCAAGCATTGCTGGAGAAGACGATCTGTAAATTTAACAACAAATGGCAGAGAGGTTAAATGTTGATCGTCAGCATGTCATGGAAAAGATCCAGCAGGCAGGAAAATGGGTACCACATCACCTGAACGACCGACAAATGGAAAAGCGAAAAACGGTGTGCGAAGTTATACTTTCTCGGCGTGAAACAAATACTTTTCCATCGAATCGTGATTGGAGATAAAAAATGGATATATTTCGAGAATTCAAAATTCAGAAAATCATATGTTGACTCAGTACAACCATCAACAACCGCAGGACCGACTCGCTTTGGAAAGAAGACAATGCTGTACATTTGGTCGGATCAGAAGGGTATCGCGTACCATGATCTTCTGAAACTATGCGAAACAGTTAATACTGTTCACTACTGTAAACAAATGATTAATTTGAACCAATCATTGATCGCCTATTAATTAAGCTTATTAATTATTAAGCATTATATTATAATTATATTAAGCATTAAGCCTATTTCTTGTAGCCACAAGATACGGAAAAGTGATTTTTGCAACACTATAACGCCCCATCATACGCCGTACTCACCAGACTTCATAGATGTCTCACGCACTTTCCATGAAACAGTAACAATTACGGAGATATTGAAAAAATTGCTTGATGATTGGATCGCCTCGGACCCTTTCTCTATAAACTTAGCTACCATTTGATGCTTATTGCTTGGAAGGAGTATCCCAAACGTTAAACATTCGTCGATATTGACGCTGAATTGATATAATGTTTCTTCAATTTTAAAAGCAAATTGAAACAATGTCCGCTCATTCTATAGATGAATATCTCTTCATTTTCAAAACTCCTGACCTTTAGTTTATTTTTGAAATGAAAGATGATAATTAAAATGTGAAAATAAAACTAAGATATTTTAATTTGAAATGGGGAAGCTTCATCTTTTACGCCATCTTGTATATCAAGTAACAGGACCTGGTGAAATTTGTTCATAGAAAGAGTACTTTTATCATAAAAACTATGAAGTTTTCCTGTGCGATTAGTCGATAGGGTATTCTGAAAAGCATATCCACCGATTAAAACTGTTATATAAAAGGATATCGAATAAAAGAATTTAAGGAAATATTGAATAAAACCCCACAAAAAATAATCCAAGGAGGTGAGATCGCATGATCTTGTTGGCCAGTTGACATTACTATTTCGGGTCGTACGACAAGTCGCACTATCTTGTATATAAGCATATTAGCAAACATTGTTTATATCTACATTTTTCAGTTAAGGCCAAAGATATTTTGGTAACGGATTTTTGATTTTGAGATTTTGATTTTTTTGGATATTTGGTATATTTTGGTAACAAGAGGTAACGCTTGATTCTCTTGGGATCTTCAACGGCCCAAATCCTGCTTTTGTTTGTTCTGAAACCCATAAAGCCACAAGTGGGATTCGCCGAAAAAGATTCTTTTTTTTCCTTCCAGCCTTCCGATTTCTATGCGTTATTGAAATCTTTCCATGACGAATTGACACGTACCGAAACAACAGTCTATACAAGCAGTCTATACAAGCAGTCTATAAGCAACATACAACAACAACAACAACAACAACATTGCAAACAGCATTACCGGTATTCCGCTTCTTAATTCTGATATCCATATTGGAAAATTATGTGTTAAGAGAGGTTATCCATGATATTTTTATAATCACATTCTTCTACGGAAGTACATAATTCGTTTTCAAACATTCCATATGATAATACTTATTTATTCCATCATAATTATCCATCATCCCATTCCATCCATAATTATCATTTCCTCACCTCTATATGAAACAAAATACAGGATGTCATTTATTATATGTCATTATTTAGAGAATTATTATTTTTTAATTAAAATATATTCCATGCGAGTCAAAAAGTCAAAAAATTCACTTATGAAATTTTAGGAATAAAAGTCAATCCGGATAAATCCATCTAATATATTATATGGAAGTAATATGAATTAAAAAAAAAATTGATATAGACTGAAAATTTTTTCTATTCGTGGATCATCATTGCAAACACACACATAAGCAAATTATTTTACAGTGATAATAGACGATTGCAATATTTTTTTTAAAGCCGCCATAGACGAGAAGATTTTTTCGCATAAGTAAGAAGTAGCGAAGGGGATCAATGTTTTCAAAGCTTCCGTTACTAGGCATTCACATCGTCGTGTACTAATACGATCAACAACAGAATTTTCTAATCTATATTTTTGGAAGTATAATCTGAATTTAAACTGTATGCATCAAAATTGCGTTTTTCAAGGCGTATAATCGAAGCTTCTTGATGAAGGCATTGACTTTGTTTGTCATTAGTAAGATGTTTTTGTTATGGCCTTATAAACTCGTATTCAAGTCATTCAAATGATATATCACTCAAGTAAGCCAGCAGTAATAAAGTTTCTCCATGTTGTAAAAAGGCTGAAAATTAGCTATTTTTATCTGTAAAAAAGATTTTCAATTCATCTCGCTATTCAGAAAGCCTCGTTAGAACTTTTCCTGGCGACAACGATCTGACTTTAGTATGGAAAAGCAGTGAGTCGTATTTGACACCCATTTCTTAGCACAATGTGGAAATCAGTCTAGTCTGTAATGGTTGGCTTATTGCAGAATATTTTGTAAATTATCTGGCCTCTTTTTTAAAGCAAGCGCATTCTTTTGAAGAAAGCAGTCCATTTCATATGTGGCATAATGTCTTTTAATTTTACTATCATACCACTGTCTTTCCCAGTTATCGCGCCATCAGTACATACTGCAATGTATTTATTAAAGTCTAAGTTTTTGTTTTGTGTTGTATCAATAAAAACTTTAAATAGTCTTTAGCCCATTACACGACCAGGAATTGTATTTTAAAATAACATATTTTCTTTAATTGACCCCACGTCTCTGGACTAATAATAAAAATTGCGCCAAGTTCGGCACGTCTGTAAACTCGTCGAACTGAAGAGCAACAAATTCACTTAATTTAATCTTTTCAATTATTTGATCATGAACATCATTGGCCATTTCATTAATACATATCATTATGCCATTTGAAAGTGGTATAGTTTTTAACTATTTTGCTTTTTCCGACTTTGATCACATTGACCATATTAATGGCAGCGGGTAAAATGAGCTTTCTCGCAGTCGTGTGGGGTTTAGACCCCCTGGCAACTCTTAATGCTACTAAATAGGATGCTTGAAGTTCTGCTCATTACGGCTCATACGCTCTATTTTTTGAAGGTTTTATGCTTTCCGCGGAGAGAACTTGATAACAAAAAACGTATTGAGGCTTGTTACCCAAAGCAATGAATCCATATTTTAATTATGTTTTACTGCACAATCTGTTTTTTTTAGTGTTTTACCAGTCAATTCTTCGTCTCATTCCTTTGTTTCTATTATCAAAGCGCATAGCTTGTACGAAACTGCCTAAGCGCGCTCGAGACGAATGATTCGTCTCGTATGCACGGGCGGGTGGTGCCAGGTGCGTGGGCCAGTCATTTTACAAGTGCGTGCAAGTGCAGAGCATAGGTTCGAACTGGTAGAAGTTATATAAGGACAAGGGGTTACATACGTCTTGTAGTTCGATATTTGTGGTTATGTGCGGTACTTCGGTATAAGTGTAACGGCCCATTCACACATACTTCAGTCATTGATGATTCGTCATTTAATACAAAGACAAATAAATTATTCGTTTTTTCTTGACGATTTGTAAGCGTCTTATAAATCACGATACTGAGAAAAGGACGAATCGCCGCCGTGTTAATCAGCCGATGTAAAACTTTGATAAACGTCAAATTAACATTTATATTGAGAGGGATTGCAACGTTTCTTACTTAACTTTTTGGCTATTTAGTGGGTCTTGACACTAAAAGGTTGAGAAATGATGATCTAATAGAAATGTTATCTGGTTGAATCTTTACGTAATCGGCAGGGTTATCTTGAAAAAAATAAATTTATTTTTAATGACATATTAATGCTTTGGCTAAAGGCAGATTTAATGCGCTAGCCTTTCATACGCATTTATAAAGGTATACGAGGATGGAGTGAAAAGTCTGATACTTTTCTGATAGAAGGCGGTGCGGTGCGATCGCAAGGGTAATTTCATTTCTGAAAAGTATCTATCTTTCTAGTAACGCTGTATGAATTAAATGTCAATATAATATTTAGTTTTGTTTTGACAGGCTTCAAAAGCAGTTATTTGAAAAGTTCGATATTTTTCCTCTCATGGAAAAAACACGAATTTCGTATGTTTATTAAGTGCTACTTTGTGCTTAAAAAAATCAATGCACAAACAGAAGAAAAGTTAAAAACGTTCGATATTTTTCCTCTCATGGAAAAAACACGAATTTCGTATGTTTATTAAGTGCTACTTTTTGCTTAAAAAAATCAGTGCACAAACAGAAGAAAAGTTAAAAATGTATCATGGGGGCTCTAATTCTTTATACTAGGCTAATTCAAAAGTTCGGAGCCACACCTATAGAGCAGTAAAATAACTATATAATCTACAATATTTTGAAGTTTCATCCTTCATATGAACATTAGTGAAGTTTCAAGTCGATCTATCAATTCATTCGTATAAAAACAGCAGCTTACAGTAAACCAATCAGAGTCTGATCAGTGCCTTCATAGTGTGTACATCGCTTTGTGAAGAACAGATTCCAATCAGAGCAGTCGCACGGTGAGGACGCACTTTTTAGAGCTCCCATTGGCTAATGCTCCTGATACTATCCAAGTGTTTCGCAGCTCCACGTGGCTTTTATCTAAAGAATATTCCGGAATTAGGTTGTTTCTTTCGAAACGATCCATTTTCCTGCAGTTTTTAGTGCGCGTTAATTCGCTTTAGTGCGAATCGAGTGCAGTGGAGAGTGCTGGAATTATATTTCGACAGGTTTACCCCGACGATCCTGGCCGGTGAGAACTAGGATAGTTTTTGGGCATAAAATCAGAACAATAAATATCTTAAGGCTTTTAAATTTTCAATTCAGCGCCTTATGCGCTGCTTTTGCTTATTTGAAGTGTTTTTGAATATTTTATTTGGCGAACTGTTGGCATAAATGGCATTTGTGTTACCGGGCCCGGCCGATGGACCCGATGACGTCATCGCAGCCCTTCAGGCTGAACTAAACCAGCCCCGTAGGGATAACCACGGCCTGAATGAGACTATTTTCGAGCTGAAAGAGCTCATCAAACAATTGAAAGACCAGGTGGCTTCGCTGAATGCGAAAATCTACATTGAAAAAAGGCCAGAGGCCACCAACGGACCGGCGCCTAACAAGGAAAACGAGACCGCCTGCACCAACGGGCAGAATGAAATAAAAATAATCACTGGCGACGGGAAACTGGACGATACCGATTTCCCTCCATTGAAATCGCCAAAGGGCGCCAATGTTGCCCCGAAGAAAATTCCTGTGATCTCCAGAATGGAGCAGGAAGACAGTGAAGGGGAAGTTATCTCCATCAGCGGAGATTCTTCCGACTCAGACTTTGAAGTCAGCACCGCCAGGAAAAGGCGCCGTGCTAAACGAAACAGGCCCTCCTCAGAGGAAGAGAGGCAGCCAGAGCAGGCGCCAAAGAAAAGGTCCGCCGGAGAGGCAGGACCTAGTGCCGTCCCAACCCCGGTGGCCAAAGAGGCTACCGTAAAGAAATCACCGGCAGCAAAGACTTAGTCATCCCGTCCGAGGTGAAAGAGAAGATCCGTCTGAAAAATAGACTTTACAGACGCTATCGCCTGACTGGCGATCCTGAGCTCGGGCGACGTGCAAACGAAGCCAAAAGGGAGTCTTTACAGGCTCTCAGAGAGTTCAGGATGGACAGATGGGACGATTTTCTAGCGTCAATCGACAGGGCCGATCGATCACTGTGGAAAACGGCCAATCATTTGGTGGGAAAGGCGAGGGCGGGTGATACCCCCCCCCCCCCCCCGAGGACGGGTGATACTCACGCCGTCACAGGGGTGGAGAAGGCGGAGCTCTTTGCTGTGACCTACCAAAAGCAGATGACCTCTCTTCAGCCTTCAGCCGAAAAGAGGACTAAAGTTGAACAGTTCAGGCAAGAAATTTTATCTTACCAAGGAACTTCCAACCCTGGCTACTTGATCAGCCAAATAGTCTCGACGAAGATAATACACAATATTATCCGAGGTTTGAAAGCTAGAAAAGTTCCTGGTCCCGACCGTATCTTTCCGATGCAGCTGAAACGACTACCTAACAAGCAAATAGCTCAGTTGACAAAGATTGTCAATGCTACTTTCAGACTCCAGCACTTTCCATCTATATGGAAACATGCACAAATTATAGTAATCCTGTAGTAGATATAGACCTATTAGCTTGCTTAGCGCACTTGGCAAGATCGTCGAGAGAGCGACATTACACGCTCTCAACGGCGTTCTTGCTGACAAGAATATACTGCCGAACGAGCAGCTTGGTTTGCGGAGGGGGCACGCGGCCGTCCACCAGGTGGCACGGCTCGCGACGAAGATCAGGCAGGGTTTTGGCGGCAGGCGCCATACGGGAGCCGTCTTCTTAGACCTCTCGCAAGCCTTCGACAGAGTCTGGCATCTTGGACTTATAGTCAAGATGCTCAGGCTGGGTATACCAACAGACCTAGTCAAGCTCTTGGCATCATTTCTGACTGGACGCACTTTCCAAGTGCTCGTCGATGATGCTTTATCATTAGTCCAGCGAATCGAAGCGGGAGTCCCGCAAGGATCCCCTCTTGCCCCAGTAATTTTCAATGTCTACATGGCGGACTTTCCGAAAATTCCGCATGCTAAAGACTGCTTTCTATGCTGACGATACCGTTTTTTATACGACAGCCCACGGGACCTGGCTGATCACCTCCAGGCTCCAAAGGCAGACGTTAAAAGCCCTAAAATGGCTAGCCTATTGGAGGCTAGCAATAAATCGCAGCAAAACCCAGGCGGTCCTCTTTACAAGAAGACAGCCAGTAATCAGACAGAATATCCGTATCCACGGAGTCCCCATCAAATGGGCTAGTTCGGTACACTACCTGGGCCTTGAATTCGACAAGGCTCTCACGTGGGTGCTGCATCTAAAGAAGGCAACCGGGAAAGCAAGAGCCATGGCTCGACTGCTTTACCCCCTAATGAACGGAAAAAGTAAGCTCTCGCTGGACATCCACCTAACCCTGTATGAAATCATGGTCCGATCAGTCCTTGTTTACGGATATCAGGCCTGGTTCCCGTTCCTCCTCCCAACGTCGATTGCAAAACTGCAGTCGTTCCAATCACGTGCGCTTCGCACAATAATCGATGCCCCATGGTTTGTAAGGAATGCATAAATCCATCGGGAGACTGACACACTAGAGATACAGACATTCCTGTCCAGATTGCTGGGCAAATTCCTAGCGACGGCGTCCTTATCGAACAATCCGCTAATTAGAGCCATGGCAGCTTCATTGCCGGCCGTTGCTCCAGAATGACCATCCTCTTCGGTCATCACATCCCTGCCGAAAGGACGGCAGCTAAAACCCTCCGAATAAGCGACATTGTCGTGACATTCGGAAAAATCAGAGATTACAAGTCAGGACCTTCGGGTCAACTTAACAACCAGGAAAGAAGAAGAAGGAGAAGAACAATAAAGTGAGGTTAGACCTCAATTATCGTGTGGTTAGGTTGCTCAATCGTTTGCTAAACATTTAGTGATTAGTGTTGTGTAACGTGAATTGTTCGTTATGGGCAAATCAAAAACAAAATCTGTTGCGGCAGGTAACGACCTGAGTAAATTCAAACAAGAAATCGAAGGGGTGAAAACTGAATTACCAAATGTCAGCTTACTTAGAAGGATTTAACATCAGAGATTAAGTCAAAGATATTAGAAAATCAAGAATTGAAAGCCGAAATATCCAAACTGCGTACCAGAAATAAAGAACTAGAGCTAGAAATAGCTTCTAAAACCAAAGACGAAAAGACTCTAGAAACCACACGACCAACCGAAATGCGTCAAGCACCAGTTTTCGAGATCCCGTCGGTCCCCGAAGAAAGAGACGGTCAAGTCACAACCAACGATGGATACCAACAGATATCCTCACAATCGAAAAGACGTAAGAAAAAGAGAAGGCCGACGGCTTCCGAGTCGAGCCCGATCGAATCTCCTCCATCCACTTCGTCTACCCAACCCGAAGGACCGAACAACGTGGAGGCAATACCACCAATTGCAGCCACGGCCAACCCCAAACCGATTATCTTGAGAGATAAATCGGTATTCCTGGAAGTCATGAACATCCTGAAGAAAACCAAAATTGCTTACGGACCAGCAAAAACGAGGCCCGACGGAGTCCTTTTGACACCCAAAACGGATTCCGATCGAAAAGCCATCATCCAAATTTTCAATGAAAAAGAGTATTCATACTCCACCCAGCAATCACCGGCTAGGAAACTACACGTTCTCATCAGGGGGGTGTTAGAAACCTTGCCAATAGAAGAAGTCCGAGCAGAGCTTCTGCTACAGGGATTCCACCCAATAACCGCCACGAGATGGTTCAACAAAGACAAGAAACCCATTGCGATCGTGCACGTAGCGGTACCTCGCAATGAGAAATCCATTCTGAATATGAAGAACCTCAACTATCAGTCCGTAAGAGTTGAGGAACAGAAAACTAAATCAGTCGCGAAGAAACATTCTCCGCAGCACCAAAAATCGAATCAAGTGAAAAACACCAACCTCAAATCAACTCTCGAGCCAACGATCGGGAACCGGAACTCCGCTTCTCAAGTGGAAAAGGCAATGCAATAAGCGAAAGCACTCGCCGAGCTTTCTACCAACATCGAGAGAGTGATAAACATGATTCTAACACAAACAAATCCTAATCTTCAACAACAACAACAACATCAGTAAATCTCAACATCAAGCCGACGGAAGAATGCAAGATCCACGATCGAACCATTCCATTCCGGACACCAACAAGTGCGCGAAATTTCTCGGTTTTTCGGCGGTTTTGGGTCTCGCGACCCGATTCTGTAGCAGTAAAGAATATCATCTTTCACTCTCAATAAAATCAAAAGTTTAATAAATTACCGATATGGTCGGTAACAGAAATAAGTCACACCGCAAAAGGCGGAACCTTCTGGGCTAGATAGAAGCCCCCAACCAAGCAAAGCCCCCAAGCCCCCAACCCCGCAAAGCTATACTCAAGATGATTCTGATCCAAAACAACTTCAAGTAAAACTTTCTAACTAACATTTGGATATTTTTCGAAAGAACAAAATATATTTAAAACGTCTTTAAACGCATCAATCTTTGGGATGCAAAGAGCATTTTATTAATTGATTACCTTCAAATCGGTAAAACAATAACAGGACAGTATTATATAGCTAAATTGAAAGAGTTACACTACGAATTGTTGGGGCATCCACTATATTCACCATATCTGGCTCCCTCTGACTTTAATCTGTTCTCAAATCTCAAAAAAAATCTACATGGCAAGTGTTTTTTTTATCAAATGAAGAAGTTATAGCAGCCGTATATGAGCATTTTGAAAGATTTTCAGAAAAACACTTCAAAGATAGAATAAATTAATTGGATAATTGGTGGAAAAAATTTATTGAGCTTAAGAGAGAATATAGGGAAGAATAAAGTCACTTTTTCAACCATAAATTTGTTTTATCATTTCCGCTCTGCGAACTTTGCTAAGTTTCGATGTGATCTAACCAGTACAAGTAAAGTTCCGCGCTCAGAATGCCTCGTTGATGAAACTACTGAGGAAATAGTCAACAAATTCCATGATATTCACAGGAGTGATTAGCCTGTTATAGAGTGAAGGCTTGAAAGATTGTTATGATGAATGACATATCGGATGAAAGCGTACGGAACATTTTACATGTATCTTTGGACATGAGAAAGCTATGCACGATGGCTGTCTCGTTTTTCTTACTGCCTAAACCAAAAAGTTATGGCCCTATTTTCTAGGATTGGCAAATCGTTATCTCCATCGATTATTTGGAAAATGGAAAGACGATCACAGGAAAATTTTATGATACATTATTGGTCAAGTTTCATGAAGAGTTAATAAAAAACGTCCTTATTTGGCGAAGAAAAAAGTACGGTTTCACTACGACAATATGCGCAGCCGATATTGGTTAATTACTGGGCTACAACTTGGTGTCGTATTCACCCTATAATCCGGACTTCTTCCCGGCAGACTTCTTTTTCCAATAGAGTACTATTTTGCGGATTTCGACAAGTCGTACTTTTTTGAAGGCCTAAAAAACTGGAATAACATTGGGGGATGTATAGTAGTAGTTAAAGGGAGATTTTCTATAAAAAAAAACATTATTTTATTTAAGAACTGTCTGACTTTTTACTCTACCTTCGTATAAAATAAAATTACGTTTTTGTTGCTGATGTTATTGAAATTTTTTCTAATATAGGACGAAACTGTGTGATATTTATGTAAACTGAATATGATTAGCAAACATAAATTTAGTGAACATTGATTTTACATACTAAGTTTTTGTTAATACATTAATTTGTATGTTTTTAAAATATCTTAATGTCCTTCAGTTATCATAGAGTACAGAAATGATATCAATTTATAGCAATAATATTATTTGCAAGGTCTGTTTTGATTTATTTGTATCACGAGTTGTTAGAACGTGACTTTTGTCGTTTAATTAATATTTATATGCTGGAACATTTTATCACTATGAAGTCATTTACGTAAATATTTCTATTTTTTTGGGAAGTTGAACTTTGGCCGTAATAACAAATTATCAATTATATTTGGGTTATTTATATTTTCCTTACGAGGATTGCTTAAAAAATTTACGTGATCATGCGAAAAGACAAATATTATTCTTAATATAAGGCTATTAGAGTAGAAGAATTTTATTGCAAATACATATATTGAAATAAATTTGCTAAGAAGGTAAAGATACATCAACGAATTGGTTAAAATTGTAAATATTGGATGCCTAAGAAGCATTCAAATAGAAAAATGTAACAATCTGTTCAGTTAAGTTTTTCAATTATTAATGTAACGCTCAGTAAACTTCACGTTTCATGATTTTTACACACTCATTAGGTACGGTTATCATATAAATAGAACATAGTTTAGTTTTAAAATTAAATTAAACGATCTCCTGATGATGCTAACATGGTTAGTGAAAAAAATGATTTGGTAAATCTCTTTTGTGGTAAATCTCTTCTAGTTTACTTCAAAGTTACTTCAACAAACAACAAACTATATAAAAGTCGAACGACGCAAGGTATGAGTTGCACTTGTGTGCTAGATGAGGTTTAACTGTCTAGAATTTTTCCTTCAGGTCGATATTCGCTTGATTCTAGAGCTATTTCGAAGTCATAAGCAAAGTAACATCAAGTACATCAGCAAAGTAAAGCATCTCTTCAGTAACAATAAGACGAGAAGACGCACGAGATTAGCCTAGTTTTCTTCTTCATAATTCATTAAATTGATCGAAATAATATTTCTGTTATATGTACAATGTCTCTAATATTTAATCGGCGATTGTTCAATACAAAATATTTAATTTTAGTAACGTTTTCTTCAACTGCTTTTTTATCATCATTAAAGTCACTTAAAAGTCACAGTCACATTAAAGTCACTTGTAAACAATGTTTCATATTCTTAACATTTAATTTCTTGACATTTTTCATGCATCAGCACTAGAAATTTCGTTTTTCAGATAAAATTTTTTGCTTGATAAATTTATCTATTTTATAAAAATCCCAACAAAAAGTTTTAAAAATTACGAACGGCGGTCTGTCAAATTTCTGTGTGTTACCTTTATTTAAAATATCAAGGGCCGTCATATCAACTTACAAAATAAGTGGTTATATCGATACGTAAAAGGCGCCAATTTTTAAAACAAAAGTACCTTTACTTTTTGATTGTACTAGTATATAAGTTTAATACATTAATAATTATTTTACACTTATTAACGTAATTTTTCCTATGACAATAATACTGTTAGTTATTCTTTTTTACGTCATTTTTAATTGACTACAGCTCCTGCATACCTGATTAGTTTTTCTTTCATACTTGATTCCAATTATTAATGACTTTAAATGATGTTTTATATGCTGGTTATATTCACTTATTGAAATTCATTGCCGTATCGATTACATTTTATTAACATACAACACAAATAAGGATATAGATATTGATACGAATGGCTTCGTTTAAATATATATGTTTATTTTTTTTTGTCAATTACAACAAGGATAATCATTATCAAATTTACCTTAAAAATCTGTTAGTAATTGGTGTTTATTGTTCAACAGGACTAAGTCTTATGTCTAAATTTGCAACATATTCGAAATTTGTATGACAACTGTTTCGGCTAAGTCGTACCCCGGTATTATCTCGTTTAAAATTTGTAAATAGCACCATCTAGTGCGATAAGCCTGAACTATTTAGTTGTACGAGTAAAGCAAAACAATTGGGTGGCTGGCCGGCTTCGCGAGACAAAAATAATTAAAAATAAATTTTTTGACAGTTTTCAATACAATTTTTGGCTTATTTGTAAGCTTTTTAAAGAAGGATTATAATCTTTATATTTTATATTTTTAGGTTTACGTCTATTTTTATCGTTCTCTGGCAATCATTTAGGCACACTCAAACAAAACCTTGTCACTTAAGTCGTACCTGTAGATAATTTCTTGATCGTAGCGGTACGATTTAAATATTTACTTGTTTACTAATATTTTTTGTGATCAGCTGATGAATATGGCGAAGAGAAAGTACAATACTTGGAAGCAGGAGGATATGGACGAAGCTTTACTGAAACATCGGAATGGTGAAATTGGATTTAATAAAATATGTAGAAGATATAATATACCGAAGCTTACACTGCGAAGACATTTCAAAGGTTTGAATGAAAAAACAAAATTTCGTAGACCTAACACTATGTCATCAAGCATGGAAGAGGAATTAGCACAGCATTTGATAAATTTTGTGTCCAGTTTCTTTGGATTAACTACTACTGAATTTAGGAAACTTGCTTTCCAGTTCGCTGAGAAATTTCAATTACGTCATCGCTTTAATAATGAGAAGAATATAGCCGGCAAAAAGTGGTATTACAGGTTTATAAAAAATTATCCTACTTTGTCCTTGCGTGTTCCAGAACCAACATCGATGGTCAATATGAAAAAATACTGGATAAATACAAGTTTACTTAAATATATAATATGGATGAAACTATATTATCCACCGTTAACAAACCTTTTAAAGTTATTGCTTAAAAGGGCAAACACAAGCGAAGAAGAGTGTCTAACAACGACAAGCATATGTGCGATGAATGTAACCGAACCGAATTAACCGAGTACGAAGTAAATAAGCGGGTGAATTCATACCCCCATGTTGATATTTAAGCGCAGCAAACTGAATGATGTTTTAATAAAAGGAGCTTCGGTAAACAGCATTTGAGTGCTCCAAAAATGGATGGATAACTTCAGAACTTTTTGCTGAATGGTTGCAACAGTTCATTAAGTGCACAAGATTAGAAAAAGTCACCAAAAATAAATTTTACTTTTACTGGATGATCATAACACACAAACCAAAAATTTAGAAGCAATCCAGATGGCTCGCGATTATGGTATACTAATGCTATCTTTTTCTGCTCACACAACACATCGCCTACAACCATTGGACAGATCGTTCTTTAAATCGTTGAAAAACAGTTATGATGAAGCGGGATCTTCGTGGCTACGTTAAAATTCTGGCAGTGTCATAAAACAGGCTAACGTTTCAAAGCTGTTTGGCAAATCGTACCCTAGATAGGTTCGTATGGATATAGCGCTAAATGTTTTTAAAGCAACATGTTTGTGGCCATGTGACAGAAACGTTATTCAAGAAGAGGATGTCGTAGCTTCTGCATACATTTTTAATTCATCAGATCTAGAATCTGCTGATGTAACCGGAAAAACCACACTATTAGACATCACATTATCACTCACTAGAGATACATCGCCACCCATAGTCGTAACTTCAACAATTGTTGCATCGTCACCAATCGTAGTATCGCCACCAATAGTTCTATTGCCTCCAATAGTTGTAACGTCACTAAAAGTAAAAACGCCACCTTTAGTACCTAGGGATACAACACCACCACCCATTATTTAGCTTGGACCTTCAACAATATCACAAAATACTGCACATTGTAATAATAGAGCAGCAGTTGATAAAATCAAATCAAAATCAAAACACTAATCAAATAATAAAGTCTTTCTTGAACGCTTTATCTCATATTCCATATCAACAGTTATTAAAAAAAATAAGAAAGGAACTAAGCCAACAATGGAATTATATTTAAGTTCCTTCAAAAATGAAGTAGAAGCCAAGGAAAATATAAACAAGAGGAAGAAGCCTGTACTGGATTTAAAAAAGTTAAAATAGAAAAAGGAATAAAGAAAACTATAAAAAGAAGGAATACATGTACGAACACATGTAAGAAGAATAAAAAACCAAAGATAGAATCATGAATATGTCAACTATGTAAGGAAGATGGCGAAGAAAAGACTATCCAGTGTATTAAATGTGAAGTTTGCGTACATGACCAATGTGCTGGCGCGGAAAGTAAGATGAAGAAATATATTTGTGATATCTGTATTCAATCTTAATAATTTAGTAGGTGTAATTTTGTTTCTTAGAAATTATAATTTTGGTTTTCTATATGTAATTTACTTGGTAATTAAGTTTAACTTTGAGACTGTGATGATTCCAAAAAAATATTGATTGTAAGTTGATATTAGACTGAGTATTTTGTAGTTTTTATTTTTTAATATTTTCTCTTATTGTTCTACTATTTTCTAGTATTTTCCTATATAGTTTACGATGTCTTTAACTGAAGTCTTTACTGATGTCTTATTCTAAATACGACTTAGGCTATAGTTGGTACGAATTAGGCGATCAGGAGTCTTAGTCGAACCGAAGGTACTTTTTTGAAAAACGTTAAAGCACCTGTTTTGATAAAAGATTTTTGATAACCGATTATAATTGTATATATAAAAAAGCTGTTTTTATATAGTTGTATGTATAAAGAAGCTGTTTTCATTTTTACATTAACACAGAAACACATTAACACAGAAACAAAGAAGCTGTTTTCATTTTTACATTAACCCAGAAACAAAAAAAGCGTGTGTGTACTTATGTGCGCACGTAAGAAGTTATACTTCTTTGGCATAATTAATAAAATAGTTTTTTATGCATTCAAACATAATTAAAAATGCATTCAAAACATAAATAAAATTTAACTGAGCAAATGACCAATAGACAAAAGTAAATACTACAAAAAAGTTTGAATAAAGGTATAACTTCAAAAAAACACATAAACTTTATCCCAAGCTAAAAATACACTCTGATCTGTTTTCCCAAACGCGCCAAAAGAAGTATAACTTATAAAATTACGTCCTATATACCGCTCTACCGCTCTTCGTGCTTGGGCCTCCCGACGGTGAAAATTTCCACAGCCCTCAGGCAAAATGGACATTCAGAAAATTGCACCAGGAAGGCCACACGGTAGAGCACACATATATATATATATATATATATATATATATATATATATATATATATATATATATATATATATATATATATATATATATCGTAATTAAAAATTATGTATCCAATGGATTTTTTTTTTCAGATGGTGAATCAAGCTCTGTTTTCAGTATTTGGCTTGATTTTTGGAGAAACCTTAAAAGATATGGCTGATGGACATGCTACGGGCATCACATTAGTAATGGCAGTGAGTGTTTGTGTGACAAACTTTTCGGGACTTTTGGTAGGGCCAATGATGAAACGTGGTGTCAGTGTTCGGACTATTACTATCTTTGGAGTATTATGTGTAGGTGCTGGAATGATTTTGTCCAGTTTTGCCACCGCAATATGGCATATCGTTATCAGTTATGGAATATGTACAGGTGAGCATATTATCTTATTTTACCGTTAGTAAAAGTTTCGTTTTCTGAAATATTGTTGAATTTTTTTTTAGTTACGTTAGGTTTAAATGGCTCACAAAGTCATAATTTTCATTCTCAAAACCACAATTGTATATACTAGGAGTGTATACAATTTTGTATATACAGTATATTGGTGTCTGTGCGTGTCTGCGAACGTTGATATGTGTGGGCGTGTGTCCATATGTAAAGAGTGCTTTTTTAGTATGCTCGAACATCCGATAGAGGCCATTGTCAAACGAATTGTGAATTTGCGCGTCTTGTTAAAATTATTCAGAATAATCTGGCAAATCATCACGGAACCTTTGACATTAAAGCAACGCTTATCCTTATTTATTACCAAAATCTGTGTTCTGTGCTATAGACTTATAGAGCACTTGAGTAGTGAATTTTGAAGAGCAGTTCCTCGAATTATCAACAAATTCTGAACGCATTTCACGCTGCTCGATATTAAAACAAAAACAAGACAAAAACTATGCCTTCCAAAGAAAATATCGTCGCTGTTGTTGGCAGTGTTGATGAAGATCCATATTTATTAATCCGTTAATGGGAATCGTTACAGAGAATGATTAGTTAATTCCAAATTTGAATGGTACTGATCTGGAGGAAATATGGTTCCATCAGGACAGCTCCACATGTCACATAGCTAACGCAACAATCGATTTATTGATGGAACTATTCTGTAAGAAAATTATTTCTAGGAATGGACCTGTTAATTGGCCACCAAGGTCATGTCAAGTCTTCAGACTATTTTCTTTAAGGTTGTGTTAAATCATTAGTTTATGCTTATAAATAAGCAACTATTGGAAGCCAACATATTTCGGAGAATTGCGGACATAAGACCCCAATTGATTGAAAAAGTGGTTGAAAATTGGATTGCCGGAATGCGCTTTGTCGGAAGTAGCCGCAGCGGACATTTGTCCGAAATTGTTTTCAGGCATTAATGCCATCGAATGTATTTGCAAGGCATCTAATTTGGTTCTTGTTTTATTTGAATTTAAAGTTTGGAAGTACTAAAAAATCACTCTATATAACTATAACACCTCACAATTGGAATCTCTATAAGGAATGTCGAAATGTCGCGTAAGTTTCTATTACAAGATAAAAGGGGGCATATTTATCCGTCTTTTAAACTGACAACATTCAAAACTTTTGTGGCAAGGGTTCCGTAATATGAATATTCGTTATTCAGCTATAAAGACTAAGCTACCAGTTATTTTGCGAAATCTTTAGAGCGTAAATTATTACTATATATTTATTTAATAGCTCTGACAATTGCCGAGATAGGGTACATTTTTATTCTTCTTGTTCTTCTTCTTCTAGTATTTGTCAATCCAACTGCGGATTGAGCTTCCCGGAGTTTTTCCATCGTGTGGTCATCCGTGTGCTCTTTTTCCTAACAATGTTCTCCAGTCTAATACTCGTACGTTCCACCTGCTGTCTGTTTGGCAGATTTAATGGCCTCCAAATTGCCATTTATTTGTTCTCTTCTTTCTCTTACATCTTGTCCCAAGGTATGGGATATCCACTTGTTTTGTTTTTTGTCTTTGTTTAAGGTTTGGCCATCCATAGCTTGTTGGGTTTTTTTATTATTTAGTTTAAGTTTCTCCCCATAAGGATCCAGGTCTGAGCTCCATAAGTCATTACCAGTAGTATGCATCGATCGAATACAGTGTTTATAAGTATATAGTATAACCTGCCGAAGGCGGCCTATGCTAATTTTGCTCTCTAATTTTTATTTCTTGTTTTTCTTTAAGTGTAATTCTTTGTTTGATATATATGTATTATTTTACTTGTTTTAAAGCATTTTGTTCTAGTTCATTATTTATTTCATTTTCAGTGTTTGTCGTTATTTTCGTCTTTGCCGTAATTATCCATAAACCTGCTTTTTTTTTAACATGGAAATTAATTCTTTGTTTGAGGCAAATATTATAACGCCATCTGCATATTTTAAATTAGTCATGTATTTGCGTTTGCATGAATTTTTTTTCCCAATTAGATTTGGATCCCAATTGGGTTTGGTTCGGTTTCCTCTGATAAGTTGATTGTTATTGTTGTTTCCTCGTAAATATCTTCAATGAGTGTCATATATCTGTGATCTATCCTACTGTTCCATAGACCTTGTTGCATCGCCGATGTTTCGATACTGTGTAGAGCTTTTTCGAAATCAATTAGTACCACGTATAGGGGATGGTGATATTTGTTTGCTTCTTCTATTATTATTTTGAGCGCCAATAGGGGGTCGACTCTACTAAACCAGCTTGATAAAAAAACCTTCTGTAAAAACAGCTTGATCAGCTGATAGATACATTTCTATACTGTTATGTAATCTTTTTGTTAATGCTCTTAATAAAAGTTTATATACTTGCGACAGACGTGTTATATGCCTGTAATTTCTTAGATCTCCACTCTTAAACTTCTTCAACTCGTACACTATCTTTCCCGTTTCTAAGCATACATGGCATACAAAGCATAACTTGTTCTCCTCCTTCAATTAGTAACTCTTTTGTTAGGTTGTGTTTTTCAGAGGTTTTTTGGTTTTTCATTCCTTTCAATGCGTTTATTACCTCAGCTTTTTCTATTTCTGGGAAGTCTTCAGAATTTATATTTTATATTTTCTTTCTTAATTTTTTTTTGCTTATGTGGTAGCTTTTTTCAGGACTTATATAAATCCTCGCACTATTTTTGATTCTTGTACTCTGCGTTTTATTTTTTCATTTTATCTTACTTCGTTTTCTTATCTGTCTTTTAATGACATTATATTATCGCGGTGTTGTGCATTCAGAATTCTTGCCGGATAGACAGACGGTAAATAAATAATATTATCTGAGCGTTATGCGGTGTTTGAGAAAGCAAATTCGTCGAAAAAGGCCAGATTTGTATAGAAAATTCTTGGATTTTACATCACGACAACGCATCATCTCACAAGGATATCATTGTTAACGAATTTTTGGCTAAAAACTCAACAAACACCATCGAATAACCACAGTATTCACCTGATATGGCTCCGGCCGACTTCTTTCTCTTTCCAAAACTCAAATTACTACTTTGCTCCGGTTTTCAGTCGATAGAATACATCAAAGAGAATTCGCGGCGAAAACTAAAGTCGAATCCGGAAAATGCATTTAAAAAATGTTTTCACAATTAGATTATTCGTTGGCATAAGTGTATTATTTCGGAAGGGGCCTACTTTGGAGGCGATATAATAAATTTGGATAAATAATAAACATTTTGTGTTTTATTGGCCAATTCCCGGTATTTTTTTGACAGAATATATATTATATGTTTTCTTAGGTTGGAGTTGGATGGCGTATTCATTACTTAACTTAATTATGGATCAATAAGACTTAATTGTGGATCAATCGTTTAAATTAAAAAAGCACGTGAAATCAGCACTCCAAAAGTATTAAGAGAAGATACGTTAATTATATGTAAATACATATTTAGTGAACTAAGATGCGGACAAAGTTATCTTACTCGTTAGTCTTTTTAATATTGAACTACTGAAATATTGTATATTATCAATGTTGGCATGTTATATCTGAAATCTAACTGCAACAAGAACAGAATCCATGTATTTATTTTTAACTTAAGAAAGTACGTTCTAATTTCTATATCTTTCCGGCAGTTGAAATCATTCAAGATTTGTAATTTGATTGAATTAATTTTCTCGTCTCTTTTTGTTTCGATTGCTTGTATTTAAAACTTATGTTAGTAATTGATCTATAAATAATAATACTGTTACGATACCTCATCATTCTTATGCCATATTTGAAGGCTCATTTACTTATAATGCGGTAAAATTGTAAAATTCTTTTCGCTTTGAGGGATGAATAATTACTCTCGATAGTTTTCGACGAGTTCTAAAGAAATGCCTCTTAGCTGGCTAGTTATGTTTGTATTCCGATTATCATTTTATTTAATTCATGTTAAATAACATTTATATTTGATATTTAATTCTCCTTTTCTTGTTTTTTGTCCGTACTTTTTAGTATAGTTTTTTTGCTTTGTTTTATATGTGTGGTGTCCGTGAGATGAGTATGATGAGTGTGCAGTATGTTGTGTAGTTAGTGTATAATTGATTGAAATTAATTGATTGGTACAACAAATTATATGTCCTTAAGAAGACCATCGCATCGAAAGAGCTTGGTTGAGAAATATACCTGATATTACCACTTAATATATTCTAGTAATCTAATATACTTTATAACCTTATCTACCTATATTCATTTGTCATGCCTATCTGAATTTCATGCGTATATTTGCACTTAGTTTGATAAATATCTAAGCGAAAAAAAAAATCCTTAAATAATATTTTTTGGAGGAAAGTTAGATCTTCATCATCATCGTCGTCATCTAGTCCTTTGCGTCCACTGCTGGAGTTAGGCCTCCCCTAGGAAATTCCATCTCTCCCTCTATGCTAGTAGCTATGCTCTGAGCTGCTATAAATACTAGCTACGAGCAGCTCAGATAGATATTAAATAAATTTATTAGCTTAGTCTTGAATTTATTTTTATATTTTTAGTATACAATACAAATAACTGATATTGGAAGCGGAAATGATATATTTATATTTTTTATTCGTTTTTATGCAGATGTCATTAATGTATTTAGGGATTGCTTCGACGTATTCGGTGCCATCACACAATTTTTCTAACTCTTCTTAACTTTTATTACTTTTTACCAAAAAAATATTCGTTTCAAATCCTATAATAATAAAATTGCCGAATAATGATTTTTATTCTTACCGTTTTCAGCGTAATCTGTTCTATCATTATTATTTGTAATAAAACATAATTATATCAATAGTATATTTGACTTTAAAATATATTCCATAAATATATATTTAAAATATTTCCACTAAAATATATTTCAAATATTTTTCATTTGTTGTCCATATTTTCCATTTAATATGGGTTAATTAAGTAAAATTGCCAAATATGAATGAGAATTTAATTTATCTCATTTGTTTTTATCTAGAGATGTCAAAAACCTACTTTAGATTAAGCCTCCCAATGTCACATTGTATTTTAATTTTAGTTTGATTAGGCAACAAAAATTATCGCAGGGGTTCCGATTTGGAGACTGGGTAGGCTGTCCAAAAATTTCGAAATCAGTATTGTGGATGACAACAAGGCCATTCTTCAGAGCTGAGATTGTGTATCTTAGTTAAATAAAACGTTTCGGTACAATTTGCCACGTATTTTTTCTTTTGTTACTTCAATAACTTTCGGTATTATTTCCGCATAAAATTGGCTTGTGATTATGCTTTATGGCCCCATTCCATGCTTGGTATGGCATACCAATACCATAGTTTTGACTCTGAATATTGATGTTGAAGTGCTACACTCAGACGAAGCAGTTATTTGCATTCTGGACATTTGACTAACAAATATTTACGGCCCACTTAGTAAAACAATTTTTGTTTTTTATCATTTACTAAAAACTACAATGTTTACGCCGCATGTATATCGTTAAGTTCCATGGCTTTGAGTGTCATATCCGTAGGTCTGTTGCACCTCGAAATTCGTGGCGAGAACTGATGTCGATTCTAGAAAATGCGTTTAAAAAATGTTTTGACAGTTGGAATATTCCTTGGCATAAGTGTATTATTTCGGAAGTTGCTGTCTTTTCAAGGCTATTGCACCAGTTATTTGTAAATAATTCAACTATCTCGTATTGTGATGGGCTTTCTAAATCGATCTGACACATAATTCTCACAGTCTTGATTGTATGCACTGTTGAGAAGCCCAAAAACACAATGCTTCCATAGTTTCTGCAGAGTGTGTATGCACCAAGATATATATGATTCTCATGATTGTTTAAAATTAGCAGAATTCGATGTTCTCTTGAAGATTTTGTAAAAGAAATGAAGTGGTGTAGCCAGTTAATAAATCAGCTTCCATTTATCCGTCCAGAGTCTGATACAGGTCCAAGCATATTTGGGTTACTGCCTTTTAGTAACAGAGGATTCATCCGCTTTCTTTTAAATATAAAAAATGGAGGAATATGTTGATCATCCGCACTAAATGCACAAAGCTGTAGTTGTACCCTCTTTCGGCACTTGTTGCCTCGCCCACTTATTTTTCACTTTTTGCTGTCAATATTTTTGAATTTCTTTGAACAGTGAATATTATATTTATTTTGTATGGCCTTCAAATTATCATAGAATATTTTAAAGCCGGCTTCATTAAAGGCATTGATACTCTTCAACTAAGTTCCCTCAGGTGTCCTTAAAGATATTCTGGAATGTCTTTTTACAAAATTGTAATACGTCTTTTCCGGCAAGCTGTTTTACTCGGTCAAAATTATGAGGAAGGTTGTTATTCCGCTCTGCAAATTGGGAAGTTATTTGACGTACTTTTTTTATCGATAATCCATAAAATAGTTTGCTCCATTTTATAATATAGTCCTCGAGTTGTTTTATAACAGTTCTCTTCAAATTGTCAAAAATTGTGGTTTTTGGCACTGAATAAGCCTCTGCTGCTTTACCAAGACTCAATTTTTTGGTATAGACATTCTCAATAGCTTTTTGGAGATCTAGTATTTTATACTTTGTTTTCGTTTTTTCTGGTGTAATTACGAGGCATCTAAAACAATTATAAGAAAAAAAAAATGAAACGACGAACTAACGAAAGAGGGCCGAACGTTCGAGATTATCCAACATGGTCGCCATTGCCCCGCAGGATCGAAACAATTAAAATAACAAACATCATTTTAAGTTTATTACATTTGTCGTTAGCGTCACTGTCATTAGAATCATTTATTTGTGAGTATGCCAGTATGTAAACGTTATATTACTACTGTGGATAGAAATAAAGCTACATCAAGTTATATTTATGAAAAAAATATATCGAAAACACAGAAAGTTGAAATATTCATACCTTGACTCGTGCGTGCGTCTGTTTGTCCTGTGTTGTTGTCTGGCACTACAGGTGCCGTGATCTTTAAGATGGCGGTAAACAAAATACTGTAATCTTTTTCTAACATATTAGAACTGTTGCGTTCGGGATTACCTGGCGTTCGTGTTTGCCCCGTTTTCCCTTACTTGAAAAAAGAATATTTATATTAATTTTTGGTGCTGTGAATAATACTGGAAATTGGAGGATTAGGTATATCTTCGAACTCGGATATTGTAGACTATGTGAGGGTTTACCGGCTCAGATTGTGAAAATGCCAGAAAGCTGAAGAGCTGAATACCAAGGAGAATGGATGGGCGAGTAGGGGATAACAGAAAGAGAGAGAACATTGATGGAGGTCATGACTTCCTGATGTAGCACCATAGAAAGAAGAAAAAGAAGAAGTAGTGGTTTAATATTGTGATATATTTGTGATATAGAAGTATTAACTATATTTTTCACTGGTGCCGTAGAACTCAATTTATTTAAACTTTGAACTTGGAACACCCATTGACTTTAAACAGCCACTAAAGGGTATCTACGAAGTAATCTTCTTCACTTTCTGTGGACTTTCTGCATCTATCATGTAACTGTTGAGCCCCCAGTCGAAAAAAAGTTGATGGTTTTTATGTAACAAAGGCTCATTGAGGCCTTTTTTGACTTCGTCGAGAGATGTGAAAAGACTGTCAAACAGGTGATGTTGCAGGAATCGAAAGGCATGAAAATGCATAGCTCAACTCTTAGCCCAACTCTGTGATCACGTCCACAGTCTTTTTTGCTGAATGTGGCTGTGCGTTGTCCTGAAGCAAAATAACTGCACAAATTATTTCCTGAGTTTCTGTACCTTTTTTTCAGTAGAAAGGTGAAAAGACGGCAATGCCTCAAATGTTGATTTTGGAATGACATCGCGTTTACAACTAATTTTCTAGGTTATATTCACAGCAGACTCGTATATTGTACCTCGTTGTGAAGCTGAAAAAATCTTATTTAAATAGGTTTCACATTGGCCGTATTGGTGGCCGAGAATATGCTGATGATCTAATATATGGATGAGAATGTGCTGCATTTCAAATAAAGTTGTTTGTGACAAGATAATTAAATATATACATACCTTCTATTAGATGAATAAAGTATATGCAATATATTCATTGCAATAATTCTATTTGCATTCTTGTATAATCTATTTACACTGTATAAATTCGAACATTCAGATAGCTGCTGGGTATTGTTTATTTTTGGTTTATTCCACCATCCGTACTAACAATATTTTATTGCCCTTTTATCTTTAATTTTTATATTACAATTTTTATAAAACCCGTCATCTTGGTGTGTAAATTTTTGGCTATTTGTTATTTCTAGAATTCTTAGAATTGTTGAAACAAATTTTACTAGTCATATGATCATATGACTACCTCAATCATACGATAACGTAATAAAGTAATAATTATAAAATTAATAAAATAAAAGTCATCTTCTCAAGAGATAAACTAATATAAAATGGTATATATTTTGGTTTTCACAGATTGAGTAAATGTTAGAATTATTCTTCCGGGTGTTAATTCGTTCATTTGAGAAGTTTTTCATTCTTGATGACGTTTCCACAAAATCTCATTTGGCATTGCCAAGTTTTTGCTATCGCTGTAGACAGCTTCGATAAGGTCTACAACTGCTATTTCTTTTCTAGTTTATATGTTGGTGCGAGAACCTTTACTATTGTTCTGTGTATGTTTATCAACTTCGTCCTTGTGACCTTGATCCATGACCTTGACCCATGAAGATGATTAGTCGTGGGCGGTGTCGGGCTATAATGCTCTCGGTGTTAGCATTATTAACATTATTGTCAGTCATTCGATCATTGAGGTGGTGATGTAAGGAAACCATGCGCATGGTGTCCATGTCGGCAGTCCGTAAACCATGCATGAGGACCCATCGCTTGATGGTTTTATTCAGAATTAGTTAGTTACAAGTTTAGCCTGCGGATCATTTTAACGAAGAGTCTCTAGTTTGAGACTTTATCTAAGACTTAGGTAAAGTTTAGAAAGGCCGCTGCAGTGTAAAATTTCTTCGTGAAGGCGCGAAGTTCCGAACTGTTCGTCCAGGAGAATATTTTTCTTGGCGAGGAAATTGTTCATGGCATGATGGATAGTCCTTTCAGCAACTCGAGAGCGCTGAGTAAACTGAGTAAGCTGATTTTAGGGTCTTTTCGGCTTCCTTTACGCGAGTCCTGATTTCAGGGTCAAAGGTGCTTCGATAGCATCTAAGTAATTGGAGTAGAGACTGAATGTTTTTTTAGCAATGTTAGTGGCTTCAAATACATTTCGAGCCGGTTTCTCGAACTGTTGGATATCGTTTATTCTTGGATTGGGGCTGCTGTTCTGCATATGATTTGGTGGTGGAAATCTTAATCGGTGGAAGTTGGATGGTGGTTGTGGTACCAAATTTTAGCAGAACTGGATAAAGGTGAGAAGTAAGCTCATGACATATATGCAAACTGGCCAATTAGTTATATTTTTAAAAAAAGGAATAAAACAATTTTATACTTTGTTATCTATCACTTTAATTTTTAAAATTTGTGTGATTATAGTTTCGTAAAATGATTTTACATTCTCAAACACTAGTTTAAAACTGAATTTTGAGAATGAAAAATCGTTTTACGAAACTATAGTCACACAACTTTTAAAAATACAAGTGATAGATAACAAAGTATAAATTTTTTTTATTCCTTTTTTAAAAAATGAAATATCACAAAGTAACGGACAAATCAATCAATAATTAGTTATATTCTTGATGACGAATAAAACTAATATGCTATTGCAACGAGTGGGTTCGCCAGAAATGAGGAGATTTAGTCTGTGCCTCTCCTCCAGGTTCTGCAGGTCAACGACACTCCTGTTCGTCTGACTTTCTATTTTTCTATGTTTTCTATAATTAATTCATTGTGTTCGCAGAAATGAGTTAGCCTTATGTGGTTTTTATTTACTGGTTCTTCCAAAAACTGTAATATTACTTTATTGTGTTTTGTCTTTCTGTTTCATCCAAAGGGAGCTGGCATTATTGTAAAATTAGTCTTTTTAATTTTCTGTAGCATTTTTCGTTATTTAGGTGCATATATACCTAATAATTTTAGTTAATAATAATTAAGTTAGTTAACAGTCTTCTCTATTTCTTCTCATGAAGTTACTGAATGATAGTCCTCTTTTAGCCCGTTATTCTGTAGGCACCTCACTGAATGGCCTGTTGTTCTTGATTCTTTCTTTCAATCTATGAGTTCCGAGGCTATAGTTTTTGAAGTAGAAATGTTTTATAGGTGTCGAGCTACCAATACTACGTCCCAACTTTTTTGTCCCATTTTTTTGGCGCTATCCTGCAACGATCATTAAGTTATATTGACGTGCAACGAATTAATGTCTTCATCAAATCATAAGTCTCAAAACCAAATATGTGAAAAATGACTGGTTATTCAAATCATCTCTCTATTATCTCTTATCTCAATATTAATTGACTTTAGTTGAAAAGTAGATAGATTAGAAAAATGTCTAATTTTAAAGCTGAACGAGCAATGAGAGCGATCTGGAAGAGGCTATTGTAGGCGTCGAATTAGATACTCTAAATGCCAATGCTACGTCTAGACTATTTAGAGTAGTGGCTTGTACTAGTCATTTTCTCTTTCGACTATTGCATTTCACGTGATCAACTTAAAATTTTTATGAGATTACTCCATACATATTCTGATTACCGGCGTCATTGAGAGATAATTTTTAGCCGAAATTAGCTTGATAAGCTACGGTAACTTTCGCTGATCACACTCAAAATTAGCAATTTTTAGATAATTAATTAATTAAGCAGTTATGAAATTTGAATTAAATTAATTATGTCTATTCATTTTGACTTGTGTTACTCCATATTTGGTTAAAAAATAGGATTTCTAGATTGTAGGATTTCTAGATTGACCAAAGTGGCCAATGCCATTAATCATTTTTCGTTTATTTCGATTTCGATTTCAATTCCAATTATTTTTATTTGCTCCTATCCCTCGTATTTTTCTTCAACTTAGCAATATTTAAGCAAGTAAAATTTTTCATCACCTCATGTATCCATCTCATTCTAGTCCTACCTCGACTTCTTGTGCCCGTTATTTTGCTTTCTAGTTTCTTGGGCATCCTTTCGTCATTCATCATTGTCACATATTCGAACTATCAGGTAGAGACTGGCCTTTTTATGTTCGCTATTATGTCGGATTGTTTGTAAATTTCTCGTAATCTTCGTTCCCTTTTTCCATCTTCTATTTGTTTGCATCTAAATATTTTTCTTAGATATTTCATTTCTTATACCGTAAGCATTTTGTGTTTAATCCCACTCAACGTCTGTCCTGGATACTATTTTGCTTTTGATTAATTTTTTGAAAAAGAATATTTCATATATTCAGGGATCGAAAACGGAGATAAAAGTTTCTATAAACATGGGTCCTGTTTTGAACTCTTACAGAGATACAGAGATTAACATATTTATGGATGGAAAGTGTAATAAAGAGTGAGAAAATGTACCTTTATTTTTTTTACTGCTAAGTAACCATTATTTACATCAGTTAATTATTAGTTTGTTATTAGCAAGTTGTTTTAAAGTTGTTTCATTGATTTCATTATGTCTTCGTTATTCTCCCATCATGAATATGCTGATATATTATTTGTTTATAACTTTTATAACGGAAGCTCAAATTGCGCAACCTCCGAATATCAGCGTTGTTATCAGAATCGGAGACTGCCAGTTTTTGAACAAGTTTTTATCACTGCTGGAGAATCTGGTATATTTCCAAGGGCGAGAATTGTATCTGAACGGCAATTGAAACTTGATCCTGATCAAGAAGACGCAATCTTTGACATCGTTGAAAATGATCCAAGTGTAATTACAAGGTCGATTGCAGATATTTACCAAATGACACAATCGTTTGCTTCGAGGACGTTTCCCATGAATTATTTATATGCATTTCATTTACAACCGGTCCAACATTTGCAGGATGGTGATTTTGCATTAAGGATGCAATTTTGTAATTGTATAAAATCAAATCGGAGATTTTACAAGTATGTTTTGTTCACTGATGAAGCGCATTTCACTCGTGATAGTATAAATAATCTTCATAACGAACATCGATGGTCCAATGAAAATCCTTACTCTACGGCGGAACATAATTTTCAATATCCATTTAGCATTAATGTGTAGTATATGGTATGCAAAAAATTAATTAATCGGTTCATTCATATGCTGTGGTCATCTCACAGGAGAAGTTTACCTACATTTTCTACAGAATCATTTGCAAAATCAATTAGAAAATGTTCTACTTAATGTACGAAAAAATATGTTTTTACAACACGATGGACCCCCTGCATCTACAGCTTACAAGTGAGAAATTTCTTAAACAATAATTTCCTAAACCGGTGGATTGGACGAAGTGGTCCGCAATTGGCCAGCTAGATCACCAGACCTTAATCCTCTGGATTATTGCCTTTGGGGATGAGTTATATCTTTGGTAAATGCAACTAAAGTAGATACTAGAGGTGCATTACTCGACCGGATAGTAAATGTAGTAGCAGTTATAAGGAACAGACCCGAAACCATTCACAGAGCAACCCGAGCTGAATAGCCGTCATAATAGAGCTGACAAGTGTTTGGAACTAATAGTGCCATTTTTGAAAACTACAAAATGCATCCTAACTATTTATTATAAAAGTAATATTAACAAAATCTTAAACATTTTAATTTATATTTACCCCTGCATCTCTGTAATAGTTGAGAGTAGGATCCATGTTTATAGAAATTTTTATGTTAATTTTCGGTCCCTGAATATGTAGCTGAGATATTGAAATATTGAAATCTTCTTCCTGAATCAGCCTGTATTTGCCTTGTATATAAACGACTCTACTTCGAATTTAAACAATTTCCCCTTAGTTGTTTTTATCACTAATTTATTATTTTTACATTTTTCTTCCGCTCCATGTCATATATTATTATTCACGTATGGGCCCTAGTGGACCACGTGAAGTACAATTAGAGGCGCTTGTTGTTGTTAGACTTCCTTTGAGCCCATACTAATTTCATTCTTTCGCTATGAGCTTTTTTCCTTTCGTCAACACCAAGTTGTTCCAGTCTTCCTACATTTTTCTCTCTGGCCAACCAAACGTTCACCTTGTGTCTGAAACAGCCTCTATCCTGAATTTCACTTTGTGAAATATTTGCTGATCTTAGGTCCTCTTTAATTGCAGCCATCCATTTAATTATTTCTACTTTAGCTTTACTCCTATTTTCATAAAATTCGACTATTTGTCTTGTTAACCTACTCGGATTCATCCGTTTTATGTGTCCGTAAAACTTAAGTCTTCTTTTTCTCATATCGCTATGTATATCTGTGTATTGTTTGATTTCTTGGTTTTCTCGAAGTCGGTATGTTGTGCTATTTATTTGCTTGGGGCCTAGGATTTTTCTTACGATTTTTCTTTCCTTCTTTTCAATGTCCTCGATGTCCCTCTTTCTATTCAAAATGAGCGTTTCTGCAGCATATAGACATTCTGGCTTAATAACCGTGTTGTAATGTCTCAGTTTTGTGTTTTTAGATAGGCATTTTTTGTTGTAAATATTTTGTGTAAGTCTCAATTCCGTTTCCATTTTTTGACATCTACCCTTATTGGCCGCTTTTTCCAACCCATTTTCCATGATTATTTCACCCAAATATTTGAATTGAGAGACTCGTCTGATGTTACCATATTTTGTTTTTAGAAATGGTGTTCTTAGTCTGTTGCAGGTCATGTATTGTGTCTTTTCAAAGGAAATTTGGAGTCCTACATTTTCTGCTGTTTCTTTTAGGATTTCAATCTGTTTCTGTGCCGTCAATACATCTTGAGCTAAAATTGCTAGATCATCAGCAAATGCCAGACAATCAATTTTGATGTTGGTTCTCCCCAGTTTAATGGGCTGGTCAATATTCAGGGCCGACTTTTTTTCACGCCACTCCTGTATTACTTTTTCTAGAACACAGTTAAATAAAAGTGGCGAGAGTTCATCCCCTTGTCTCACTCCAGTTTTAATTTCGAAGGGCTCTGAGATCTCACCCATGAATTTAACTTTTGACCTTGTGTTAGTTAACGTTGCTTTAATAATTGCCAGCGTTTTCAGATCTAATCCTTGTTCTTTCAAGATTCGGAATAAAGATTCGCGGTCAATAGAATCATATGCTTTTTTGAAATCCACAAATGTACAGACGAGATTTTTATTGTACAGTTTTTGATGTCTTAGAATCAACTTCAGATTCAGGATCTGTTCAGGGCAGGATCTGCCCGGTCGAAAACCTGCTTGATATTCACCAATGTTAGGTTCTAACTGTCCCTGTGCTCTGTCTAGTAGACATTGAGATAGAATCTTGTAACAAACTGGGAGAAGAGATATCCCTCTATAGTTGTTTACATCCGTTCTATCTCCTTTCTTATGTAGTGGATGGATTAGAGCATCTTTCCAATCTTCCGGAATCCGTTCGGTTCGCCAAACTTCTTGTAGAATTTTGATTATTTCCTTGATTGTACCTGGACCAGCGGATTTCAAAAGTTCAGCAGTGATTCCCTCTTCACCAGAAGCCTTGTCATTTTTAAGCCGCTTGATTTGCCTAATTATTTCATCTTCATTCGGTGGTAATGAATCTGGGTTTGTTTGTTTAGGTTTTAGTGTTGTTAATTTGTTTAAGGGCTCAGAACAGTTTAGTATTTGTTCAAAATATTTCGCAAGTTCTTTGCAATTGTCTTGGTTATTTAGAGCTAATTGTCCGTTTTCCTTTTGGAAGCAAAGACTTTGCGGTTGATAGCTTGTTAATTTAGTTTTAAATGTTTTGTAAAAGTTTCGGGTGTTATTTTTTTGGAAATCTTTTTCTATTTCATTAAGTTGATTGTTTTCATATTTTCCTTTAGTTTGTCTAATTAGCTTCGATGTTTCTTTTCTTACTTCCAAAAAGATGTTATAGTTTATTGCTGTTTTTAGACTGTTCCAATCTTTGAATGCTTTACTTCGGCTTAATACTGCTTGCTCGCAAACTTCATCCCACCACGGATATTTTCTACGTTTTTGTAAAGGGACCAACTTTAAGGCCGTTTTAATAATTTTTTGTTTCAATTCTTGCCAGTTTTTTGCTGGTTGTTTATCAAGCTCTTCTGTTAGGGCTGGTTTTATTTTCGTTGGGTCAAACTTTGGTATTACCAGCCTCTTTTGAATAAGTTTTCGAGGTTTTAAGCTAAGTTTGATTCTAGTCAAGTATATATATATATATATATATATATATATATATATATATATATATATATATATATATATATATATATATATATACAGTTTTATTTTCATAAATTTTCAATGCTTGGAACAATCGTAAAATTTCTTGTAATTCTGGTTTACTTCTAGTTATTTATACTAAATTATCTGCGAAAACAATGGATTGATTGGTTTATGGCTTAGAAATTCAATTCTATTAATATTCATAATTAAATAATATACTAAATAGTGGATCGTGTGTGTGTGTGTGTGTGTGTGTGTGAGTGGATCTGTGTTAGTTAATCAGTTTTTAGTAGCACATATAGGATACACAGGTATAGTGTGGTTTTCTTAAGTCAAAGGCCTATTTAAAATCTATAAATACTACATGTTTTTCTGTAATTTTAATTGTAATGTTAAGTAATATGCTGTAAGTTTTTCTGTAAAAATCCATATATACTACATACTACATGTTCGTAGCTCTCAGCCTGTATTTCTCTAAATGGAAATATTTGATCTATAACGGATCTTCCCTTACTGAAGGCATCTTAATGTTCTTCGCTTGTTTCCGCCATTTTTCGAATCTGTAAACTACGTAAGTAATTTTGTAAGACGCTACGATTTTGTACGCTACATTAAATAGCGCTAGGCCCCTACAGTTCGATACACATTCGATCTTGTCCCCTTTTTTTATATATGGCTTCTATATAGGTTCTCTTTAATTTCTCGGCACTTTTTTAACCCTTATTTCTTCCAATAGGCTAAACATGTAGGTCATATTAGTTTTTCCCCCCTTTATTAAACCTCTCTACCGTTATATTATGTTTTATCTGTATATACTATGTCTTCTTCTATCTGTTGATCTTGAGCTTTCATTTCTAAGCCCCCATTTGCATTGTTCGTATTTCTGCCGTCTTTATTTTTAATAAACTGATTTTTAAATTGGTGTCTTTTTCTTTCTGCTTCAATCCCTTGATAAAGTTTTCGTATTTCGGTTTCTTGGCAGCTATCTTCAATTTCTTCTATACGTTTTTCACAGTGTTTTCTTTCCTTCTCTCTAAACATCTGCTTATATTCCCTGATCTGCTCTTCATATTCCTTTTTCGCCTGTTCTGTATTATGACCAATTTTTTTTTGTCAATTAATATCCAAACTTTTCATCAAATCAATCTGTTTACTCTCTTACCTTTTCACATAACATCTTTCAACCATTTTTTTCAATTTATGTCTAATTTTTTTCACACATTATTGCTATGTCTTCTGTGTTGTATCCGTTTTAGTTATGTTTGCATTTCACCTGTTCCCCTTCTCCAAATTTTAATAATGTAATATTTTTGCTCTTTTAATGTTAATATTGCTTTTACGATTTTTAGTGACCATAGAATAAAATATAGACCGAATAAATAACATAATGGCAGCCACAATACCATGTATGTTTTTGTTTTAGGATTGGGCTTAGGGCTGGTTGCATCAGCAACATTTTTAGCCATCAGTGAATATTTTACAACTAAAAAAAGTACCGCTGTTGGTTTGTCTATGGCGGGTACAAGTACGGGTCAGATGATTATGCCCATTTTTGTAGGACTTTTACTAAAAAATTTTGAGTTCAGTGGAACTACATTAATATTGGGTTGTATAAGCTGTTGCGGTACCCTAGGAGCTCTATTTTTCAAGGTAAGCAATTATGAGTCGAAAAAATTGACGAATTAAACATAAAATATTATTGTTTTAGAAATATGAAATAATAATAATTTAATGATATTTATTTTAGCCTATGTTTTGTTGCAAGAAAAAAGTAGATCACCATGTCGAAAGTGGAAAATATGACTTAAATAGTAATACAGATTTGAACGAGTTTGAAAACAAGAGAAATGATCCAACTGGTGAATCTCAGAGTCTGTTGGAGAAGGAAGTTAAACCAGTAATCCAAGAAAGCAATGCTACTAATGCAAATAAGCCCATTCAAATTGTCTCTAGTGGTAAGTTTAATTTTTATTATGAATAATTTGACTGAATATGTTTTGATGAACAGTTATGTAAATATATGTGTATTTACATTTATTTATTAATTTATTCAAAGTTTTACCTTGACATGTCTTACAATTTGTAGACATAATATTACACGCAAGTGAGTAGTTATTATTTTTATTGACTTTCCAATTCGAATAATTTCACCTCTTTTCATTTTAATATTCTTTTATAATAAAGTTGTTGGTCGCCCATCTGTATTTTTCTATTTTTCTACGTGAATTCTAATTTGGGTCTATTAAAAGGGTTGATTTCTTATTTGGAATAAATATAAAAAAAAATATTTTGTAGTTTATCATTCGTTGAATTTGGGCTAGTTCACAATTTTGGTTTTCGTATATTTGGTGTACAGATATAATATTTATACAGAGTGCGGCGCCAAAATCCGGACAAAATTCAATTATATATAATCCCGCCGTTCTTCACCACTTATAGAAGTATCGAGTGGCATCCAAATAGCTTGACGCGTATACTAAACAGTTATAACCTCGAAACAGTTGCAATTTGGAACCAAGTGTGGAGTATAACCGAGGAGCCGCGATTATCGAAAGTGTTCACGCTGGGCGATCTGCGACAGAAATCGTTCATCAAATCAATGGTTCTTCGGGTATCCGAGATCCATTGTGTATGATGTCGTCGCGAAGTATAATGAATCGGGGAAGTCCAACGAAGGTTTTACAACACTAACAAGGAACACTGAGTCGAAGGAGCTTGTTGTCAGGACGTTCGACATCATTTAACGGGCTTTGGAGCTGATTTTTGAGGATCCAGAGCGGTCGATCTGAAAATTTTCAGTTTTAGTTTTGGTCCAAAGAATTATGGATAGGAGCCGGATGGGCTCTTGCGAATTATTCATTGAAACGACGGGGGGTATGGACAATGCGGCCTTATGGAGGTATGGATGATGGAAGGATTAAGGCTCGAAGAAACTTAAAGTCAAATTTTAAGGAAATGTGTTTGTGGTAAAGATCGTTTTTAAGCATTCTGCTGGGGTAAAGGGGATGCCTTTTTAAATTTTTCCAGACGTTTCTGGACGTAGTCCTTGGTGGAGGGGATGTCAAAGTCTCTGTTTATGTCGGCATTTCTGGCGTACCATGATTAGTTTGTGATACAACTGAGAGAATTTTGTTTTTATATTTGGTAACCCTTCTGACCGCTGGTGCTTGGTAGAAAAACCAGGCTGGAGAGGCATAAAGGAGGGTTGGATGTATGGGTTGATTAAAGATTGTAAGTTTATTTTGAGTGTTGAGTTTATTGTTGCGATTAAGGAGCGGGTTGAGACAGGAGATGAGCTTGACAGTGGTATGACTCTTGGAGTCGATGTGTTTTGATCAGGTTAGTTAGAGTGACGCTGATGTATCAAACACTATTTTGCCAATTAATGTGGGCATTATGAATGGTGGGCGGTGTGGTGGGTTTTAGTAGGAATTTTCTGGTGAAGAAAATTGCGTAGGTTTGTTGGTGGTTAACGAGGATTTTCGATTTGGAAGGTCACGTCAGGAAGATGTTGATCCATACATTCGCGTATGTGTAATGGTTTGTTGCGTTTGAAATGGGGATGTCGGAGGTGTAGAGGTTGTGAAGGATCCGCGAAAGGGGGAACTTTGTGGTAGTCCTATGAGGGGGGTTTAGGCTTTGAGGTGTAAGAGTTAGAGTTAACGACAAAACTTCAATTTTGGAGATACGAGGCTTTTGTTTGGGTGAGGTAAAAATTACATGTTCGTGATAATGCTTTAATGGGCCTTGGTTCTTACCATTAATTATTTCCTTTATATAGTTCTTTAACCTCTCCCATAACATAGTTTCCCCCTGCATAGTTTTCCATTAATAACACGTTTGTTGTATCTATATGCAGTTTCATTTATTTTCTCTCCTATGTCATTTCCATATTTTTTTTCAGTGCTTTTCTTTATTCTACGATATTTTTGGAGTACTATTTTGTTGTATTCGACCCGTAATTTCTTCTTCTCTCTTAGTATTTCATTTCGTAATCTACTTGTTATTTCTAGGAATATTGGCCTTTCTTTGTTGTTTTTTGCCAATTTTATCTTGACATTCTGTAAATCTGTTTTTTTATATATTTCTCATTTATTTTTTTAGTTTCTTAGTTTCCTTTTCTTCTTATAGTATTTTATATATGATTAGATTTTTTTTTCTAACATCTCTTTCTAATTAGTCGATCGTTTTTTTCCTGTTTTCGTGTTTGTTTTGTTAATTCTCGGATTTAGATTTACAGTTTTTCCGATTTTTTCTAAATTTCGTTTCAATTTTCCATCCACACTTTTGCAGCATTTCCTCCATTTTAGTTATTATCAGTTATATAATCTAGCCTCAGGTTGACACAATGTAAATTGATTAAAATATGAATATTTATACTTTTTAGTTCGTTACAAAGTCCTAACCTGACCTAACTTGAATACTTGCTGGATTAACGGCTTATCTGGTAATCAGTATTCATTATCAGTATTGTTTTTAGCGGTCGACTGTTGTTTAACTGAACTACACTGTTTATATCGAATTAAATGGTGTTTAGTGCAATTTTGGGTTATTTTCACCTACGATAATTCAATGTACTATAATGTTTGAAGGTTTATTCTATTTTTTTATTAGATTGATATTCAGTAAATTCTGATTTTATACGAGTAATACTTAGAAACGACTTTTTTCAGTAGCCCAAGGCCGTTTGGTGATATTGATTCTTCTTTATAAATCTAATGTTTTTTTAAATATATTTTTTTAATATGTAGTTGCAGAGGAATGCAACGTATTTTTAATAACTTGAAATTGCTGAGTTCAGTAACCACTGAGTCATTCTGTTTTTATATGTATAGCAGTTTTATATGTAGCATCTGTATAACAGTTTTATATTTGTCCTTTTCTTTCTTGTCTTATTTTTTTCTTCTTTCTCTTCGAGCTGGAAAAATAATATTTGTTGGGTTTAATTTTTATTTAACCTATATTCTACAATATCTTAATTATAATTATTCTCTATGGTGTTGTTAAATCTGCTTTTTTTGGAAATCATAAATATATGGTTGAAAACGAATGGTATATCTAATTGAACTAACATTTTGGCCCTGTTTTATCTTTAGGACATTGCGACCATTCTTGATTATTTTGTTTAGTTCACTTTCACCGATCAAACATACCTTCTTACATGTCTTTTTCCCCTTTTCAACCCCACCTAGGTAAGTTATGCTATACGTACATTACAGTTTTCACTAAATATTTTAACAGGGAGATCTAAATGTAGTTATTTTTAAACCACACGTCTTTCGATATCTAATATACATATATGTCCAAAAGTTTGAAATGTTCACCCATTTAATTTTTTTATTGATATTAAGTTTTTCTTTTACTCGTGTACGTAATCCTCATTTTATTACAACTCTTACTGGTGCCTAATAAAAGGTAATTACAAACGTATTACCAAACAAAAGTAATTTAAAAATAAAAAGAAGAACTTTCAATAAAACTATTAAGCAGTAGTTCCTCCACAGGTCTGTATGCATGATTGTAGGCGATTTGATATGCTGTCGCTCAAATGATCAACTTGGGCTTGTGGAATTATCTCCCATTCTTCACGAGCAGGATCTTTTAGTTCTCGCGGCGTAAGAGGAGGATTGTTTCGTTTCTTGATGCGTGTTTTTAAAATGTTTCAAGCATGTTCAATGACATTCATGTCAGGGAAATATGCTGGTTACCAAAACTTGGTTGTTCCTTCTCTTCAAGAACATTTTGTACTGCTGATGTTCGATAAGGAGGTGCGTTGTCATCCATGAAAACAAATTTCTCACCCACTGCGCATCGAAACAGATACAAAACAAGATTTAAAATTTCCTCGATGTACACAGTACCAGTGACTTTTCTCTCCAGGAAAAGTAAAGGTGTCCATGTACTCCTCATAATACTACCCCAAAATATCACGCTCCCACTTTCAAATGGGATTCGTGTGTGAGCTGCTTCTAGTCGGGCTTGTCGACCTGGACCTCTTCAAACTAATGTTTTTCGTGAATGAGAAACCAAGCCAATTCTCGTCTCATTGGAGAACATCACATTATCCCAGTTAGGACTATGATTCAGCATTTCTCGAGCCCATTGCTTTGTTACATTTTTTTGTTGAAGTGTTAGTTTAGGAATATTTTGTTGAAGTGTTAGTTTGGTAAAGGTCTTCTGCGATGCAAATTTACCACTTTCAGTCTGAGTGTTATCGTTTGTCGTCAAACATTTACCCCATTTAATAATAAGCTCCATTGATATACCACATGTAGATTCCAGAGGATTTCTTCGAGTTATCGTTGATATCTGTCGGTTTTGTGCAGCTGTTGAACATCCTTTTCTACCGATCCGGGGATGATCCTTTATGTTTTCTCTTGGAACATTTAAGAATTTTCGATACAGCACTTTGGGAAACACCTACTAAACACCTATGCTTTTGTTATTTTCATTTAAAAACGATCTACAATAAATTATGACTATTACAATTTTTAGATTATCATAGGCGTAGATATACTATTTGTAAATATTCCAAACTTTTGGACATATGTGTGTCTTAACAATTGTTTAACCGATACATTGTCAGTTGTGAAATAGTTCCAAAATAAACGAAAGGTTATCTTTAAGTAGAGTTTATTGCGAAGTGCAATAAAAATATTTATTTATTTCCTGTCTTGTGGATAAATTATTTTTAGCTCTCGCAAATAATTCGATATTTACAATATTAAATTACATCAATAAAAATGTTTATACTATTATATCTACTTAAAATGAAACAAATAATATTTACCAAAATTTTACATCGTGTTATCCGCACGGGGTCGAAAGATTGAATAGGAACGACAACGATTTCATATATATTATTAAATAATGGCATGTGCTGTAAGATAAAAACCCATACGCTAATAAATATGAGGACAGTTCACAAATTACTGTCTCCAGCCATATGTGCTGGATCTTAAAACTTTTATTAATAAAAGATAATAATCTTAAAACTTTTATTAGATTACTATCTTATAGAATAATTGTAATTGTAGAGCAGACATTTCCATTATAAATAATCTATCTAGCATAGAAATAGACGAAACGATGGAAATTAGTTTATTTTTCATCTATGGAATAGGAACGTTATTAAACATTTTGAAATTAGCGTTGTGAATGGTGGCGAATCGCAAACTCTTGGAAGCTGGAGAACTATTTTGGCGAAACAGAATGGCTTGGCATAAGTTTCCTGGTAATGTTTTTATTGCTTAAGAGATTTATCCTTTAAGCATAATAGCAGGTATCCGCATAATGTTGCCATGGTCTGTTGGAAAATATTGAACAAGAAAAAATCATATCAAATTCCAACAAATGGTTATGATCTGTTCGGAAGGTAAATAATTAACATTTTTATAGAAGCAGTATGTTCTCCAATCAGTACTTTATACCTGGGACTTTTAACTCTGGATTAAAGTCCTGAATCTAATTTAATGTAAGCAGTCGATCAAAGAGGCATTAACACTTCTCAAGAGTGGTTAGACTTATTTAAATGTAATTCTGCTGAGTTTTTCTTCGTCTTCTTCTTCGACGTTTTATAACAGTAGATGAAAAATTGGTTCATTAGTATACGTCAGAGATGAAACCATTAGTTGGCAGCAGTTAAAGTGCATCTAAGAAATCGAAGCGCTATAATCTGCTGGAAACGTCATGGCTATGGTTTTCTAAGATGTTATCAGGTGTGGTGCTCATAAACTATCTGATAAAGGCAAAACCATCACCGGGGTCCATCAATGGCATATATTGTTCAGGGTAAATTTCCATATCTGGCCAAAAATAAAATACTCTTTTACTACGATAATGCGCCCGCACACTCGTCTCGAGTTGTTGTTGAATTCCATCAGCTACGCCTCAAAGTTCTTTAATGTATCATATTCACCGGATATGGTTCTCTGGGAATACTTTTTATTCTCAAACCTAAAGAAATGATTAGACGACGATTCATTTCAAATGATGAGGTCAAAGATGAGGAAATCGCTTATTTTGTCGAGTTGGACAATTCTTATTATACAGGGTTATCCATTTCGTGGTTCGGAAAATACGGCCCTGTATTTTGACAACTGTCAAACTTAAATGTCATCGATAGTGTGATTTGTTTAGGTTAAGGTTTGCCATTTTACAATATGGATCGTTTAACCACCGAACAATGCGTTAGAATTGTTAAAGGTTTTGTTTCGCGCCTTACGAGCAGAATATTGTCGCCATAATCGTCCTTCTGAGCGCACAATTTCCAACACCGTCAATAAATTTGATAACATAAGGTCTGTTACGAATGTGGTAAGCAAATTTATTAATTTCTCGGCGTTCGCAGTCTGTGGGCTTGTCTTACGGCACTTTATGGAGTATTTTGCATTTGGACTTGCATCTACATCCTTACAAAGTTCAACTCACGCAAGAATTGAAGCCCGTCGGCCCTGAAATGCGCCAAGCACACACCGATTGGGTGCTTGAACATTCACCTGATTTCTCGAACAAAATCTTCTTCATCAATGAGGCTCATTTCTTGCTTGGCTGATACGTAAATAAGCAAAATTGTTATATATGGGGCTCTGAAAATCCACAAGTGATTGTGAAGAGTTTATTGCATCCGTAAAACAAGACTGTTTGGTGCGCGTTATAGTCTGGTGGTGTCATTGGCCCGTACTTCTTGGAAAACGAAGAAGGAGTAACTAATAACGTCAATTTTGAGCGCTAAAGCTGTATGATAACTGATTATTTTAGAAATTGAAGATTTTTGATCTGAGCGATATATGGTTCCAACAAAACGGCACTACAAGCCAAACAACACGACCAATTTTGACTTTATTGCACGAGAACTTCCTAGGCCGCGTAATTTCGAGATTTGGTGATGTCAATTGACCGCGGAGATCATACAATTTGACGCCGTTGGAGTTTTTTTGTGGAGTTACGCGAAATATACCAGGCGAAATATGCGAAATAAGCGCTCACGTGGTGGATATTTAAATGATGTATTCCGCTGTTAATGGCAAAGTCCAAGAAATAAAATTTTAAAAAAGTAATGGAAATCTCAGTTCTTGGTGTGCATTTTTAATTTTACTTTCCGAACCACAAGATGGATAACCCTTTATTACGGGTACTAAGAAGTTGGAATGCTATGGGTCTAAACACAGTGGATTGCAGTGTATTAAGTTGCAATTCATTACAATGTGACTACCTTGAAAATAAAAAAAGATCTTGTGTTTTCGCTGTCAGGCCGAGAACTTTTCGAATTTTCCTCGTAATAAAAATTTATGAACATTGTATGTATATTTGTATTTTAGTATTAAACCTTCCATTACAAAAAATTATTTTGTTTTACAAGGAAATTCAACTTTACTCGCATATTTTGTTTTTAGAAAAAATACATCGTAGGCCTGTTTTATTATATTATATATTTAGATAAATTAAAATGGTCCATGCATGATTTTAGTAATATTCAAATTACGTCGATAGTCCATTCTATAGATAGAATTGTTGTTTATTGTCGTGACCAAAAATATTCCAGATTACTCTCAGTAGAATAAAAACGAAAATATTTTTTTGATATTGACCTTAGGCTATGCATATCAAGAATTGATTTTTTTTTTCACAAATTTTAATCACGTTCGATCACGAGACCGAACTACTACTACCACTTAAAAATTAAAAGATGATAAATTTTCCTTTTTTATAGTGAAATTTTTGACCATTGAAAGAAACAAGAAAGCGTTTTATTTCTTCAGTATATGATTTGATTACTTGATGAGATTTTCGGTTTCATTAAATATAAACTAGTTTATATGCACTCCATGTGTTTTTAATTTGTCTTATAAATTATGTTGGATATGACATGTGCAAATTATTTATGTCATCTTTAATAACAATTAAATATTGATAATGAAATGTATTTTTCATTTATATTATACGATAGTCGTTCAATAAGCCCTTAGAAGCAGATAGAAAAAAAATTATTTTATGTAGTTTTTTATTATTTTTCAACATAATCTCCTTTTAGCTCTATATACTTTTCCAAGCGTTTTTCCAGCTTTTTTAAGCCGTTTAAAAAGTAAGATTTCGGAGGGTCCTCAAAATAGGCAACTGTTTGGGCCATGATTTCCTTGTTCGACGTGAACCGTTACCCACTGAACCATTTTTTTAAGTTCGGAAATAAAAAAGTCACAGGGGACAAATCCGGTAAATACGGATGTTGTAATAATTCGAACTTTAATTCCATGATTTTGGCTATTGAAACTGTACAGGGGTGCAACCGTGCATTGTCTTGATGGAGGAGGATCTTTTTCTTTTTTAAATGAGAACGATTTTTTTTATTTCTTCGCCCAATCGGTGTACTAATGACGCATAATACTGTTCAGTTATTGTTTTTCTTTTTTCCAAGTAATCGGTGTAGATGATTCCGCGTCCATCCTAAAAAACGGTGGCCATAACCCTGCCGACCGATTTCACTGTCTTCGCCTTTTTAAGAGCCCATTCGCTTTCAAAAACCCACTATTTTGAGTGTTCCTTTGTCTCTGGAGTGTAGTAATGTATAATAATAATGTAATGAATCCATGTTTCGTCCACAGTTATGTATCGACGCAGAAACTCATAAGAATTGCGATGAAAAAGCGCCAAAACAGCCTAAGAGTCGACCACACGATTGCGTTTATTCTCCACTGAGAGCAAACGCGGCATCCATCTTGTTGAAATTTTTTTCACACTCAATTTTTCGTGCAAAATTGAAAATATTGCACTTTGCGATTGAGGCTATAGGGTCCTCAACTATTTCGCGCACTCTGATTCGTCGATCACTTAAAACCATGTCGTCGATTTTGTCAATCATTTCGAGAGTAGTCACTTCCATTGAATGTCCCGAACGATGTTCGTCTTTTGTGGATGTATGGCCACGTTTAAATTAATTTACCCAATTATAAACAGTTGCAAACACTGACAGCTTTGATCTCTTTCGGTGTTAAGCCTTTTAAATATAAGTGTTTAATTACCACTCGAAACTCACTTTTTCATTTTTCTAAATAAACAAAAATTTATGCTTCAATCGATAATAAAAATGAAACCATGTGATGAATTTGAGACTGACAGCTATCTGGTGAATAATGATGCTTACTAAATACAAACCGCTTCTGATGCAACGAGCGCCAATTCTTGGATTTTCTAAGGCTTCGTGTGGTACACACTGTTTCAACTAAGAGGTGCATAAGTCACGTGAAAAATTTAAACACTGTTTTAATTTTCGTATTAAGTACAAATTGTATGAATGGTCGAATTGGACTGGCAATCTGTATCGCTTCAAGTTATTTAGTGAACTTCGAGTGACTGTTAAGGTCAGAGTTGAAATATCTTATGGGGATCACATAAATCAGGTGTAAGAATGCTTGATGATAGAGCCCGGGAATTTTTTTTTAAGCAACGCAAGGGTACATTATGTATTCCGGGAACTATGTACATGGGTAATGAACTGTTTAAGGTAGTTCCAGCGTGAAACCCCTTTTCAAATTAAGAGTAACGTTTACTAAGAAATCCTGAAGTTTAAGAGTTTTTGACCATTTAGAATGCGAGATATTTAATAACAAAGTTTGCAATTTTTAGTGTCACCATTTAAAGCAAGTCAAACTTCTTTTGCATCCAACTATTTTCTGTTGTATTAAAAAAATCTCTCGACAGAATTAAAAAAAAATGGGACAGTAAAGAGAAATGTTTTTGTAATAAATTAAAATAAAATTAGCACTTTGCCGTTTTGTTTACGAGATATAACAATTTAAAAAAGTAATAATTTTACAATTTCAACGTGTTATTTTATGGAATTGTGGCTCAAATTTTTTTGTTGTATTTATTTCCAGTTTTTGTTTTATTATATCTTTTAATTAAGTTTAATCAATAATTGCTTGCATATATATATATATATATATATATATATATATATATATATATATATATATATATATATATATATATATATATATATATATATTTATTCTGTGAAGAATCACGACGTTTCGCGCAAAATCTCATTTGGCATTTGCAAGTATTGTCCACTTCGACCGAAGAGTCAAACTGACGTGCACGGGTCATTGCGCTCAGTCTTATAGCCGGCCAGTGACTGCGCAGATTGTATCGGGGTAGTTCGGGACTATTCGGCGTCCGTTTATTGATTTTTCTTTCTCGCCGCCGTTGCCGTATTTCTTCTCTTTTCCAAAGGGATTTCCATAGTTTTGGAATGTTGCGAGCATCGTTTCGCGTATTTAACTCAACCCTTTCTTCTATTTCAAGGGCGTCCCTGATTGTTCGGACCTTGTAGTTTTCAATATTTGCTATTTCTTTGGTTCCTTCAAAATTGATTTTACGTCCTGTTTGTAGATGGTGCTGGAAAAAGAGTGGAACTGGTTTGTTTGTTTTTTACGTTGTTTTTATGTTTTTGTATTCTGGCCGAGATTCGTCTGTTTGTTTGTCCTTTGTATGTTCTGTTGCAGTCGGAACAATATATGCTATATACCCCATGATTTTCCAGTCTAATTTTGTTCTTGGTGTTTTTTAGGATGTTTGCAACCATTTTTTTGCAGCTTGTAGGCTTATGTTTCCTTAATAGAAAATGATCTTATGTTTCCTTAGTAGAAAAATCAATAAACTATAAGAATATTCCTGAACTACCCCGATACAATCTGCGCAGTCGCCGGTTATAAGACTGAGCGCAACGACCCGTGCACTTTAGTTGGACTCAGTCCAAGCGTACAACATTTGAAAATACCAAATGAGATTTTGGCGAAACGTCGTGATTCTTCACAGAATGAACGAATCGACACCTGGAATGATTTAGAAACATTATCTACCATCCGTGAAAATATTAGGTTTAACATTGCGCCCATACTAATTTCATTCTTTCGCTATGAGCTTTTTTCCTTTCGTCAGACCAAATTGTTCCAGTCTTCCTACATTTTTCCCTCTGGCCAACCTTCCAAACGTTAACCTTGTGTCTGAAACAGCCTCTATCCTGAATTTCACTTTGTGTAATATTTGCTGCTCTTAGGTTAGGTTAATTGCAGCGATTCATTTAATTATTTCTACTTAGGTCTACTCCTCTATATATATATATATATATATATATATATATATATATATATATATATATATATATATATATATATATATATATATATATATATTCGGCATTAAGGAGACGCAGGTTGTTGAGCCTTCCACATGAGATTGTGGAACCCAACGGTCCAAACCATAACTCCGGACTACTGTTGTCTCATTGGACGCAATCCAAAGAAATAAAAAAATTATATATATATATATATATATATATATATATATATATATATATATATATATATATATATATATATATGTATATCAATAGTTAAGCAGATAAACTAGATATATCAAATTCAAACGAATTTACTGCTAAATACTAAACAACTTTTTGATTTTGATTGATTTGATGATAAAATTTAATTGTAAAACTAAGCTATGTTCTATGTATATGACAACCATAATACACCTAATAAAGAGCGTAAAGATTATTAACTGTAAAGTTAACTAAATAATACATTAATAACACAGGTTATTAACACAGGTTCAGTGACATGATTTTTGTAACATTGATGAAAATGCTTTTTTTGCCTTTCATTTAGCTAGTTATTAAAACATCTTTTCACAGAAATTTCACAGTCCCATTTTTAAGTACCTGTTTCTCCTTCCTTTTCCAAGTCACAAGCTAGATCTATATCCGAGAAAGTCAAACAAGCATATCTTTTATAGTTTAAGTGCCAAATTGGAGATCAAGATAAAAGTTGGGCTCCTTATGTTTGCTGTGTAAGTTGTCACGCAAATTTAGTGCAGTGGATGCATCGCAAGAAAAATTCTATTCCGTTTGCTGTTCCTATGGTGTGGAGAGAACTTACTGACTATGTAAGTGATTGCTACTTTTATATCCCTAAAATAGAAGGGATTTCAAAAAAGCAACAGGACAAAGGGACAAAATTCAGTATCCAAATTTGCCTTGTGCACTTAGGCCAGTACCTCATACCCAGGAACTACCGGTACCGATGGCGCCTTTAAACCTGGACAACATCTTTCCCGGTAACTCTAATTCTTTATCAGGATCTGATCGTGAACTTCTTGAGAACACCAGTTGTAACCCAACATTTTTAACTGCTACCAGTGAACCCCACTTAAAAACTCAGAATGAATTAAATGAATAATCTGGGATTGTCAAAACAAAAATCGGTGTTTCACTTTACCGTAAGCGGAATGTAACATTTTCAAGTTTTTATATAATGGAACGATCGCTATGTCTGTGTTCTGATATTGATGGTTTAATGAATGAGCTTAATATGGAACAAATACCTTGCGAGTGGCTTATTTTCATAGATTCGTCGAAATTTAACTTAAAAGCAGTCTTGCATTTTAATGAAAACAAAAACCTATCTATTCCTTTAGCCCATTCATTGACAACGAAAGAAACTATAACAACTTAGCAACCATACTAAATCTCGTTAAATATGAACAGTACCAATGGGATATTTGTGGGGATTTAAAAGTGATATGTATATTGCTAGGACTTCAAGGGGGTTTTACAAAGAATTGCTGTTTTTTATTGTCTATGGGACAGTAGGGCAATAAAAGAACACACAGTAAGAAAGATTGGCTTCCTAGAACTTTTTTTGAACCTGGTACTTCTAACATAAAATATGCCCCCTTATTAACCTAAAAAGGTGCTTCTTCAGCTTCTCCATATTAAGCTTGGACTAATGAAAAACTTTGTCAAAGCCATGGACACCTTATTTGTCCATGGTTTCAAGTACCTAAAAGAAATATTTCCTCTATTAAGTGATGCAAAGCTAAAAGAAGCCATATTTATTTGACCTCAAATAAGGAAGCTTGTAGGTGGTTTCTGTTTTAAAAAAAAAGTGAAAGGATTTCTGGGCATAAAAAAAAGATGAAAACTATAAAAACCTCATAGATGAACTCTTGAAAGCCTATGATATACTAAGGTGTCGTATGTACTTAAAAATGGATTTTTATACTCCCATTTGGATATTTTTTTCCGCAAAATTTGGGTGCACTAAGCGAAGAACAAGAAGAGATATTTCACCAGGAATCAGGACGATAGAAGGAAGATACCAGGGACGCTGGTATCGTAGAGATGATGGTATAAGATATATGCTTTAAAAATGAAGTTTTTGTCGCTGTGTGACATCTCATGTATTATTTTCTTTATTCACATAATCCTCAGTAATGTCTTTATATAGATTTAACAGGTTTAACATGTTTATATTAAATAAATATTAGATTGTAAAAATATGTTGTCTCCTTTTTTTCCCACCACGGACCCCCTGTAACAAACAAGTTGGACGTGTAACAATAATTAGCTTATCATTTTCGGATTTAGAACTATAAAATACTTACACATACACCTATTTTCATCAATGTTACTTCAAAAAAGTTTCAATTTATTGACCTACGTAATTGAAAAAGTTGACTGAATGGAATAGATCCTTCATTGCGGTTTACGGTTTTCTTATATTTTGTTCTTTGAATGCTTTTATATGCTTCCAAAGTTCTATTATTATTCACACATTTAAGAACTATTAAATTACTAGCTGTCTCATTGCGGAAGCTATTATTTCAATCATTAGACATATATCTGGAAATTACGGTGTTTTTTTTATAAAAAACAAAGATATATTACAATTTTTTGATGTTTTAGTGTGATCTTGTTCTAGCTGGAGTTGAACATCCATACAAGGTGTGTTTGATTCACTGCAACTATTACACAGAATAATTGATTTTGGTTTATTATAATTATTTTCTTATTTAGATCTTTTTTTAGATTTTTTGTCTTTTGGAAAATAATATAAAGTTACATATTCGCAGTGGTCATGAAATTATATGATTCATCTTGATAATCTGATTGGGAATCTATTTAAAGCTTAACCCAACCTGGGTTTATCCAATATTACTTATTTTTTTTAATTTCAGAAAGTGTGGGCCAGCAAAGATCTTCTTGCATCAAAAAAATAATACAGACATGGGATTTGCACCTACTAAAAGATTTTAGATTTGTTCACATGTCACTTGGTCTGGGCTTGGCCTATGTGAGCTCAATTAGTTTCAGTACATTCTTTCCTATGTTCTTGCAAGATGAAGTACAGTTCGATATGTGGCAGACAACAACGTGCATGACTATATTATCAGCTTTTGACATTGTTGGACGTATGACAATTTCTGAGATATGTAGAAGGCTGAAATTGGGTAATAGGTCCCAGTTTATGTTGGGCGCTTTGTTATTGGCTGTTTGTCGATCAGGTAAGGGCGAATTAATTTTAGCATACTGTTTTTTTTAAATAAGAATTATCGATGTTTGATCTTACATTATAATGTTGCAGCGTAAAACTGAGGAGATTACTATTGTTAGTATTATTAGGAGATTATAGATTACCATTATTAAGAAAAACAAGTATTATGTATGTGATTGTATAAGTTTGGTTTGAACATTTTTGTGAATATAAAATTCTTTAAAACAGCATGTTTGGTTTTGAAGCAAAAAACCTTGTTGGACCTTTGAAAGATCTTGGTGGTACTTGATTAAAATGGACATAATAAATTGGCACTCTTGATAGGGAGATTGGGGACCCTGGAAATATCAAATATAATGAAATTTGCATCCAAGAGAATTGATGTTGCATTGGCTTGATGCAAAAGTTCTTTGAATAATTGTATTTACTAAAAATTATATTTAATCAATATGTTATGTGCCGTTCTGTTCGATTACCTTTCTCTATGTCTTTGGTAGCCATAGAATTCCGCACTAATAGATATTTTGAGGTTTCTGATTCTGATTTCCCTCCAGGTAATTTTTCAAGTCTTCCAAGAAAATAAAGTTTAAACCATCTAAACTATTTTGAAGCGATGTAAATAAATATTAGTCTCCCCTGACCTTGCACAGGGGAGTTCGATGGGTGGACAAAACATCGAAGTGAAGTTGTCAAAGTTTGTGACAGGTGGCCAAATATATGTATTCTAGCATTTTCTTTATGGAACGGAATGCTCTTGCTATTGGCTAATTCTTGCCGCTTCTGGTTGATTGCTAGCTTTAATTTACGTAGTTGTGAACAGTATTTCTCTAAATTAATGGATTAGTTTTCAGGTAACAGTTCATAATTAACGATTTTCTTTCAGTTCCACCAATTGCCCAACCTTCTTCGGATGTAAACTGACATTGGTTGAAGCGGTATCTCTGTATTTGCACCATGATATTAATATTATTATTCACAATCCGTTTTTTTATCATCCGTAACCATCTACTTTAAAAATGGACCGATTTAGCTGCACTTCAATAGAAAATCATAAACAGGAATTCGGTATATCAAATATTTCCCCGTTGCTTCTTATTTTCTGTCATTTTTAATGCTTAAAAAAAATAAAAAACTAGAGTAAATATCATATTTTTTCCCCATGTAAACTCTAAAATTTCTTCAGTTCAACATCATAACTTTACACCTAAGTAGCTGGCGCTTCGGTTTTACGAGGCAATGGCATCTAGTGTCCAAAACGGGACGAACTTTTGCATCATTTAGATTTTGGAAATTTCAAGGGTATTATTTTGAATTGTTATCTTCTAAACAAGTCGCCAAAGGTAGCTCCACTTATTCTGGATCCGATCATTCCGCCCATTCTGGATAACAGCAACCTGGGTATTACTTTCGTCAGCTACCTTTCTTGTAAGGAACACATCCGATACTGTCCGGTCTAGAAGCTACAGAGACCTGATCACCATCCCAGATATACAAACCGCATTTTTCCTAAGATTTATTATACATACTTCTTACTCGACTCACTCTACATATATTACCCATCCTTAGTTTGTTTTTAATTGAAAACTTGCCTCTCCAAATGATCCTGGGAATCTTCTGATGATGTTCCGAATATAAGCTTTACTTCTGTACGCCATTTCTCATTTCAAGAGTTTCCCTCAATTCACAGTTTATGACTATCTTTTGATATAAAATTAAATAAACTGTTTATGTGAAACGAGATATGAATTTTTTACTTGATATGCCAAAAGAGTTATTCATTTTCAGAGAACAAAAACAAGTTTTGATACAATGTTTACTTATTAATTATTAGAAATCTACGAACGGAAATTGAACTATATTTAGAATAAATAGAATATGAATAGCATATTAATATATTAATTGTCTGAAATCTGCAAATGGAAATGGAAATATATTTAGATTAGTATACGACTGATTGTTTCTACTGTAATTATAATAGTATATTGTAGGATTATGTTATTGTATATTTATAATATATTATTTGCAATTTACAAAAAATTTGGATTGTTTTAGTTACGAAGTAAGTTTGTATAATAGCAAATAATTACATAATATTATTAATATTACGAAACATTTCCTTTATTATCAATGTTTAGTACGATTTGTCCTAGGAGACTAAAACAAATACTAAATATAAATATAAAAATAAGGACAAATATAAAGTGCTATGAGACTAAAAAGTAAAGTGACTTATTTTAAAAATTCGCACTCTTCAAGTATAGTTACAACTATTTTATTTTTAAGTTGGTATGATTATCCTTGAAATCTAACAGATATTTGATATCATTTCGCATCTGAAGTTAAAAATTTAGTGTTTTGATAATTGTTAAAATACTTTGTGGGTGATTTTTTAAAATTTATACATTTATCAAGTAATGAGTTTGCTTTAAATCTTGTCTATGAAATTATAAGAAAAATATTAAGGAATTGTTACGGCGATTAAGCTAGATCAAAAAAATGTATTCAAGTGATAGGTGGACTTTAGTGAAGGTACAGTAATGGTTGAAGATCAACCCCGTTCAGAAAGACCTTCCACATTAACCAACGTAGAAGACATTACCAAAATTAAGGATCTTGTAATGGATAATAATAATTGAGCCCTCCCCTCGTTATTATTCCGTAATATCAGTTGGTCCATTGGTTCATATTACAGGAATGTCATTTGGACAAATTCACTCAATGTTGAAGAACAATTTAAGCTTGTCTTGTTTCAAACTCACTTAATTTTTTAGAAATACGTTGTAGTGTTGAGGTTGCTGAAGAGACGCTTTCTTTGGATTATGACTTTCACGATAACGCACTATCGCACAGCGCTTGTTCAACTTTTCCGTTCAACATGCGTCTCAACGTGCCTTTCAACTTGCCACTCTGTATGTGTTAGCGTACGCATTCAAGCGCAGGATAAGAAGCATGCCTCGTTTCCGCAATCGCACGAATAATTAACCGTCGATCAGATCGAACCAGATTACCGATTTTTTGGATATTCTAATCTGTTTCTGACGTGGAAGGGCGACCCGGTCGTGGATCATCTTCAATGTCTTCTTGGTCATCTTCCAAGCGAGGGGTACTGCATTCGAAAGAGAAGGCTTCACGCTAAACAGCTGTTGCTCGCTGGGGTTTTGCACATGTATACTTTTTCTGTTGCAGCGTCAATCTCATTATTTAATAGCCACACCTCGTATCTATTCGTTAACGGTTCTCTGAAAATCAAACAAATACCTTTTCAGAAGCACCATATTTATTTGAAACACCATGACACAGTGTGACTTTTTTCTGTTTCTTCGATTGAAGAAATAACTTTGTGGACGCCGTTTTGAGTCCACTGAGGCCATTAAGAGATTTAGCTGGCCGTTTTGAAAAAAATATGAGAACAAGAAGTACATCGAAAACTGGAAACGTTGGAATAAGTATTGCAATGAGGGGGCTTTAGTTTGAAGTAAACAGCATAAGCCTTAGGCCGCACTACGGCTAAACCGCTGTGATTTTTAATCGCGTGATTTTGTGAGTTAAGAGAGCTATTGCAAACGGCCGCACTTGCGGTTTTTTTCCCACGACCGATTTTAAACTCGTGAAATGTAACAAAATGGCTCGTAGGTAAAAAACCGCTCCATAAGCGTTTTTGTCTCTTCGCGGTGTGAGTCTCGAGAGATTTCGGGGTTAAGCGCTCGCTGGAAAAAACCGTAGTGTGGCTTAAGCCCAAATTTGGATAAATAAATACTTTGTGTTAAATAAAATAAAATTACTATAAGTAATACAATAAAATAACAAGATTTGTTATAAACAAATTTTAATTCTATCACCCATTAAAAATGTATTCTAATAAATCTGTTTTATTTCATTTCAGTATTAGTGTCCCTGACTACGTATAAATTGGTTTTATTCATGTCAGCCGTGGTAGGTTACGTTCGAGCTGTAACGGTCATCAATCAAAACTTGGTCATCTCGGAGTATATACCTAAAAATGAATTACCATCAGCTGTGGGTCTTAACATGTTTGTGAAAGGATTCTTTGTAATGGCTGTTGGAGAACCTTTAGGTAAGTATATTAAAATTACAGTAATAATAGAAATCAAAAATAACTCATTCTATCTGTCCAGTTTTATTCCATATTTTTCTTGCTGTTTATGTTATTCAAGTAAATCAAACACACACAGGGTGGCCCACAATAGGTATCACATTTAAAATACTAGGATAATTGAAAAGCTCGCAGAGCGACACCTATAGAGCAGTCAAAGAACTATATAATCTACTACATTTTGTTTTTCATCCTTCAATTAACATATGTGAAGTTTCAAGTCGATCTGTCAATTCATTCGGACAAAAACAGCAGCTTAAAGTAAATGTATCAGTGTTATTATTTAAAATGGAAAATATTGAAAATCGTGCAGTGCTTAAATTCTTTGTAAAAAGAGCTTTAAAGGCAATGGAATATCCTAGTAATGGTAAATATATTAGGAAAGTCTGCTTCTTCAAAAATAATGGTTTGTAAGTGGGCAGGTAAGTTTCAACGTGGTCGTACAAGCCTGGATGATCCTCGTTCTGGATGTCCAATAAGTGCAACTACTGAATAAATAATTAATTTTATACATGATATGGTTATGGATGACGGACAATTGACTTTGAGTAAAATTGCTAAGGCCATGGACATCTCAACTGAATAGGTGTTACATATTTTGAAAAAGGAATTGGGCTTAAGAAAGCTATGTGCAAAATGGGTGCCATTGTTAAAGTCTGATCAAACACGACTTCGAGTGAAACTTTCTAACTAACATTTAGAACTTTTTCGAAAGAATAAAATACATTTTAAATGTTTTGTAACTATGGATGAAACTTAGGTTCTGCGAAGCAGGTAAAGTGGTTAAAATCGGCCAAAAACGTTATGATTACCTTCAAACTGATAAAACAATAACAGGACAGTAATATTCAAACCTTTTGGATCAATTGGATACAAAAATTCGTCAGAAAAGACCAGGTTTAGTGAAGAAAAAAAAATGTTTTTCAAGACAATGCACCGGCTCACAGAGCTGTTCTTGCAATGGCCAAATTGAAGAGTTACACTACGAATTGTTGGAGTATTCACCATATTCACCAGATCGGCTACCTCTGACTTTTATCTGTTCCCAAATCTCAAAAAATTCCTACGTAGCAAGTTTTTCATCAAATTAAGAAGTTATAGCAGCCTTAGATGAGTATTTTGAAGAACTTCCAGAAAATCACTTCGGAGATGGAATAAATAAATTGGAGAACCGCTGAAAAAAGTGTATTGAGCTTAAGGGAGAATATACGGAAGAATAAAGTAATTTTTTCATGTATAAACTTGTTGTATCATTTCCACTCCGCATACATTTCAATTAGTCTAGTACTAGAGCCACGTGAAGGAAAAATCTAAGACATAGTTAAACTTCATCTAGCATACAACTCAGAATTAGCTTAGTAAAAACCTCTTGGAACAGGGATTGTAGCACCATTCCGCTGAAACTAACAGACCTCACCGTCTTCTAACATATGCCTATAACGGTCGATATTTAGTGTTTCTGCTCGCCCTTTTTTTAGCTCGCCTCATTCTTAAATGCTCATTTTTTCGTTTCTGCTCGCCTCATTTTTAAAAAAGAATTTTTTCTTTTTTCTTTTCTTTATTATTAAGAGGCCTTTCATGTAACAATTTTAAATTTTCTATGTCCTATGAATTTTTCTTTTAGCAAATCCGTTCAACCAGAATTCAGGGCAATAAGACATTGAAAAATTCTTGACAATATATTCATGTGAATTTACAAGATTTAAGAAGACACGATTTTAATCTAATCGCAGCTAGAAATCATGAGGGTTAAGCTTTTGCACTAGTTGGATCTTGTATGGATACATATGGAGATCCTATTTTAATAGGGGCGAGGGACCATTGTTTATTTCTCAGTTAAGCAAAGGGTCACTGGATTGGTCTCCAAAAATGTGGTTACCAATTTGTGTAATGTGTGTTGGTTGCAAGGACAATCAACGTTATAAATTGGATATGTCTGGCCGATATCTAAAAAAGCTGCCGAAATAAATATTGTTTTAATGCTATGTTAAATATTTTGTATACTTGTAGTGGAATATATCCGTAGTGTATTGTACTTCTTGTGAAAAACAAAAACCAAATATGGGAATTACCGAATTATATTGATTTAGGCACATAAAACTTTTGATAACATGGGGAGTAAGCTTCTGGGTTGTTATGATTTTGTATCATATGGTTCTTTGTCTGGTTTAGGCAGCATTATTATTTCCGATACATTACATTAATTTGGGGAATGGTTGTGTGCAGCATTAGAGATATTAAGTCAGTTATTGTATTATCACCAAACCCTGTGGCCTTTTTTATCTCGTTTTTAATTATATTGGTAAGCTCAGCTACAATAAAATGTGTTAAAGTAATTTTACTTATCACTTAATAGATTCTTATCATTTATCGGCTCGAAAACTCTTTCATTTCCATTAAGTAAACAAATGCTTACTAAATGCAACAGCCTTTGCTATATTGCTTTTGCGTCATTTACCATTATGATTTATTATTGCAGGAATTGATTGCTTAGTTGTTTTTTGCATATTTAGTTACCTTCCATAGCGAGTTAGTGTTTTCTGTAAGTGAGAATGATTCCAGATGATCCTTTTCTGGTTTCGGACCTCTGGTAACCTTTAGCACTTTAGCTGCCCTATTAAATATCTCATTTTTGCTGGTGACCTTGAATTTTGCTATATTTTTTGCACTCTTTGTTTCACCTTTATTCTTTCTTATCTCCGGGCGAACATCTATATTCTATAGTTATATCATTTGGTTGCGGTGTATAACTCCTCTTTTTGAATAAGTTTCGTAAAACTGTGAATTTGCCCTTTCTAATTGTTCTAGGGTTTTATATCAAATATCAATATCCAATCTCAATATCCAATCTCAATATCCAATCTCAATATCCAATCAAATATCCAATCTTAAAGTTTTGTCTAAATTTTCTCTAAATTTGGTCCAGTTTGTTCGGTGGTTGTGTCATTTCGGTCTTTTTGGTGTTGGTGTTTCTGGAAAATGATGTTATGATGATGGGTGAGTGATCGAAAAATAAATCGAGGAATGATTCTATTTCAAATTGTTCTTTGCTTAAACTTGCACAAATCAGTTAGTTTGGGGATTTTTTTTTCTGTCCATAGCTGACATAGTTTTAAAGTTCTCGGTATTATTAATCTAGAGCCACACAGCGGTGAATCCAGTTAATTCCATTTTTGGTTCGCATTGTGCAAATATGGCATTCATCGGATTTGTCCGAGCTGGTTCAAACCTTCACTTTGCAATCGGTTAACACGATATCCTGGATTTAGTTGATCAACAATTCTTCAGTAGTGGCCTGAACGGGATTTCTTGAGCAAGAAACGTAACTCATACTGGTTCGATAGATTCGAAACTCAGTAAACCATTTATGGACTATGAATATTTGACGTTCTAGCCCCCTGCACCAATGAAGCGGATATCCAATGTTTGAAAGTAATCCTCTTATTTTATTGTTGGGCTTTGGAGGTTGCAGTTAATAAATCTAATTTTTTTTCTTAACAAAATCACGTTTAATTTTGGAGAAAGATAAAAAATGGTTTGTTTTAAAGTATGCGCCATCGTTAGCTACACAGTTTCTCATCTCTCTGGCAATTTGTTGATACCCTCCCAGATAAACCGTACATTATTTGATATGGTCCAGTCATCAAGCCATTTTTTGATATATCCTTAATTATTGAAGTGTTTCATGGAAAGTGCTTGAGATATCGATGAAAACGAGTGGTAGTCGCAAGGGAGCAAGTCTGGTGTGTATGGCGGATGGGACAAGAGTTTGGGTTCTCGAAATATATCCATTTTTCGCCTCCGTTTACGATCCGATACAAAAAAGTATTTCTTTCCGGCCGAGAAAAAAAAAACTTCGCACACCGTTGTGTTTCTACTGATGGTAGAGCTTGGAGTTTGTCGCGATCTGCTTTAGTGGTTCAAACATTATAGTTCAAACAAGTAGTTTTATTGTGGCTTTCCAATTAACACACGAAATCTCGCAAATATGCTATAGTTTCTCCTCGGGAGCCGCTTGCCCGAATGAGCCATCTATAGCTAGTTCAGGGACGTTATAATATTGCCACATCAACACCAGAAAACCCAGACTTTGGCTTTTGTATGATCGATAAAACTGTAAATGAAAAAGTAACATGAAAAGTTTTTTCATTAAAAATTTTAATTAAAAATCTGTTTCGATACTTCTGCTATAGCGCCTGAATCGCCTGAATACTCATTCGCCATCGCCTATTCGACCATCTTTCAATCTCTTCTTCTGTATGTCTGATGCTATCGATCCAGATCTATGGTGTAACTGTTGATAAAGCTTCTTTCCACAAAGTCAAACAGTTATCAATCGTTCTTCCATCCAACCTATATGACGATTGTAATCATTTTTGGCCACTTCACATATCAATTCTATAGGATTTAATATGCAACGATAAGCCATATGATCTGTCACATATTTTTTAGGCTTTTTCTAAAAGAAACATTATGAAACACAAACCTGTCCTTTTAAGTACTGCTTACCTAATAACGATTTGTAGCAGTTCACTTTTCAACATAGTGTTTTCAAAAGGAAGATTATGCTTTGTCAGCCATTCTGCAATTTTTGGTTTTGTCCATTCACTAGTTGGAGGGTTATCCATATTAGGTACTGCTATATGGTGCATTATCCAAGATAATAACTGATGGCTCTTCCAAGATTTTCAATAGCTGGTTTTCAAATAAAAACAAAAAGTTATCTTGATTTATTTCACCATGATAATCGCCTTCTGTTTTGGAATAGAAACTAATTCGGCCTCTGGAATAAAGCCATTCTTGTTTCCAGCATGAAGAACCATATATCTGCAATAACATGTTAATATTGGCACGTCTTAAAACAACTATGAATGACAACATGACTTTAATGGCTCCTAAGTATTAGGTATAGCACTCACCTTTTTCCATCAACTTTTGTAGTCTTTACACTTCTCTTTTTAGCATCTTGCCATGACTGGCCCAAGGTCCCATTTTGAAATATCCATGTTTCATCCAATTAAACAAAATCAAACAGAGATTTGTCTGTTTTGATACATCTTTAAAAATAGGATTCGTTTAAATGCAATATCTGGAACTTCCATTAGGCCCCTACGTGGATTATCCTTACTCCATTTGAAACCAATTTTTTTTAGAAGTGTATGAAGCAAAGTTTTACATTTATCAAAAAGCTGCATGTTCTTTAAGTTTTTATGAATACTTTCAAGATTAACCGTTTGTTCTGAAATAGTTCAATAAAATTTCATAAAAATACAATATTACCATGTAAATCTACTCACTTTTTTCATACATTTAATAGATTTGATTGCGAATTGAGCCAACATCAAGATGATCTAGATTAGTTACTCGTTTTGGGTGTAAACGCTTTTTCTTCGGTGATTTTAAGATTTCGTTTTTCTTCAACTTTTCCGAAATTGCACTAAATGCTCCTATACTAATATTTAGTGCAGCTGAAACTCACTAAAAAAATTCCAGTTAGCCATGAGACCTACTAAGTTATTAATACATCACCTCTCTCACGGTGTGTAATTGCAAGGGAGGAGCCCCATCATCTCGTTCATGTTCAAAATAACTGAGAAGTGACGAGACAAGTTGCTTACACCGACTGCTTAACAGTTTAGGCATTTTTTTGCAATTATAATTGCAGATTTTTTACTACGGAACTCACAAAAACAGAAACTATATCAGAAAATAGCTAAAACAGCAAAGAATACAGTAAACATAATTTAGAAACGTTTGAAGGCACAACTCAAAAATGTTCAGAACATGAAAATGATAGATTCGACGAAGAAAGTTGTATTAGGCTGGCAACACTGTCCAGAACCACAAACCTAAATGTTACCTTGACAGCGAATTCATAGAACGTGATCCATCCGCCCCTCACCGTATTTTTATTCTATTCTAATAGGATTAGAGCAAGAAGGAAAGAGAGTGCTTCGAAGTTTAATTTATTTTTTTTCATATGGATTTAAATTAGCAATAGATTTCTCTATATTGATGACGTGCAACCATTATTTCCCTGAATGAGCTATATGTCTGAAAAACCATACGCCTTAGGGCCGGTTCTATAATGCAAGAATTTATCAGGTATAAACTATACTTGGAATAAAATTATATTGGAATATACCTGGTATATTCTTGCATTGTAGAACCGGCCCTAATCGGTCACCACTTCACGAGTGCGCTCTCGGAGAGATGTTATCTCGCCTGTGTCTCACACTGAACTTTTAAATGTTTTTATTGAAGTAGGTGTTAAATATAATTGTAATAGTGAAAATATAAATATAAAAGTGAAAATTAGGAAATAAATGTATTTTATTAAACATTGTTAAGAATTTCCATCAAGTAAAAGCCAACACATCCCAAATCATTAGTATTAAATTTGCAGGCTAGAAACATTTTAATTCTAATATATTATTGTTACAGGTATGTTGAAAGATGCTTTTGATTACGACACGTGTATTCACCTGCTTGACATAATTCTTGTCTTCATCGTTTCATTCTGGTTAATTGAAATTTTCATCTACAAGAGACGGAAAGGAAATCAAGATTCCAGTTCCTCTGGAGGTGCATAGGATTTTAGTTTCAATATTTTAATTTAGCTGTACCTAATCTAGTTTATTTGAGATTCTTTAATTGCTTTATTCCATCCATTTTAAACCAACTTAATTTATAAAAGCATTCTTATAAAAAATTTTAATAATTTGAATTATTCTCCATGAATTTAATAAAAAACATCAAACTGCACTTTGTGATATTCCATTATACACCTTAATAATATTGTAGTACATACATATTGTAAACATAAGACTGCTAGTTTCATTGTAGTTAATAATTATACCAGCTATAAGAAGCAAAGTCATAGCAAAGGGAGAACAATTCAATTTTGATTGACATTATTATTGTGGAGGGTGTAAATATATTTGAATAGTCGTTTTTCTTGATTAATGAAATTGACTATGGTTTAAAAATAAAATATACTTTCAAAGAATGTTAATTTTTAATCAATAGGCATTTTTAAGTTACTTGTATATATTATTGTACAAATTGTAAGATATGTTATTTAGAAAAATTTGTTCATATTTAAGGTAACTAATTTTGTTCCTATTTTTGTGTTGCCATTTATATGGAGCTGTTTTTAAGTGATTAAAAAAAATAAATATATGTGTTTTTATATATAAAAAATAATAGTGGTTATTTTAAATCTCTACATATTTTATTATGACACATTTGTTTGTTAAATCGGTTTTGAGTGTCCCTTTTTAAACATATACCCAAAAATAAACCCTTTTCATTTAGAATAGATATTTGTCATGAGAATAACGGAAATTGTTACTTTGACAAGCAGACTATTAATACAGCAAATTTTATTTTATTACATTTATCTATGCAGCGGTGTTCGTTACATAGTTACATCACCTGAAGCTATGTGAATTGAAACCAGAATTCACGCGTTTTTATATCGGGTGTAAATGGAACCTGTTGAATAATATTAGTTGAATTTGGATCACGCAAAGGTGCTTATTCCTCACCGATGAAATTATATACCATAGTATTTCTTCTGATAATGTCGGAATGGAGTTTATATTGAAGAAGTGACGGGCCATCAGTATCAAAAGAGACACTGCAAAACAACGTTTTTCAAATACATTATGGTCAAAATATTGACCCGAAGAGTGCGGGAGACATATCCAAGTATTTTTTTCCTTTATTTGGGTTTTTCGCCCTATCTAAAACTCAAAAAATATCAAAAATACCTGTTCCTATGTAAAGAAAGAATCACTGGGTAAAAACAAAAAACCAAACGAAGACAAATTTCTCCGTGATTCTTTTTTGTAATAAATTTACCTAACGAACAAAATTTTAAAGATATAAAAATGTTATAAAGAATTTTACAAACTTTTAACGTTAACGTTTCGGAGGGTTCTCTCCCCCCATTTTCAAAACTAAAATAAAAAATAAGTTATATTAATTTGTAATAAAGTAACGAGTGAAAGTAAATATATTTTTTTTGTGTATGTCAACGATACTTGCACTGACAACAATAGATTTTCATGACAGTAACATACTAACAAAAAAAAAAATATATATATATATATATATATATATATATATATATATATATATATATATATATATATATATATATATATAAATATATATATATATATATATATATATATATATATATATATATATATATATATATATATATATATATATATATATATATATATATATATATATATATATATATATATATATATATATATATATATATATATATATATATATATATATATATATATATATATATATATATATATAGGTAATGTTTATTGTACTGATTGTGTATTCAAATATTTAAATGTGTTTAATTGTATTCTTTAGAATCGGGAACCATTCTACCGAACCAAATCTACCGAAGGCATAGCAATACAGTTATTTTTATATTTTTTGAGTTTTAGATAGTGGCGAAAACCCCAAATAAAGGAAAAAAAAATATATGAACACGCCACAATCATTCAGACATATACAAGTAACTACTAATTAAACAGGTGCTATTTGATTGATCATCTTTTAACGAAAAAGGAATTCACCTCTTAATTCATCAAGAGGGTAAACCAAATGATACAGTCTAATCTGAACAGCAAAAATATGTTTAAGCAACATCTATGCGGCTTCTATATTAAGGTCTTCGTTTAGAGTGATTAGTAGAAATAAGACGGATGTACAAAATCTGCAGTTCAAGCTCAAAACTCTGCAGACAAAAGTACAAAAATACCATTCTCAAAGTGCTGAAAAACGCACCACCCTGCCTCGTCAGCAAGGCTGTAGAAGCTGGGTCGATATAAATAAACAATTTGATTAATAAATTGAAAGCCCACGAACACACTATTTTAAACAAATAGATCAATGGCAAGGATTTGCCACTGTTTTCGTTAATAGTTTGGTCATGCTCGTTCGAAGTAACAAAAGTAAGCTTGGGTTATAATCTCTGTTCTAAGCTGCAAACCTAAATGTTCCCCTGTCTTTGGCATCAAATACTAGATGTAGCTAATATTGTTCTCCCAGTCTACAAGCGCCTCTCCGTTTAAGTCATTATCTCTATAATTAGCTAGTATGATGGCAATTGAGGTCGCGTGTATAAATAGTTGGATGGGAAAGTGGTGCAAGGACCTGCTCTGGCTGTTCCACCCACCGCGGGTGGTTTTATACGTTTATACGTGGTTATATGTTCATCACATTCATATCACCAATTTTAACTGTGATTCAATGGATGTCACACATAGTGGAGATGAGATGGAGTTGACATCTTCTCTCACTGGCATATGTTATTATTTTATATATATGGTGATAGGTTATGTCTATTATATCGTATTCGGGAATCTAAGCTCTAAATTGCGCTTGCTCTATCATCTATCAAGTGAGTTTCATGGATTCACACTAGGTCAATGTGGTTGTCTCTAAAAATTTTTGACAAACACTGGCATTTCGATCGACTGATGCCTTCTATATTGAATTGACATATTCGGATAATTACTCCGAGATGTCTAGTCAAGCAGTCCTCAGAAGGGCCGTCAGAATAATTCGCATGCATGTATTTGAGAGAGCCAGTAGATCCGAAGATAGTCAGTGGCAGCCGATCGCACTAGCTCTTTTGCGTTAACTATGGTGCAACCCGAGAAGACGACTTTTTTCGAACTAGTAACACAACAAAAACAGCGAGTGTAAAACTGGACGTCATCAGCGTAGAAGTGCTTTTGTGGATGCCCGTCCACGTCCGCAAGGTCAAAATCACTATTGCGATTAAAAGCTGAGGGTGGCAAGTATAAAGTGTTTATCAATTAATTAATTTTATTCTGTCTCGTCCGTTTTTTCCAGTCTTTTAAATAGTTTCTATAATCGACTCCTCGTAATTTCTTTCAAAGCTGCCAGCGAACTATCTAGAATGGCTTCTATGGACTGAAAACGGTATCAACGAATTAGTTTCTTGTATCGAGGGAACAGAAAAAGTCACTTGTGGTGCTTGTGAAATAGTATTTGAGGTTTAGCGAAAAAAATTTTTAATTACGATATTTTACGATTATTCAATTATTTCACGATAATCAAAGAAAATAGTTAACACGACTTTGATTGTTGACCGGCATATTACGTGAATTCCCTCTAAGGAAATTGCTGATATAGTGTATGTGACTCCCCGATTTTTCCGCTAACGCATCAAAATATATCTTAGCTACTAAACTAAATAAATGCATAAATATTACCAAACTGTTTTTGTATTTATATACCAAAATGGTATTTAATCGTTATGTTAGGTTGTAAAAGGTTTTTAGAAAGGCTCCCTCGTTCGAGAAGGCTGGCATTAGCGTGTTTTTTTTTCAGTTTTAATTTATCTTTTAGCAATTAATCCAAAGAATATTTCAGATATGTACAATATCATTAACATTTAAGCACCGATTAATCAGTAAACGATTATTGAGATTTTGGTAATGTTCTTCACTGGTTGAAGTGATAGGTTTTCCGAGCGAGGTTCATCTTCAACTGCGTCTCTACAATATTTAAAGTCCTTGTACAACTTGTAAGCATTTTTTTTGTCATAGATTCATTGCGGTCATACTTTTAAACAATTTTAATACATCTTATAATGCTGTAAACTATGAAAGAACTGTTAGTTTACTGATAAAGTTATTATTTTCTTTTGAGTTGTCTGAAAATTGTGAAATCTTGTAGTGTTTTTGCATTTATTTATTAACGAAGAATTCGTTGCAATAAATGTTTCTCAATTTTTTGACAATATGATCTTTCTTAAATTTTTTATGATTATAGACGCGTCGACTGCTAAGGTCATTTGTCTTTTTCCGTCTCTCTGTCTTTTTCCGGTATTTTCATACAAACTCTATTCAAGTCATGACGAACACGAACACAAACAAACCTAACCCAGAAAGATTCACAAACATTTAAACAAAGGCACAAACATCCATGCGGAACAGGGGAATCGAACCCGCTACTGTGCCCACTACAGTTCCGACACAATAGCGTCAGGCCACCGCTTTACCACCACATCTAACGCGGCCGACCAATATGATCTGCAATTAATTACTTACATATAACAGAAATGAACAAAGTTATTTTTCGTTTATTTTATTCAATCAAAATGTAAAACACCCAAGTAAATTTTTTTTCTATGTAAGGTAAGATGCAGACATTAGGCCTTTGAATTCCACATAATCAGACTCTTTTTACAAAAAAGCAATATGAAATGATGTTTTATGGCAGCAGAGAAATCTCAAAAATAAAGCATATGGTGGGAATAGAAAAGCATACTTTTCTCAAATTTGTTAATACATGGTGTCCCAAAGAATGTATACAAACTTTGGTTTTAAAATCAGTATTTATTTTCATACAGTTTACTTTATTGCTTCAAAAAAAAAACTAAAGGAAAAACCTTTGGCAATCTATATTGTTTCCAACTTCATATCTAAATACCATGGTTTAGGATTTATCATTTAGATTTTTGACAAATTCTTCGACATTTTCTTTTTATGTATAGAAAATTGCATACATTTCGTCCATATATTTTAGTTACATCCTCGAAAAGTAACTGAATTCATCCTTGGCCTCAGTTCCAAATATGCTCATTAAAAACTTGGTTAAGGACGGTGACAGAGGATGGCTGATACCGTGGTTTCTTGTTCGTAAAATGGAAAAGAGTTTAGTTTCATACATTATGTTGTTATAAAGGTGCACCTTTAAAATCATGATAACTCCCTTAAGCATTTCAATTTCAAACAGTGATGATACATTTCAGGATTCCAAGACTGTCCTGTTATGAAGGAGGTAGGGAGGAAGAAGGAAGGATGATACATCTAAGGATATCAAGACCTTACAGGAAAAAGTTTGGTAGATTTTCAAAAAATTTAAGATAACCATGAATCGGGATAAGGAATCTATCCCTTACAGTTAATATTGTGAATTATTAATGTAACGCTTTGTTACATATTAATACAGCTGAGTATTAGACTTAGATATAATCATTTCCTGATAATGCTAACATGTTTAGCGAAACACGCGCTCAAAAATTTAATCAGTTAATATTGTGAATTATTAATGTAACGCTTTGTTACATATTAATACAGCTGAGTATTAGACTTAGATATAATCATTTCCTGATAATGCTAACATGTTTAGCGAAACACGCGCTCAAAAATTTAATCAGTTAATATTGTGAATTATTAATGTAACGCTTTGTTACATATTAATACAGCTGAGTATTAGACTTAGATATAATCATTTCCTGATACTGCTAACATGTTTAGCGAAACACGCGCTCAAAAATTTAGACCAAGTGATTTGTTGTTCAGTAGTAAATATTTATGTGTTTATGAACTACACGGTTGAGAGAAAAGTCATTTCGTCGAAGCTCAGGAATATGCTTCAAGTTCTTTTCAATGTCCGGTATTTCTTTTAAAAACGCTGTAATAAACTAGTTATTAGTTAAATGGAAAAGCGAAAGAAGCAGGAAGCAGAAATGGATATACTAGTAAGTAGAATAACATGTGGTGTCTAAACCGTCACAAAGATTATATGTACTCAAAGAAGGTAAAATACGAATAAACTCAGCCAAGAAACAATGAAACTGATGGGCCATAGAAGAAAACTGCATAGAGAGACCGAACAGTATAATCAGTTGAATATGACTATAAATAAATACATATGTATACTTGACATATAATATAAAAATTATAAAATCTATAATCGAAGATAATGTAAACATGGAGGGGCCTGAGATCGAAGCTTGCCGAGGGTCGAGCCAACATCCATAAAGTTAAAAATGTTAAAGGAACACTAATGAGAAAATGTCTGCAAAATTTTATATAATACCCACGCTGCATCAAATGAGAAATGGCAAATCGCCAGGAGAGAACCATATCACCTTCGAGATGCTGAAAATGAGAGGCGAGCTCCTGATAAAACCGGTGCGTATTCTGCTGAATAAGTACCTTGAGGTAGCAAAGATTCCAGAATCTTGGCAATGTGTAGAGGTCATATTGCTCTTTAAATTTGGGACAGTGAAAATCTGGAATATTATCATCCCATCAGTCTTCTGTTACACTGACTAAAATATTTCTATTAAATCGGATTTTTATTAACCCGTAGAGCAGGCGAGATACAGAAAAACAACGGCACCCACAATAATCTTCAGTCGATTAGATCTCTCATCGAAAAAGTCAGTGAATATAACATCCCGATCAATTACGTTTTCATCGACTTTAATAAGGCATTTGATTATATTGAAACCTCAACAATTCAAACGTCATTGTGCAATGCTCGAATCAACCCTAGATAATTTAAACTTGTACAATGTATGTATATATCTACATTTCTTCGATATGAGTAAGGGTTAATGACGACTTATTAACTGATCAAATCCAAGTTGAGAGAGTGATGCGACAAGAAGATACTATTTTACTGAAGCTGTTCGTTCTTGTCATGGATGATATCTTATACAATGGGAAGAAAGGTTTTAATACTGACGGAACTTATCTAAGCAACTTTCGATTCGCAGACGATATTGTCCTACAGTGTCCTAAACAATACTGAAGATTTCAAAAACATGCTAACTGACCTTTTTAGAATGTCAGGACTAGTGGGTTTGAAAATAAATATTGAACAAATAAATATAATGGGTCTAGTTGAGGGCAATATTACTATAAATAACAACAACATTATGATGGTGGAAGAATGTGTATACTTGGGACATAAAATCAAGAATGGGAAGGAAAACCAAATATCAAGTCGCATAAGCTTGAGCTTGGGCAGACTTTGAAAAACTCTGTATAATGAAGAACTCGAATTTACCCACAAGCCTAAAACGAAAAACTTAGGATACATGTTTATCCTTCGTTACAACATACGGTTTAGAAACGAAGGCTTTGAAGAGACAATAAGAAACAAGACTCAAAAGCATACAGAGACCCATGGAAAGGGTCATTATTGGAGTTAGTGTTCACCTGAACAAATTTAACCAAACACACAAGTAACGGACCTAAACGAAAATGTGTTTAGAATGAAGTGGCGATGGGATGGACATATAACTCTTCACCAGCCGGATCATTGCGATACGAAAATCATAACATGGAGACCAAGACTAACCATACGAAGCAAAAGGAGACTACAGAAGAGATAGACCAACGCCATTGAGCAATTAGCGGGATAATGATGAGTTAGGACTGTCCAAGGTAGAGACAGATGGAGGAAGATTGAAGAGGCCTGTCTAGCAGTGGAAGGGTTGGAGCTGATTCGATCGATCGATTGATTCAGCGATTGATTCTCTTAAGCGTCTTCATTTGTTCTACACAATTAGTTTTACATTTGGTTTAACTGCTTTACTTAATAAAGATACTTCAAATACATTTTTACAGAAAACAAGTATTAAATAGCCAGATGTGCCCAAATTATTCTTTCATAAAGAAATATTATTTTATCGTTATAGTAGAACATTATTTGCCTATAAAATAAAACTTGTTTTTGCTTATTCCAGGAAAGTGCAAAATTTCGTTACCCGTCAACATCAGCTTTATTAACGATATATGTACTGTACCCTTGTGTTTCACGTAGCAATGAAAACTAATTAGTCATTCTTTGTGACAAAATGTCATTAATAATATAACTGGAGTTTTCTCAGATATGACTTTTACAATTAAATGTAATTCTGAAGCTGTGAAAATTTAATAATAATGTATACTGTGTTTTGTTGGTTTTTTATAATTGTTTTGTTTTATGTTATTAATTAGGCTAAATATGCAATTATAATGTGGACATTAAACTTATGGATGATACTTAATAGAGATTATAAAAAGCAATACTCAGGCAGATATTCTGGATATTCTGGAAATATGCGTCCAAATGTGGTTTCCATTTAGATATAATTTTTATCTTTGGTGGAACCTTATTTTTAATCATATATATTTTGTTGTTCAATCATATATATATATATATATATATATATATATATATATATATATATATATATATATATATATATATATATATATATATATTACAGAAATCTTTCATCCTTTCTCCACGTGGTGCCACCGATCGCCTTCGCCGAATTGTCAACCATGCGACGTCACGTGTCTCTCGGGACCGGTTTCTAGCCTTTCAGCCGTCATCAGCCGAGCTCTAGACGAACGCAAGGAAACGAGTTCGGAGAGACGATCGGGGCCAGACCAGATTAACTGGCCGTTTTAATGACGAGTCGTGATCGCACACAACTCACTCCATCATACGGCGAATGCTCGTAGCTCTAGAGCTCGGCTGATGACGGCTGAAAGGCTAGAAACCGGTCCCGAGAGACACGTGACGTCGCACGGTTGACAGTTCGGCGAAGGCGATCGGTGGCACCACGTGGAGCAAGGGTGAAAGATTTCTGTAATATTTCCTTCCACGGTTCCGTTACGCTACCTTGTGGGCATATATATATATATATATATATATATATATATATATATATATATATATATATATATATATATATATATATATATATATATATATATATATATATATATATATATATATATATATATATATGAGGGCATGGTGGAAAGTACTTGGTGGTGATACTTTTTAAGTGATGTATTTGAGTGAAGTGATTGATTGATTTTAAGTGACTTTGTAAAATAGTCCTCTATTTCGACGATGATGTCTTCATTTCATGTGTATTTCCTAGATATTCCAGCTCTTTCCCAGCTATTCCAGCTATTTCTCTTTTCCAGCTATTCCAGCTAGAAATTTCTGGATGTTTCTGGAAAAAGAAAGAAGTTAAAGGGCCAAGGCCGGAGAATAGTTTGAATCAGCACTAATTCGTAGCGCAAGTTAACCAGTTTAGCCGTTGTAATGGCAGATGAATGAGCGGATGCATTGTAATGATGAAACAGCACTTTTCACCAAATCAGGGTATTGTTTCTATTAACTCTTCCTGAAATTTGGCCAACAACGCAGACGAAGATAATGCCTTGCAAATCCCGGAAAACAGTGACCATTATTTTTCCGGTCGTTAGTTTGTTTTTCGCGGGCACCGATGAATTCAAGTTTGATTTCAGACACTTGACACTTGACAACTTGTATTATTGCAATCCGAAGATTTGGTAACATGATCTTGTTTTTAGTTCGCAGTGAATAAACACGGCACACATTGCGTTGATAGCTTTGATTGTTATTTCCGACATATCTATTACACAGGTCAATAGTTGTTTTGGTGCCGGGGAATTTGGAGCTGATTTCATTCGAATTCGATGCTCTGAATTCAAATATGGCATTAATTTTTGCCTAGGAACTCAACTTTCTAAGATATAACATTTTAGTGAACTATAAGTTACAGTATTTTAAGTTACATCCTGAGATCAAATAAAAAAGCTGAATGTGAAATTTTTATTATTATATTATACAAATATTATTATATACAAACATAGAGTCATAGTCATCGATTAAACCGACTAGGCACTGAACACTTTAAAAGATTGGGCTTTGCTTCAGCTTTGGGCTTGCCCGGGAACTGTCCGAAAACTGTAACAAATGAAGTCCAGGCTTTTCGCTCAGCTTCATTCATCGACTTTACGAAGATCCTTAATGGGCTGTCTTATTTGTGGGCCGTCAAATATTCCTGCTTTATTTTTTTCCGTACTCAACTGAGACTTGTTTTCCTGTATATATGCAAAGCATGATCCATTCTTATCAAGAGACTTTACAAACTGCTTCATTAGGCCCAGCTTGATATGCAGTGGAGGAAACATAATGTTCTCTCGTCCAACTAAGGGATCGTTAATGACATTATTTTCCCCAACGTCCATGTTTTCTCTCTTAGGCCACTCTTGTCTAACCTAGTGGTGTGTTTTGTCTCTTTTATCCCAGAGGCACAAGAAGCAAGGATATTTAGTGTGGCTTTGTTGTCCAAGGAGAAAGTTTTTTCTTCCACGATTCCACGATTCCACGATTTTTAAGTCTACACAAATCACCCATTGATATTCATGATACTTTATCTTCTCCAAGATCAAAGCTATAGTGTCATATTCTTCTTTCATTTTCTTAGAGAGGAATTGGAATTAAAGCATATTGGTTCCCATTGTGTACACACTTCAAAACCACTTTCATCAAGGATACACTTCAAACTTCCCTTTGAGCTGTAAATAAAAAGGCGTCAATCATCTAGAAAATATTCAGGAAGACCCATTTTTCCAGAAGTCCTCTAATTTTGTGACAAAATACAAGATTGTCTTCTTAAGAAAAGAACTGTAGCAGACCGTTTTCTCTTGTACGGCAAACGGTAGTTTTGGTTCCTTTTTCCAGTAAATTCTGGTTTTTCAACCTGGGAACTACTAATTTAGAAGCTTCATTTGGCAAGGTTATTTAAGTCATCCTGGTTGAAACGTTGAGGAACTGATGACATTCGCGCATAATCACTGTCACCTTCATTAGTATCAGAAGGGTGATCAGAGGTACAATACTGTTTGTGCGGACGCACAGAGGTCTGTGCCAGGATGATTTACGCAACTTCTTCTACTTGAACTGTTTTATTTCTATTGAACAACACAAATACAATAATCTACAACATTAGGTTAACTTTATAACAACTCTTTCCTAAACACAAATATCACGCGAGGCCAACTCTAGATTATAAAACGTTCGATCTAAACGTTGAAGGTCACATCAGTTACCGGAAAGGCAATGCTTATGCCATCTAGTGAATTTTCCTGGAACTAACTCGACGGCAAATATACAGGAACCATTCCTTGTATAATAATTTTATAACACCCATAGTTGAATACATTGAATTAAAGAAAACATTGACAGAAAAGTGGACGTATCTAAAAAAGTAGAGCAGATAGAGAAAAACTGATGTCATATTTAGATTGAGCATCCTAAATATAGCTTAAATGTGTTCTAAAATCCGACTCACCAAAAAAAAATTTTTTTTCTTGTTTTAGTTCAGTGATCGAACTCAGTAAATCACTTATGAACAATGAAGTGTGAAGGAGCAGAGGCCTCATAATATTTTATTCACTTTGCTTCGGTTTGTCTGATGGTTTATCCACTCAAAAATTAGTACTTAATGAATACAAGAAATGAGTTTTTTTCATGCTAGGAAAAATGTACTTATCTGCTTTCGAGGACCATTAGTTGAAAGAAAGCCATTTTTTAGAAATGTACTGCACTGCAATCTATCGGAAGTGTCTGGTGTTTCACTCTATCCTCATTTATGTATCCTATTTTAGTAGTGCAATCTTGATAGTTTAGATATTTCGCTAATGCCACCATAGTAAATAGAGACTTTTTTTATACTTTGTCTTTAGCATTGTTAGATTAAAAAGACTCTAAATATAGCATTCAGGGAAATAGTGGTTGTAAATCATTAAAATGTATGACACTCACGTTACAATGTTGCCATATCAACACCAAAATACCCAGACTTTGACTTTTGTATGATCGATAAAACTACAAATGAAAAAGTAACACGAAAAGTTTTTTCTTTAAAAGTTTTAATCAAAAACCTGTTTTGATACTTTTGCTTGTGAACATAAGCTTTCATTTAGTTTACATAAAGTTTAATCGCGCACTATCACTAAAACAACTTTCAGTACCTGAATCGTTGTTCAAGTAAATTTTTAGGAGATTCACTTCTAGTCTATCAAATATTCTTTTGCGCTTCAACCATATTTCAATCTCTTCTTCTATATGTCTGATGCTGTTCATCCCGATCTGTGGTGTAACTGTTGATAAAGCTTCTACATTTCCAAACAGTTATCAATCGTTCTTCCATTCTCGACCTATATGACGATTGTAATAATTTTTGGTCACCCTCCATATCAATTCTATAGGATTAAATATGCATTGATAAGGGGGAAGATGTAACACTTTTGGCCATACTCTTCAGCCGCATATTCTTTTTTAGGCTTGTTCCTAGAAAAGAACATTATGAAACACAAACCTGTCTCTTTAATTACTGGTTACCGAATAACGTTTTGCAGGAGTTCACTTTTAAATATAGGGTTCTTCAAAAGGAAGATTATGCTTTGTCAGCCATTCAGTAATTTTTGATTTTGTCCATGCACTAGTTGGAGGTTTATCCATCAGTGTACTGTGATATGGTGCATTATACACAGGTGTTTATTCACAACAGGTATTAATGAACGAATAACATTTATCTATGCGTTATTTCTATTATTTTTATTATTACTTAGCGATAAAATATTTTATCTGATTATTTTATCGCAAATATGTAGATTACGTTTGTTATTAAGCATGGTCTTTATTTTGTGATACTGTTTTATGGGCGAATAAGGAATGTGTTCTTTCGAACTGGCAAATTTGGAAATATTTTAAACGTTAATCAGGTGAGATGTATATTATCTCATGAAAGATAAGAAGTTTATACAGTAAAATATGGTATTACAACTGATAATATTTGTATTATATACCTTGTTATTTTTTCAGAGTTCAACACGAACTTGTTTCTATAACAAAAAATGAACACATTATTGAAGGTATTAAAAGGTGCATTTCATTTTGGGATTATAGCCAAACAGTTTCACTAGATCAATTAAAAGAAGATTCAATACATATTGTTGAAGAAATTAGAAATGCGGTATTTCCCGGAGATGGTAATGGTGAAATAAACAATTTAATACATTTGTAATTAGAATTGAATTAATTTTATATTCTTATTATATAGATTATATTGTTTAGTATTCAACACATTTTAAACATATGCTTGCGAAGATTCTAAATGTGAAAGTATGTTTGTTCAGATGTTTCTCATTCAATTACGCTCGAATGGATGGAAGGATAATGAAATTTGGCATAGAAGTCGATTCTGTTGTGGAATAGGACACATGATACTTTTTATAACGCTATGAAGTTCCGGCGTATATATATATATATATATATATATATATATATATATATATATATATATATATATATATATATATATATATATGCACATTATGCACAGCATCCATGACAATAACTGATGGCTCCTCCTAGATTTTCAACAGTTAGTTTTCAAACCAAACCCGAAATTTATTTCATTAATTTCTCCATGATAATCGCTTTGAGTTTCAGAAGAGAATACTAATTCGGCCTCTGGAATAAAGCCATTCTTGATCCCAGCATAAAGGACAAAACACTCACCTTTTTCCATCAACTTTTGTAGCCTTTACACTCCTCTTGTTATTATCTTGCAATGAGTGACTCAAGGTTCCATTTTAATATATCCATGTTTCATCCAAATAAACAAAATCAAACAGAGGTTCGTCTTTGATATTTTGATACATCTTTAAAAATTGGATTAGTTCAAATACAATATCTGGAAGTTCCATCAGGCCCCTACGTATTGAGTTCATTATGGTAAACTAAAGACTTTATATGACCCCACAAATAAGTCTAATGAATTAATGTCTGGGCTACGAGGTGGCCAAGGAAACTCACCATCGGGCCCAATCCATCGATGTGGAAAACGTTAATTCAAATGATTTCGCACTGCAACAGTAAAATGCGGTGGCGTCCCATCTTGTATGCACCACATTTGTTGTCTTAAGTTTAGAGATATACCACCCAAAAGCTCTAATAAATAAAAAATAAATTTTATAAAAACTGCACTTATTGCTCAGTCTTTGCGGAAACTCATATAGGCCGATTAAAAAATTGTCGATAATGCCGCGCCAAATGTTAATTGAAAATTCATGCTGGAAATGTAAAATTAATACGAACTCAAGATTGGAGAAATTTGTTTCCACCTACGTTTAATAGGAGAGATACAAAATAATAACAGTTGACATGGACAAATTATAATTTGTACACAATATTCAAGGAACACTTTATAAATTACATATTTTTTAGCCATGGAAAAGATGTGCAATAGAATATTGGAGCACAAATATCGCTCAAACGGCGTGAGATATCGATATTGACCAAAGGTGGTTTTTTTACGTGGAAATTAGGACTCTTTTCTATTTTAAAGTCAAAATATTCTCAGCTTTATATGGTAAAAAAATATGAGCGAGTTCATTTCTCAGAAAGTACATAGCATACCCTAAAGTTTTAAACCTCATATCTTCAACCGTTTTTAAATTATCTCAATTTTTTGAAAATTTAATTTCACTTTCCTGTATTTTTTTCCTGTATCACAACCTGTATCTTTTTAATTTAATTTAATCCTCTTATCTTGATCTTTACTATCACCAGTTGCTCAATGGCGGATAAGTTATGGGACACCCTGTATATATATATATATATATATATATATATATATATATATATATATATATATATATATATATATATATATATATATATATATATATATAATAATAAAAGTTTTCAAAAAACAGTAATTATTATTAGAAGCAAATGTATATCAGAATTTAATGTCAGTAATATACTAGAATATTTTTTTCTAAAAATATTTTAGATGTTTTTAGAAAACTTTAGTGATAATTTAATATTTCGAAAATATCAAACATATTCTCATTTGAATCGCGGTTATATATTCAAAACAAAAACGGGGTTATATATTCAAAAATAATATGAATATAAATTTGTAGTATTCAAATTTAATATAAATTTTCGGTAAAATATTATTTGTTAGAGGTTTCGAAAATATTCTCTCAAATCAACTAGTAAATGGATTATACAAAGAAATTAATAGAAATTAAATTCAGTTTTTGCTTTAGCGAGCTTTGATAATATAGAATATAGGGTTCTGTTGAATTGTTTTATTCTGACTAATCATTTGAATTTTCTATAAATATGGTATATTAAAAATAATTTATATATTTTTGTCCAAATATATATATATATATATATATATATATATATATATATATATATATATCACGGGCGTAGCTAGGATTTAGTTTGGGGGGGGGGGGGGAGGGGAAGGGTTGGGGGTTTGGGGGGGGGGGGGGGTTAGTTTGAAGTAAATAAAACAACAAAAATATACTTACATGAAATTTAATATCTATATATTCATCGGAAAAATTACAACATATTTATAAAGTTCTTAACTTTAAATGGAATGGTTAAATTAATTTCGTTCCTCTGCGCTAAATCTAAAACCATTAAAGAAGAAATCTTCGGCTTTTTCTTTTAAATATTTCCACTACTTCATGTGCATGAATTTCTGTTCCATAGTGAATGTTCATGAAAGCCAAACCATTAAGTCTGTTTTCACTTGTAGTGTTTCCTAAATAGTTTTTCAGTCTCCTTAGGCTCGAGAAAGACCTTTCTGGGGTAGCAGTGGATACAGGAATGGTAGCCAAAATTTGTAGTAATGTGTAAATATTAGGATAAAGGTTTTTATCGCACATATCTAGGCAGTCCAAACTAGATTTCGGGGTAGGCGATATACTTGTCATCACTGTTTTCCATACTTCAAGTTCTGCTTTAACCACTGATATGTTGCTTTCGGGAAGCAGTGACGAGTACATGAAAATTGCTTCTTCAATTTCAGAACTGGCAGTAACATTTGAAGGTAGCACACCAGATAATGCTGATACTACTTTACGATGTTTGGTAAACCTTTCAACCAATTGTTAAATTGTATGATCAAGAAATGGAATGTACAAATTAATTTTGTAATACGTGCATACATCCAATGCAGGAATGTTCGGTCTATTTAATTGTCTTCCGACGACGCGTGACATTCGCAGTATACCACCATTTTCTTCCAGTAAAACCTTTGCGTCTTCATAGAGATGAAGATATTCGACGTCAGTGTTGTTTCTCAGGAGTTGTAAGACATTAATAACATCATCTACATGTTTGAATGCCGTGATAAGATCGATGTCAATTGTCTGTAATTGTTTTGATAGCGACAATGTACAGCTCATAACTTTTTGAAGAATGACTAAACACATCACAAAATCCGAAGATCGAAGCGTACTTAGCAATTGGGTGGCTTGTTGCGATGTTTTTTTATTGTGATTAAATTGGAGTCCTTCGAGACCATTCACAATCGCTGAATAAATTTCCCTGAATCTTATAATAGCTTCATGTTTGTGGATCCACCGTATTTCACACATTGAGAGCAAGCTTTTTTAGTTACCGACGGGTAGTAGCTCTTGAATTTTTTCTTTCAACAAAGCAGTGCGTTGAGCAGAATGTCGAAAGTAGGAACCAACAGATTGCACAATCCTAATGCAATTTCGGACATTTGCTAATGAACATGAATCAGCAATAGCAAGGTTGAGAGAGTGTGCACTACAGTGTACATAAAGAGCAAGATGACATTCTTGGCGAACATAAGCTTGGGCACCGTGCAAATACCCACTCATAGCTGCAGCCCCATCGTAACCTTGACCAACTTACATGAGAACATTCAAGTCCATGCTTTTTCAGAGCTGTAATAATAAGATTTGCGAGACCGAATCCTGAAACATCGACCGTTGGAATGTACTCAAGGAACATCTCTTTAAGTATATGGTGTTTATTATCTGTAAAATCAACATATCGAAGACATAACGAGACTTGTTCTACACGTCCGATGTCGGTGGTTTCGTCAGCCAGAATCGCAAATAGTTTGGCTTTCTTTACTTCTTCAATTATTTTATGTAGAATTAATTCACCAGAAATGTCAATTATTTCCTTTTGGATCTGAGGGATTCAGATGATCCTGGTGTAATTTGTATGCGCCCCGAATCGATTTTACCTCTCAAGGAGATGCCTTGTTTGCCACCAAAAAATATTGCTTTTACGATAGGGATTAGTTTCTTTCGATTCTCTTCTTGTTGTCTCTTTCTTTCAGAAGACAGCTGTTCAGTGACCGAATCAGCCTGCGAAGACATTACTTTTAGAAAGTTATCTGCCGGTTCTGAATTTCGCTTGTGGTATTCCGATTTCGCGTGAGCTTCAAATATTTCTAGGTTATTTTTCCACTTACAAAAAGGCTCGGTTACCAACTGGCCGATCCTTTGATGACCGCCTTTACCTTCATCAAGCCAACGTCCCATTACCACGCAAACTCTGCAGTATGCTCCACTTTTATATTCCGAATATGACAACCAGGGGAATCTCTCCAACCATTTCAATTGAAAGCGCAAGTTTCGTTTTGTGGAAATAGGAAACTTATAATCTCTGGGTGGGTTCCATTGCGTTTTTAAAATTTGGACTTTAAAATATTCATCCAAGATTTTTTCTTGATTCGCTTAAAAACCAACATCCAACTTAGCTACAGTTGTAAAAGATGAGGTAACAGGCAAGCTGGCCTGTTGCAGACTTGATGTAGATTCGGCAGTTGAAGGTATCGAACAGTATATATATATATATATATATATATATATATATATATATATATATATATATATATATATATATATATATATATATATATATAAGCCCACAAGGTAGCGTAACGAAATTGTGGAGGCAAACATTACAGAAATCTTTGACCCTGTAATGTTTGCAACTGGGAGAGACGATCCGGGCCAGGCCATGTCAACTGTCTATTTTGATGACGGGTCGTGATAGCACACATCTCACGCCATCATACGGCGAAAGCTCGTAGCAGTTAACAACTGCTCGTAACATTCTACCTGTTAATGCGATCGGTGGTACCACGTGGAGAAAGAGTGAAAGATTTATGTAATATATATATGTATATATATATATATATATATATATATATATATATATATATATATATATATATATATATATATATATATATATTTGCATGGCCACTTTTTCTCCTTGACGTTGAGTTTCGGGACATCCTGTATATAACTTTAAAGATTTGTTCTCCGTATGAAAGTATCTACTGAACTCTATAATGGGATAAAATTTAACCTTATATGTATTACCTTCTTCCCACAGAATTATACTCTAGTGTGTGGTCGCTATTTAAAGCGTAATATTCCAGGCGCTGAAAATATCTTCTATTGAATGAACCCCGAGTCTCAAAGGATATTTTTGCTCGGTAAGCTAAGAGTCGATTTCTGGCGGCAGAATCTCCATTCATCTGAGAATGTTTTGTGTCCCAAAAGTCGGATTAAGGCAAGTTTCACTTTTTTAGGCTTCGAGTTTCCATATTCAATTGATTCACTGAACTAGTACTATATGTCTTCTAAATACACAAACAAATTGTTTTAAATATATATATATATATATATATATATATATATATATATATATATATATATATATATATATATATATATATAATATTAGTATAATTAATATATATGACGAGAGAGCGAACGGTTATACATTTTTTCGTTTGGTTGCAGTGCGATCATGAAGCTGATTGCTCTTATAAAAGTAACTTTTTTACTAATAACGCTCCCTGAATTCCAAGCCGATATACCTATTAGTTTTGTAATGATAAGATTTAAAAGCAGATAGCAAAAGCAGTTCGACATATTTACTGTTGCAGAAAAAAACGAATTTCGTGTGTTGATTAAACACTACATTTTTAGTGGAAAAACCATCGCGCAAACTAAAGAACAGTTCAAGATGTATTATGGGGACTTTTCTTTTTTACATTTCATGGTTTATAAGTAGTTTATTGAGTTTCGATGTGGTCGAACAAGCACAAGTAACGCTCCATGTTAAAATGACAAATAAAATGTATATCACCTTGGCTGGGCGCAGAGTGAATATTTTTTTCTTTTTTTGGGTTTTTCGGTACGATCTAAAACTCGAAAAATATAAAAAATATCTGTTCTTATTTAAATAAAGAATCACCGAGAAAAAAAAACAAAAAACCAAACGGAGACAAATTTCTCAGTGATTTTTTCTATAATAAACTTGTCTAACGAACAAAATTTTAAAAAATATAAAAATGTTCTAAAATAAATACTAACTTTTGAACGTTAACGTTTCGGGAGATCTCCTCCCGTTTTCAAAACAAATCTCAAAAATAAATTATATTAATTTCTTTATATAATGCAAACATAGGAAGTAAAGATATATTTTTTGTGTATGTCAATGATACTTACATTGACAATAATAGTTTTTAATAACAGTGACATCTAAAAAAATTTTTAGGTGAGGTTTACTGTGTGTGATTGTTTACTGTACTGATTGTGTATTGAAATACTTAAATGTTTTTAATTGTATTCTTTAGAATTGGGAACCATATTGAATTTAACTCTACCGAAGGCATAGCAATACACTTATTTTTATTTAAATTAATTATAGCAGTTTCTTTTAATCTTCTGTATTTTGTTACCGATTCTTTTAATACCGTTTTGGAATTATTCCAATTGATTTTATGTCCCGATTTCCAAGCGTGTTAATAAATTCTAGATCTATTAAAATCGCCCTTTCTAAGAAGGTTTTTTATGTTCTTTTATTTTAACATCTAACAGTCCTAATTTGCCACATGTTATATCGAATGATTCAAAAATTAGACATTTTGAACAAAAATTACCTTTGAAAAGTGTAAATGAATACTGAATCAGATTAAAACATATCTTAGAAAAACACAATCTATACACATCTATAAAAATATATCAAATATATACACATCTATAAAAATGTTATCATCAGATAAAGGTAACGCCATAGTTATTTTGGACACATATTTTTGTTATTATATAGAATATAATAACAAAATTAAAACTTGAATTGATGAGGGAAATTACAGAAAAATACCTAAAGATCCTACATTAAAAATAGAGAAACAAAATTATAATACATTATATAAACACAAACGTGAATTTATAGATCTAGAAAGATCACAACTTACACAACATTATAGTAAATCACCTCATTTCTATGGTCTACCAAAAATACACAAAACTAATATACCACTTCGCCCACTAGCAAAATTTTTATTAAATATTTTAAATCGCTTTTCGGGTAGAGCAAATTCATATATTAAAAATACTTCAGATTTTTTAGATAAAATTTCGAACATTAAAATTACAAACCAAAATTTAATGGTTAGTTTGGACGTGGTGAGTTTATTTACTAATGTACCAGTTGATACATCACTTTTAATAATTAGAAAGAGATTAAAACATTTTGGAATTATTAACTCTGTGCTTAAAATCCACATATTTTCAAGTCGAAAATGATTATTATCAACAAAATTTCGAAATGGCAATGGGTTTTTTTCTTTCTCCTTTGACGAGTAATATTTTTATGGATGAACTCGAAAATGACACATTAAGTAAATCCCTTAAAAAGCCAATAATATGGCTTAGATACGTTGATGATATTTTTGCTATATGACAACATAACATTGATGATCTAAATATTTTTACAAGATATAAATTCTCGAGAGCCTACAGTTAAGTTTATTTTACAGATGGAGAGGGAGAATAAATTGTCATTTCTAGACACTTTAATATTAAAAGAAAACAACACATTAAAAACTACAGTTTAAAGAAAACCCACAAACACATATAGGTATCTCAATTTCTTTTCCAATCACTCAAAGTAGGGCTAATTAAAAGTTTATATGACAGAGCAAAACTTGTTTGTACCGACAGTGATACACTACAAAAAGAAACAAATCACATCAAAGGCATTTTAATAAAAACAATTACCAACAAATTCATAGATAAATCGTTTAAAACTTTTAATACCAGACAATAAAGACAAGTTATTAATAATAACAACTCTTAAGCAATTAATTTCACAATTCCCTGAATCCGCGCTATTTCTGATGCGGTATTTAAGCTCTTTGTTAAAAGATCAGCTGGCATCTCTGTTGTTTCCAGATAATGTACACTTACAACATTATCATTGATACAGTCCCTACAAAAATGGTAGCGTATATCAATATGTTCAGTGCGTTTATAAAATACATTATTCAAGCTTGAGTGCCTCCTGTCATTATCATTATATAATGATCCTTATCATTATATAATGCTACAGGGTCTAACTAACCTGTGATTTCATATAATAAATTAGGTAAATTTATTGCTTCCTTACAAGCTTCTGTTAAATCCATGTATTCAGCCTCTGCGGTAGATAATGCAATTGAATTTAACATAAACATAATCCTGTATATAACTTTCTATCAATTACCTTATTTTCCCAATCAGTATCAAGATAACTTTCCAACTTAACGTTATCATACTTATCATATTTTAAGGCATAATGTTTAGTTTTATTTAAATATCTTAAAACTCTCTTAGCATATGACCAAGTCTGCTGATTATAACATTTATTAAATTGGCTAAGATATGAAACAGAAAATGCAATATCTGGTCTAGTTAGAACAGCTAAATACATAAGACTACCAATTAGATTTTGATATGGAATCTAATCATTATTTTTCCTTTTCCAATCAATTTTCCAATTACTTTTCCTTTTCGAATCACTTTTCCTCCTTTTTAATATCTATTTTACATTCTAAAGGATTATTAACTGTTTTACAATCTAACATGTTAAATTCATCTAATAACTTATTCATGTATTGTTCCTGGCAACCTATGGTTTTATAAACTTAAACAGTCATTCCCTAACATTGTTTAATTTCTCCCAAATCTTAAATTTTAAACTGTGATGCTAATACACTTTTTAAATATTCGTTCTCAACATTGTCATTGAAAAAATCATCGACATACAGTGTAACAATTGTTTTAAAATTGTTTTTATTTTTAGTATATAAACAAGATTCTGTCCTAGATTGTTTAAATTTCATACTAACAAGACAATCATGGTTATTTTTTGTTCCAGGCACTTGAGGACTGCTTGAGGCCATAAATATCTGTCTTTAGTTTAAGTGCCTTACCATCATTCTCTGCACTAGAAAAATAACTTGGCTTTTGCATGCATATTGTCTCCTCAAGTTCCCCATTCAAGAAAGCTGTGGTTACATCAAGATGAGTAATATCAGCTTCAGCCCAGAATTTTATGCTTAGGTTTTCATCGAATAAAATACATCTAGCTCTTTCAACGATTGTACGATTAGCACGCTTACACAGTCCATTCTGTTCTGGTGTATAAGTATTTGTTTTCTGATGATTAATCCCTTCTTTCTGTAAAAATAAATCAAATTCTCTATTACAAAACTCTCGTCCGTTATCACTTCTTAATATCTTGATTCTTTTATTGGTTTGATTTTCAGCTTTTCCTTTGAAATCCTTAAAACTTGTCAGGCTTCGCTCTTATATTTAAGAAAATAAACTAATATCATGCGACTATAACCATCTACAAATAGAATGAAATATCTGGACCCCCCCTAGATTTAATTTCCATTGTTCCACAAATGTCTGTATGCACAATGTTAAGAAGTTTTTTGGATTTGATTTTTATATTATTAAAGGCAGTCTACTCTGTTTACCTTCACAACAAACTATGTATGTTAACTTGCTGATATCAACTTTCTCATTGAGTTCCACACTTTCTCATACTATTCAAGTAATTACTGTTCATGTGACCCAATCGACGATGCCATATATCTCCTGACATTACTGATGCAGCTGTGTAACTTTCAGATAATCTTAGTTTATAAACTCCATTAATTAGTGATGCTGTGGTCACAATTATTCCTTCCTTATTGTAAACAATGCAACAATCCTTGGTAAATGATACCCTATTGCCATTGCTAATCAACTGGCTCACAAACAGGTTGGTTGTCAGATCTGGCACACATAAAACATTTTTTACTAGTATCTGAAATTCACACTCTTCAGTTATTGTCATAATATTTATATTGCCGATACATAGAACCTTAACTTTGTTACTATTCGCAACAACAATCTCCTTATTTTTTGATACAAAACATTCTCCTAGATTAGAAGATTTCTCTGGATAGTAGCACTTACACCAAAATTGATATTTCTAATCACAACAGCTTCATCTGAACAAATTCACGACGTTTTGAATGATCCAGTGGGTTTAGTTCCTGTATTATTTGAACTTTATCTTAAGAGTTAAATCCGACTAGTGGAAATTTCTGGGTCTTGAGCAACACTTTCACGTGCCAAATCAATATGCTCTTTTGAACGACAATACGACTATATATTGCTCTTTCAGATGGACGGTTATGTAAATATCACGTAATATATTAAAAATGTTTTTCACTGAACAACCATTTTCATAAAATAATTCAATAATTTTAACGCGTTGTTGTATTGTGTACGATTCCATTTTTATAAATGTTATACATTACAATTCTAGGAAGGAACCTAGAAAAACTTACAACGCCATCTGTGTTTTATTAATGAATTAAAAAAAGGTTCAATTTGACAAATTGAAGGTCAGAGACATAACACAATGTTTTTGATATAATCATTACATTTGATCTATTTTAAAATACAAATGCTTAGAAAATACAAAAGTTTGGTTGACTTTGATAAAGAAATTATTTCAAAGTCTTATTTATATGAATGATTTATGAATGAATCCGATGGATATCCGTGGAAACAACGTTATTCGATATTAACAAAAAACGTATTCTTCATTATGAAATAATATTCCCATAGGGTATCTCCAATAAAGCATTAATTCTCTTCAAATTTCGCTTAAGATAAAAAGGTTCTCGAGGGTCCTTCAAATTTCTTTGTTCTTGCCAATAAAGTTGGCAACGCCGACTTTTGCCATTTTAAGATTCAAGACCATCCTTCGCAACTCTGCCTCAGTCCCCGCGATATACATGCCCGAGAAGCAGTAAACACAATTAGCGATTGTTGAAAACATTCACATAAATCGGATTTGCACTTGTATTCGTAGATAAATAACACCCCTTTACTTATTCCCCTTTTGTCGGCTCTTTCCGTATTCTTTCTTTTGTTATATTCCTGCTATTATATCGTAATTCTGCAGCGCAACGGACAGAGGCGGGATGAAAGGGATTTGCAAAGCTTTAAATAATTTTCAATTAATACGGTGCAGATTTGAATATAAAATGGACGGTCCCTTTTCAAATAAGGAAATACTCCGAAAATTGAAATATTCCAGTACTTTTTTTGTCTTGAGATGTAATTTTTCACCGGCATTTTTAATCGAGTTTTAATTAGCTCAAAGCTCTGTAAATGCAACTGAGATTACTCTGGTCGAGTAATTTATAAATAGTTCTGGAAAGATTTTTTTTTAATTAAAAAACCTTGATTTTAATATTAGCTGTGGCTAATTCGAAAGACGAGGAAGAACAAATCAAAGAATGATATATGTAGTACAAATAATCAGAGGCAGCCCTGGAGTAGAGCAAGAGGTGCGATCGCTCTAAGGGCCAGGTAACAAGGGGCGCCAACATGCCAAATTCAAAAAAATAATTTCGAGCGAAAAATAAAATTTAGACTGCGCCGTTTGAGAGGAGATAAGAGATAAAAGATAAATTGTATAATTGACTTACTGAAAAACGGAAGAAAAAAGAAAAATTATTATCCTTGATAACTGAAAAGAAAAAAAACGAAAAAATTGTAAAAAAATCAAAATATGTGTATATAATTAAACAAATTGGGACGCAATTTTAATTTTAAATGTTTGTGGAATTCCTTATTGAAATGAGCAAAATAAGGCGCATGCGCTGCAACTACAAATAAGATGACTAAGAGCGCTCATGTGCGGCCTAAGGCTTAACTTCATTTATACATAGATATAGATTTATACATATAGATAGCGATTCTTGTATGATTAAAGCGACCCGTTGAAAAGCTTGAATTGAAGCAATCGTGTTTAAATTTACAAAATATTTTGACACATGATTCACACAACAATATTTCTGGAACGGACCTGGTGAAGAAATACTAAGCCTGAAGCATTTTTCAAATGCAGAGCAAAGTCAACTGAAAGATGTTCCCAATGTTTTGAACAAATATGATTAGTGTGATTTGTTTCAAAACACTTGGACTGCTCTTCGGATATTACAAACTATTCCAGTAAGTGTCGCCATAGGTGAACGTAGTTTTAGTAAAGTAAAACTAATAAAAACATACCTAAGATCGACCATAGCTCAGTAAAAATGTCAAACTTGAAAATTTTATCAATTGAAAATGATATTGCTCAATCCATAGCTAAAGATAATTTAATTAAATTTAATTAACAATAGTTACATAAGTAACAGATGTTATTATTAAGTGACTGGCTCTAATTAACACCAAACACTAATTTAGCGGTAAGCTCTTTATGTATATTAAAAAAGCAAGGGTGTAATATGTGAGTAACTGAATTTAATTTAAATTTGATAAGTGTTTATTTTTTAAATAAAACTTGATTTTTGAAAAATTTTATAGTTATTATAAATTTAACATAAAAGCGTCGACCAAAGTGCGCCGAAAAACAATCTCGCTCTACCCTGATCAATGGCTAGGGATGGCGCTGCAAATAGTAGACACCCGAAAAAGTTGTGCAAACCAAGAAGATATTTTTGATATCATGGAAATAATTTTATGTGTTAATTAAACACTACTTTTTGCGTGACAAAAACTATCGAGCACCAAAAAAGTTCACACTTCATGTTTAATAAGGTTAAGTGAAACTTCGAAAGATTGTTAAGATGATAAACATTTCGAATAAAACATCGCGTACGAACATCATAAGGATGTCCAAACTTGTTCAACTTTTGGTCGTCAAGAACTTTTGGTTGAACGCATGCGGTGAGCGCATGCAAGGCTGCAGGGAAAGGGGAGCAACGAGAGGCATGCAAGGATGCAGGGAAAAAACATAACGCACGGCGAGTCGGAAAGATAGCGCAGCGACTCCCACCGATGTTGGGTAGCTTGCGCTTTCGCTTTCAACTACATATAATCTATAAGTTTCTGCTATAGTTTACAAACTTAATTTACAGCAAAGTAGTTTAATTTTATTAAATAACATAAATATATTATGTAATATATTATATATTTAATATAATTTAAAAATAAAAAATAAATATTTACTGTTTAAAGTAATACATTTTTTTACAATGTCCAGGGTGATGACGAAATCGCAGTAGAAATATATGGGAGAAATAGCTTAGGTGAATTTTTGTTATCATCAATAGTAGTGACAAAATAGAAAAGAAAGTACCAACAGACTGGAATATGGGTATAATATTGCCCTTGTTTAAAAAAGGAGATATCAAAGTATCTTACACTAACAATTTTACCTTAAATATTTAATAGAATAGTAGAGCATAGGTTGAGAAAAATTAGAAGCTTCTCTAATATAAGTCACAGCATGGTTTTAGGGAGGGTAGTTAATTATTGAAGACGTAAAAAGTAGCAAAGCAAACTGTAAGAATACAAAATTCTTCTAAAACATATGTTTTAGAAAAATGAAAACATCTATTTGCTGATGATATGGTCCTAATGGTAGATTCTTAAGAAAAACTACAACTTGATATATAACGAAGACCTACAAAATTAAAATAAAACAAAACTAAAACATAAAATTGTACTCAATAGAAAGGTAAGGATAAAAATTATAAGTATTTATGTACAATAATAGAAGATAATGGAAAAATGGACGGTGAAATGAACGAAAAAATAGGAAAAGCAGGCAAATTATACAACACCCTAAAACCTAAAAACAACATTCCTAGGAAAAAAAGGGACATCAAAAGAGGTAAAAGCATAAGTGTATCAGAAAGTAGTGAGACCATCAATGATATACGGCAGTGAATCTTGGATCTTAACAAAGAGAAACAAAAAAAGAATTACAGCTCCAGAATTGAGATTCCTACGCCAAATAAATGGAATTAGAAAAGGAATAGAGTGAGAAATACGACAGTAATGGAACAACTGGAATTTAAACCAATATAAAGAGCTATAGAAGGCTATAGAAAAGGCTATGAGCTGGCTAGGACACATCCACAAAATGAATGAAGAGAAATTAGCAAAATTTTAACTTTTAACTTTTTTTTAATTAGAAAAAAATAAGCTGGACATCCAAGACTGAGATGCGAAGAACAAGTTTGAGAAGCGGCAGAAAAATTAGTAATTCATGGGAATGAGTCTAGAAAATTAGCATTGTACAAGAACTCATGGAGGGTAAAAGTTGATGAAATACCATCATGCCGCATCATGCTAAATTGAGTGTAAAAGGAATATTTGTTTTAGTATATACATATTTTTCTGTAGTGAATTGTAGTAATTATTCTAAATATTCCTTTGTCCGTACAGATTTCCTGAATTTTTTCCTTATTATCCTTGCTCTTATCAACACCAGCGCAGCATATCGGCTAACATGACAATGTCAAATGTATTCATAAAACTAAAATTACGCAGTTGACAGTAAGTACTTACAAAATAAAGTGTTTTTAACATTTAAAAAAAACTGTCTTTGCTAAACTCGACAGAAATGTTGAATAAAGCTGACGCAAACATGTGGCCAGGAAGGAGGTATGCGGTTTACCCTGCGCTAGGATGTATGCGCTAATGCATGCAATAATGCAAGTTGAAAGGCACGTTGAAACTCATGTTGAAGGGAAATGTTGAACAGATGTGGACATTTGTATAATGTGGTATAATAAAGTTAACAGCGCGATGGGTGTCGCTTTAACCACAGCGGATCTGACCAAAAACAGAATCGAGTATCCACTTAACAGCATGTACTTCATATATAGCATGTACTTTTTGGGAGGCATAAAAAGTTGAAAAATCGTTGAGATAAAAGAATACTACGTAGAAAAATAAATTAATGTTTGATTAAAAAGGACATATTTCATTGAAAAAATATCTGACTTAGTTTCCCCTTCGTATATGAATTGTATAGTGACCATTGCATTGAAATTGTATAATCGGGAAGCAGTGGGGATATTGAGACATGACTAAATGTGAAAAACGAATTATATAATGTGAAAAATGTGGTGACAATATAGAAATTGTGGGATTATGATTTGTATATCTCTACAATAAAATATAGTTGAGTATTTGATGGGACATAACGATGTAGTAGATTACGAGTTGCTGAATTCTGGTCCATTTTTTACATCCAAAACATTATTATTTTCAACATATTTATATGATCGATGGGTCAGGACAGAAAAAGTTTTATACGATCTGGGAAAGTAGGTTAGTAATTTTGCAAGATGATAAAGCTTGACAACATATGCAAAAGGTGCCAAGGATGTAATGTGTAAGTGTTATAGAACAAGAAAGTATTTGTTTGTTGCGGCTTTATCAGATTTTATTCATCTGACCAATTTTTGACTATACTGACAAATAGTCAATTAAGGTATCCAGGCAAATTTGTTAGATGTTAGGGTATTGTTAGGGGAAGTTTCTTCAGTGGTCATTTATCAGTACCAATAAAAATTGAGTAATATTATTGATCGAAAGCATTATTTTAAATGTTAAGTTGTAAGAATAAATTTGGAATAAAAAAACCTAATTTGTACATAATATTTCGCTTAATATTTTATTAATTACACAAATTGGAAAAGGCTGTAGTTTACCATCAATATCTTTAACAGTTAAGAATATAATATTTTTTGATGGATATAATGATCTTCTTTGAGAGTAACTACTAAGTTAATGGAAAAACTGACCTTATTTTGATATCGTGATAGAAAAATCATTAAGTCATTAGGCATCATTAAGTTAGTCATTGGGCATCTAGTTTTGAAGAGGTCATCTATATATGACATGACTACTCATTACTACTACGATCAAAAAATAAGGTGAGTTTTTAAATAAAACAAAAAGTATTTATTTGTTCTTCCAAATATATTTTGTTCCGTTTAAAGTAACCCCCTCTCATTGCAATACACTTACTCCAATGGTTATTCTAGTATTTGAAATAGTTTTTATACGCAACTTCTACTAGTTATTTCAAAGCGGCCAGTGAACTCTCTTGAATGGCTTCTATTGGATGAAAACGGCGTCCAAGAAGTACGAGGGCTAGGCGCCGTTTGACATATATATCGTAAAGTTTGACATTGTTGATTGTATACGTACTCATACGGGCTCTATTTGTGTACCATCTAAAACCACTGATTTAGTGGATTCAATTGTGGCCGTCGTTCGCTCATGGACGAATTTAAAGGAGGTTGTCCAATATCGGTTGATGTGCCAGAAAACATCGATACTATGCGCGAACTGATAAAGCTAGATCGTCGTGTGATATACCGTGAGATTGGTGCAAAGAAACGCTCCAAAAATAAAATAGTGGTGTCTGAAAAAGCGTGTATAACATCTTCACAGGTGACGAATCTTGGATCTATGCGTATGAGCCTGAAAGTAAACAGTAATCGACTGTATGGATCTTTCAAAATGAGCCAAATCCAACAAAAGTTGTTCGTGCAAGAAACACTCCGAAGATAATGATGACCTGTTTTTTTTGGAATAAATAGGTGTGTGGATACACTACCAATAATTAATGCGTTGTATGATGGTGCCTTACGATGGTTACCTGCAGTGAAGAACGAGGTATATTTCCAACGGCTTCCATGCCATCACAAAAATTCTTGCACTTTACACTACTAGTAAACTTTTTTTAGAAGTAGCTTTACTGTGTTGTAATACTTTTTTAACATCTTTTATGTATCAGCATAATACATTTCATTTAGATATACTTTAATGCAAATTTGTGTTCGAAAAATGAATCCGTTTCAAAAAATCGTTAAAGTTTTTTAACAATAACAAAAAATATATAATTTCTAACTTAACAAGTGATATGATATGCAACTTCTGCGATATGTCAAACACAGTCACACCAACATAAAAAACAAATGTTTGTATGAATACCCTTGTTTCGATCATAGTATTATAAACATTTTTAAATGTATAAGGCACTCAGAAATGAACCTAACACAGAGGAAAATGTTATTGTCAGCATATATTATACTAGTGTGAGGCGTGCACTAGTATATCATACTAGTGCGATAATCGTTGAATGCTTATAATACCAACAGTATACCTGCTCAGAGAATACCGCATTATACAGGAGAACCTGGAACTACCCATTCATTACAATATACCGATCCTATGACTTCGATCAAGAAACCTGCCACTACTGTAAGATGAACAGCTTATCACAGTTAACACCAAAATAAGGGATCTTTGTGTACAATTGTACTTATAAATTGGATAATAAGTCCTATTGTTATTCACAAAATATGACATAGAAGTAAAAAAAGTAATTTACTTTCAAGGTGAACAAAACTGAAGATGATAAGGTAATTAATTACATTAATTACGTTATACCATATCTATTTGTAATACGTATTACAATTAACTATGTATTGAGTAAAGCAATTTGTACACAGCGGAATGCTACATGTTGAACATATCTACTTGGCCCTCTTATCTTTTTTTGTCCAGGGCATATTTGGTGCACCTTCGCCGGCCAGAAGTTGGGACTGGCATATAATCTCCAATGTTCAGTAGATGTTCTTTGATCGAGGACCGCTTGCTCCACTGAGCTTTCTTATAACTGTAGCACTCTGATATCCAGTCAGAACAAGCTGTTCTACCAGATTCACGAAAAGACTTAGACATTTTCCCTTTTTTACCACCTCTTGATATACAATATGAACATTTACCGCTGCTGTCATAACAGATTTATAAAAAAATCTTCCACCGCTTAGGGGATCTTCTGTCGAAGTCGTAGACCTGAATTCTGTCATCTACCAAATCTACCCCTACCATTGTTTTGCCATGTTACAATAGGGGAAGGGCTATACCTGACATATTTTTCTTACCATCTTTTTGTTTTCTTTTTATAACTTCAGTTTTTGTGTTACTACAATTACTGATCACCCATAGCTCTTTAGAATCCAACCACCTAACAGCAAGTAGACCATCCTCATTGTTAAAAACTTCGAATCCCATTTTTCCTTTAGTTACAAAATCGGCATCTTTTTTCTGTTTTTCATACAAGTTCCAACTGCTGCGTACGGTAATCCACTGAAAAGCTTTATACTTGGAAAAAATTGGTCAAAAGAAAATAGTACATTATGATTTTCTAGACTTTGGCATAGTTTGTTTACAACTTGTTCCCCCAATGTGTTGTTATTGTTGTTAATTGTCATGTCTTTACCTTAATATATATCTAAATCATAAATGCAGCCGTTCAGAGAATTTCACCGTTGCCAAACTTTTATTCCCCGTTTCGGGGTTTAGCAGCATATATTGTTTTTTTCAGTACAGATCTTCCTTTGATTTTTGTCATTGATTCATCAACAGATTGATAATTACCTTCTCTAACAGCCTTCTGAAAAGTGTATTTAAAACAATTTATCAACTCTTCTGTATAGTATGGCTTCCCAGCTTTATCAGGTTTCTCAGGGTGATTGATGTATAGTTTTGTTATCAAAATTTGAAACCGATTTCTCGACATCGTATTTCTTGATAAATGTATTTCCAATTGACTCATTTTTTAACCAATAGTCGTTTTGACTGGGAACATGATTGTAGGACATAAGCAACATTAGGCTAATCAACACCATTATTTCTCCTTTATCTGTCAGTGGAATATTTTCGTTTTTCACCGTGTTATAAATCATCAGTCTGCCGTGCGTGTACTCAGCGATAAAAATAAAGAGGCTCTTGGGAAACATCAATTTGAATGACTACATGAATTTGAATGTAACTCGGTTTGCGATTCATTAAATGGTATTCGTAGTTCTAATTTCGAAGGCTCAGGAATCGTATGTTTTGGAATAATATCTTCAGAAGACTGTTCCCAAATAATTGGGTTTCTAATTGACGTACTTTGGTTCACATTTGTCGGTTCAGAATCTTCACCTCGTTCTTCAATTTTGACATCATCATCACTTTCTGTGATCATGATCTTTTCCGTTTAGACTTTCATTTATCTCGTTATTGGATGGCACATATTTCGACTTTGTTTGACGAAAAATCAGAATCTTCTTCATCAGTCAACCCTTCTAGCGTTTCCAACATTTTATGGTCAGTCATTGTTCTTCTACTCATCCTAAAATAGTACATAACATTGCAATTAATTTTTTTATTACCAGTGGAATATAAAGTCGCAGTAAAAAAATACCACTAGGACATTAAATTCCCAAAAACTCTAACACACCAAAATTTTTACATACCTAAGCGTTTATTTGCCAAATAAACATATAATAATAAGACATAAAAATGCAAAAAAAATACTTACCCTTTGTAAAAAAATGTACAGCCGGTTCAACGCACTGGAATCTGACAACTAAAATGTCAAATGATAACACAATAATGGCGGATTAAGGTCAACAGCTGATTTTACGTCATTAAATATACTTCAATCAAACACTAAGACGAAGAGAACCGCAGTTTGAATGGATCTTTACCCACCGGTGCCTAAATATATTTTCTTTGGGATGCATTGACCCATTGGTAGTGAAAGGGTTAAGGCATTCTCAGAAGGCCAAGACTCGATTGAAGATGAAGGCTGTAGTGGAAGGCCTTCCACAGCTAGAAGTGATGAAATAGAATGTTCATAGTACCCGGGATCTTGTGTGTTTTAATCGTTGGTTGACGATAAGAATCATCGGGGAATAGTTAAATTTTACCACACAGCCATTGGTGAGTTTTGACCTGTAAATTGGAGATGAAGAAAATCTGCTCGAAAATAGTTCCCATAAACATTTCGCAGAATCAAAAGGATACCAGAAGGGAAATATGTTTCGAACACGACCCGAAAATGAAGCACCAGAGACAAAAGTGGTATACTCCAAATTCACCATGAAAAAAATGCCAGAATGCCGAACTCAAAGTTTAAAAACATTGGTGCTGAACTCAAAGATCAAAAACATTGCTGCTGAACTCACTAAAAAAGTTCAGAAAAAGAATTACTATGGATCACGAGGTGACTTTGCTGAACGATGTTGGACTTCCTCCCCTCCAACGAGGAAGACAACTGTGTTACGTGTTGCTAGATGCTACACCACCAGTATCATTACTTTCTTTACACATCTCATATGTATCCACTTTAGATTTATCTTTGCCTTGAGTTCAAAATTATTTATCGATGATCTGATTTTATCAAATATTTCATTTTCGATACCATTTTAATTTATAATGTTTTGTGAAAATAAGCGGTTTCATATTACAAATTTTAAATTTTTAACTTAAATTTAATAATATTTATTATACCTTAAAGGAAAATTTAATTTTGAAACTTAATTTTAATGTGCGCTTTTAATTGTTCCTTTTAAATCGTCATTATTAGAAATATTGAAAAACCCTGCGACAATACTTAAGTGGAAATATACATTCAGTTCACGAGTTGCTTATGCAGTAGAGCCATTTTTATTCCATCTTTATTACGAAATGAACTCGGCTACGTACTTTATGAGCAGTATTAGCGTACACTGTTCAGTTAACTATTCGAACAAAGGAGAAAAATAGAAGCCGAAAAACGAGAAAACTGGAAATAAATTCCAAGATCTTGTCGTGCTTTTAGACTGTGCAAGATACGTAATATATAGAAGATTGCGGTTTCTGGAATTTTAATTAGGTTAATTTGATATCACGCAAAGACTAAGTTACGAAGTGTAATTTTTTTAATCTATTTTATAGATACGATATTAACTCAAATATGCTCAATTTTTTTTTTTCGAATTTGTAGTCAGTATGCTGTTTTATGGATTATGGAGATTATGGGATTGTTTTATGGAGAAATGGGTGTCCTTTTAAAAAGACAGTGGGAATATGTACAAGAGTAAATACGCAAATCAACATAATTTCAAGAATACAATTTTTATCGAAAATAAACAATGTAAAATGACACTCCATAGAATACCATAGAAAGAATACTTACATAAACGAGCAATAACAACAATAAAAAAAACAAAAGTAATTCTTGCTTCAGTCCTTTGTATGATAAGAAACGAAACATCTCACATGCATAGCAACCCTACATTTGCGGCATTTTGTTGGTACCTTCTTATTACAAACCCGACATCTTGTCTGTTTATCTTGTTCTTTAATGAGGTGGTCGATTTTATCATATCTTCATTCTACATTCTGTAGTGCAGAAGCTCTGCCAAATCTTCTACACAAACCAACTCCCCTGTCTTCTTTATTATTTTGACTCTTACACTAATTCGGTATAAACTAATTTTTTGGTCGCTACGATCAACAACACCCATATTGGCATTATAACTTTTAATATTTTGTGGTTGCTACACCGTAACCTTTTTCTTTTCTTTCTGGGAATATCGGGTAACAGAGTGAAGTGGCGTTGTACAATAATAATGTGTACCATATTATTGTCGAACATGTGTACCATATTATTGTCGAACCATTTAACAGCAATTATAGACTTATCATCTGACACCCCATAGTCACAAGCTCCTATTTTCTTTTTCAAGTCTTGATCAGATGCCAAGAGACAAATACCAACCCGATTCTTTCTAATAGCACCCGTACACTTGATTCCTCTTTCTGTTAGTATACATGTAAAGATTATATAGTAGCTTGTCTCGAGTGAGTAATAATCAGTGTACTGTAATACTATAGAAAGTCCCAATTCTAAAGCTTTATAGCAACTCTTTATTTCGGATTTGGCTTTTTGGTATGGTTCATACCACATTATGTATCCACCGGCGGGAGCTCCAACCCACAATTTGTACCCTTGTCTCACCGGTTTCCCCCGAATAAATTGCTTGCAGCCATTACAGCCAAAATACGGTACCATGGTTTCACCTACACAATGAAATTGTTCAAAAGGGGCAAAATCCAAAAATCGTGAATTTATTTTAGTGAAAAATGGTCTGACTTTAGCGAATTTGTCTGATTGATCTGAACTATTATTGTCGCAACAATGTAAATTTGTTAAAATATGTTCAAGCCTATTTCGAGACATAGACTCGGATAACAAATTATTATGAGTGTTTTCCGAATTCTCCTACATCATCCTACGCCTTGGAATCGAAACGTACCCACTGAAAAGTAAAATCCCCATAAAAACCTTGATCTCTCCTGCGCTAACATCCACCCTTCGGTTTTTACTTGCTGCATAATTGTTAGAGCAAGTTACAAACAGTTCAATTGTTTCTGCATCCAAGAAATTTTGGAAGAGTTGTACAGGAGATGAGTTATTAGATGAATAACTAAACAGGGGCCACTCTATATTCAAATGCGAATTGTCTAAATCGTGTTTTGTTATATATACATCGACTTTGTTACGACCCTCGCGACAGTAAGCACCGAAGATACCAAATGAGATTTTCGCGAAACTTTTGCATGCTCCTGACAGGGACCAATTCAACAATCGGGTGTAGTCTCGGAAAAAAACCCAATACTTTTTTTTCCATCCGTGAAACATATATACGTACATAAATTATACATACATACATAACATATATTCCATACCATATATATACATATATATATTCCATAACATATATATATATATATATATATATATATATATATATATATATATATATATATATATATATATATATATATATATATATATATACATCATTTATTCCATACGTTTCCGTATAAATTTGGATTGTTTTGTTACAAAAAAAAAAGAAAACTTATCATTCTCGTTTAATATTAAAAGTGGAATTACTTAAAATTTTTCACATCATATAACTTTTTAAAGGATTCACGTCACACTAAGAAACACAGGATTAATTGTTTTTATTAAATTAATTCTTCAAAACATTCACCATCCCATTCCTCGTGAAAGAAGCTTCGTTGATTGATCAAATATTGAACAAAAAACTGTGTTTTGAGTTAATAAACCATTCACAATACTTCGCATGTGTAAAAAATCAGCGGATTAGAGTGCTTCTTCCCTTTGTAAATGATATGATATGTCTTTAAAAGTATCCGAAGCAGAAGGATCGGGTTTCCAAAAAGGCTACACACTACACACACTGTACTACACATTACCACACTGCACACTACATTGACATATATGCCAGGCGTTACAATAAGTAATAACTGTTAAAGGCACCAAATAGGTCGGTGCCATTACTTCACAAGGACGAGATACTCTAGTAACTGAGTGTTTGGCTTTGTACTTGCTTTTTTTGTTTTTCCACCAAATAATTTTCAGCCTCATTTTGTTAGAGATGAGCCTCCTGGCTGTGATGATTTAAATAAAAGTGGTGGGCTTCAAGATTTTTCAATGTTCATGAAACACTTTTTTGCTAAGAAATTTGCTAAGTCTACTAAAGAAAATCATGTTGTGGTTATAATGGACAAACATTAATCACTCTTTCACCACGCCTGTTATTCAATACTGTAAAGATAATAGAAATTTCATGTCTGTATTATCATTTGGTCCACATACATCGCACAAACGAATGACTATTAATGATTTACCAGGGCTTGTTAAAGAAGGTATTTCTTTTCCTACGACACCAATTTACATTACTCAAGGGGTTGCATGCTCGGGCATATGGCCATTTAACAAAGATATTTTCCGGATATTGATTTTACTCCGACTAGTGTCACTGGCCTATCTGAGAAGTTACCCCTAAGCAATGTGATCAGCAAAAGGCTGAATCTACAGGACTGAGTAATAATATATCCCCTTCAATACCTTCAATATCATATCAGATTTTACTCCAGACGTTGGCTCAACCAACACCACATAGGGCTTCCCTTTCAGATCTGACCCCGCTTCCAAAAGAACAATTTGGAGTGAAATCTAATACTGGAAAATCTAAAAGGAAAAATGTAATATACACAGATACACCAGAAAAAATGGGCCCACTCCAACTCAAATGATCCATTTTTTGTGTGTTTAAATTGTTTCTCGGGCTAACCGGCACTGTTTTTGATTGTTTAATGTATTTAGCTTAAACTACTGATAAGTTTTCGTTTAATTTTTATTATTTTTATTATGGTATGTTACAATTAACCCTTATTACTGTTATGTACTGCACAATAACTGCCATTTCCTGGAATATTATTTAATTTTTTGTTCGATTTTATATTTTATTATATAAATGGATAAGTTACTTAAATTGTGATCAAATTGGATTCTGTTGTAACTGTTCATTAAAATGTTATAAAAGATTATTTTTTTTGTTGCTGTTGACACACCTCCCCCTTACAAAACATATGACATGAACACTTGAAAAACTTATCATGATTCTTGAAGCGAAATTCACATGGGACTGATACATTTCCTTCGGTGTGTTATCCAAGGAACTTGCAACATGTGTATGTAACATGTCATTTTAAATACTTCAATCCATCTGCGGTAAATCAGAATTACTGTCCATGTTTGGGACCCGTTGTGGTACCACGTGAGAAATGGGTGAAAGATGTCTATGATATTTTCCTCCACGGTTCCGTTACGCAACATTTATTTTTATTTATCTGATATCTTTATTTTAGTCGCATTTTCAAAATGAATACATTGATATCTAATCCAGTATATTATTTTTTTCACCAATAACAAAACATCTTACTACTTACTGCTTTACTTGAAATATTATAAAAATCGTTCGCTATTATTATTTCAGTATATATGTTTTAAGCAAAATTTTTCTTTCAAGTTACTTCGTAGATGTTTGTAATTTTATACTTTGTTAAATCATGTGAATCATTTTAAATTAAACCTTTATATAAAAGTGCTCCATCTTCTATGCGGCTCATGCTAGAAAGAGCCATTGCATTATTCAGATGCGTATAAGCTTTCAAACAAAAGTTCAATGATCACGAAAATTCGATAGAATATAATAATACATGTGATACTAGTCATACACGAACTGTAATATTTTACTTTTAGTAGAGCTTATTATTAAATCACAATACTTTTTGTAGAATATAATAAATATTTTTCATGAAATGCATTGCATCCCTATTTCGAAGTGTAATCATGTTATGTGAGCTATGTGTATTATGTTATTTGTATAGTTTGTTAATGACAAAAAATAATTTCAGCGAATTCTTGTGAAAACAATTGTTTTCTTTGATTATTTTTTGCATTCTGTTCAGCATAAAAAATGCTAGAAAATTAGGGCTATTTTGACATATTATGCTGTTTTAATTCCGAAAAGAAAAGAATGCTTCGCAGTCGCAATAGAAGATATGTATTGTGACGGTGAGGGTGCCGTTGACCATTTCATTTGCCATAAGTGTTGCACAAAGTTTCATTAAAATAATTTTACACTTAGTTATGCACGTTCTGACGACCAAGGGAGGCTGATAACAAGGAAATGTTGGCGCTAATTGAAGGTGATCGATAGAAAACTCGGAAAAAAGTAGAAATGCTTGCCAGCGCAAATGCTAGTTTACATCCGAAAAACGTTATGCAATACATTCAGTGGAATTGCAATTGCATTGTTTGTTATGAGTTGTGACATGAAAACCAGAATACTAATTCGTAGAAATACTATTCACAATTAAGTGAATTAAAATGGACAATTTACCAGAATTTGGCTGAATTACCAATAGAAAGAACATTATTGAGTTCTATCGGGACAATACTATGTCCATATTTGGGTTTATCCGCCATACAATCCCGATGTTGCTTCTTCCATCTACCGTATATTTACTTCATTTGAAAACATCTCAAATGGTAAAAACTTTACTTTCTTGGATGACTTAATAAAACCATATGGATCAGTTCTTTAGCCAAAAACTTTAGAACTATTAGCGCGGACTTATGCAGCAACCGGAGAGATGAATAAATGCTATGGAACAGAACGACACATATTATATTGATTAAATGGAATTTTTAGTAAATACTATACTTCATTTTTTCAAAGAAATGGGATTAATTTTTGCATCAACCCAATAAAAAGCTTTTTTATTTCCATTTTATTTAAATAAAAACCTCAATTATTTATAAATGCATTCGGGAACAACGACATTGTAAATCCTTCGTTGAGTACTCCGTAACTTTTTGATGGTTCATTATAATAAATAAATTAATTTCTTTGTTGTATATGGCTCTTAATGTTTGTTCCAAATTGTTTTTGGTGTTTTTATTAATTATTGAAGTGATTGCAGTTTCATAACATTATTACATGTTCAAACCAAATAACCTAAAATTCTTTCTTTCTCTCTCTCTTTTTTTGACCGGTTTTTAGGCGTCGGGACGATCACACGAATCGACAAATACTCGTCGTCCCTGTTTTAATTCGTTCTCGTTATTAAAATCTCGACGTTATGTATTCCACTTTGAAGCCATTATCAAGAGAATCCAGTTAAATTGCTCCGAGGTATCAATCTGCCTATTCCCCAGGGATCACAACTACTAAATTTTATATTTATGAGTTCACTGTGTGTTCCGTCTGGACTCGGCGCTTTTTCATTCTTGAGTTTCTTTATTTTTATGTTTATTTCTTCTTCTGATATTTGCACCGTGTCACTGTTTCCTTCGTTGTTTCGTACTCTATGATCTGTTCTTAAATATAATTTTGTGTAATGTCCATCCATTGTTCTTCTGTGCTATCGCTTGTTCGTATCAATTCATTTATGTCGGTGTTTTTGTTTTTATTATTTTTCACACTTTCTTTTGTGACACATAAGTAGTGTTTAATATTTGATGATTGATATTGTCTATATCTTGATTCAGTCTGTTTCTTGTACTTATATGTTCTTCTTAATTTTCGGTTGTTTTTGTTCTTTTGTGCGTTAAAACCCTTGTTTCCCTTCTTTTGCTAATATTTAACCATTTTTATCATAGTATTTTGTATTTTCATTTGTGTCTATTTACTTTACAGCTACTTATTTCCTCTTCTACTGCTTGTTGATTATTTTCTTTCCATGTTTGTTGCGCTCCTAAACTCTTTCATTTTCGATGCTTTCTATGTTTAATCGTTCTTTAATTCTTGGATTTTTTTGGTTTACAGGTTTTATTATTATTTTTATTTTTCAACATACACGTATATTCCCCGATCATATCTCAGATGAGGACTGCGAACCTCTATAATATTTCTGAGGCGTATTTCTCTTTTTGTGTGTTGTTTGGCCTCTTGTATTTGATCATGTTATTTTGTGCCGAATGAGGTTTTCAAAATATGTGGTATTAACTCGAAGACTTTAATAGACATTTAATTTCTATTAGTTCTTCTCTGCTTTCATTAAGAGTTCCAGTAACGGCCCAGTAAGTTTTTAATCACAATTTTATGTAAGTTCTAGTTTCAAATTCATCTATATATGCAGTGGACATTGATTTTAAAACAGATACAATAACAGGTAACAATATATATATATATATATATATATATATATATATATATATATATATATATATATATAATGTTTTTTCGTAGTTAGGATTTATTTGATTAGAACCAATTGACTTATAATTATTTAATATACCAAATACAGCTCGATTCAAATTAATTTCGGAAGAGTGGTTGAGTCGAGGTTCATCATTAATAAGAAAACTCCGAAACAGTATTTCGCAATCGAATATTGGCGGAGGGTTTCTGTTAACGCCATATTATTATTTTACACACGTAATTATTATATACGTTTATTACGTTTATTATTATATACTGCACAATTTTTTTGCTCCTCCCCAACTCGTTATCTTTTTTTGAATAATAAAACAAAATATAAGAAATATACATATAGATATCCGCAGATAAACATATTTACTATGATCAAGAACTAAGGCAACTTTTTAATAAAACGGTAGTATTTATGAGTTTGAACAGGATTATTTATTTATTCATACAAATTCATTCTGTCTCCCCTTTCTTTCTGCAATTCCCTTATTCAAATATTTTGTCCGTACTCCACGTACCTCTGCTCGTTTCAAATCAGTCGTCGCCATTGCGTCGGGACAACTATCTACAAGGACCGGTGTCTGATTTTACAGCCGTTATCAGCTGGGCTCGATTGCGATTCGCCATCAACATGGCCAGTTAACTCGGTCTATAGATTATAGATTCATATAATAGTTTCTCGTATAAATAAAACATAGTTTCTCATATAAATAGAACATAGTTTCTCATATAAATAGAACATAGTTTCTCATATAAATAGAACATAGTTTAGTTTTATAATTAGATTAACTCATCTCCTGATGATGCTTACATGGTTAGAGAAACGTGCGTCGAGAATTAAAAAAAAGTGATTCGGTGTTTAGTGTTAAATCTCGTTGAGTTTAGGAGAATCTAATTGATTTGCTCCGAGGCCTCAATCTTCCTACAACCCAGAGTTTACAACGACAAATAGAAGTTTGTGAACTTTTGGGAGTAGGCAGATTGAGGCCTCGCAGCAAATCAACTAGATTCTCTTCATAATTGCGTCAAAGTGGAACCCGAAACGTCGAGATTTTCCAAATCCCGAGAACCTAGTAATTCTATCTTTACCGATCGCGGAAGCCTTTCCTCGAACATTATATATTTATATATATAAATATTAAATATTTTTTTTTATAAATAATATATATATATATATATGTATATATATATATATATATATATATATATATATATATATATATATATATATATATATATATATATATATATATATATATATCCTTTTCTAGTTGTGATCTCTGGTGAGTAGGCAGATTGGGGCCTCAGAGTAAATCAGTAAATCAACTAGATTCTCTTGAAGATGGCTTCAAGAAAGTGGAAGCCGAAACGTCGAGATTTTACAAATCTAAAACGCGGTTCTATCCGAGAACCTAATAATTCTAATGTACATGGATCATGGAACAAACGAAATTGTGCAACATTATTCCAAGAGTAAAGCAATTGAAATCGAGATGGGCAGGTCAGATGGCGAGGCGATGGGATAAGAGATGGATCAAGCTGATCCTGGAGAGGATACATCCGTGAAGACGACGAAAAACCCATCGTGCTTATATATATATATATATATATATATATATATATATATATATATATATATATATATATATATATATATATATATATATATATATATATATATATAACTGACCAATCATTATGGTAGTGTGCGCTTAAATTTAATTTTTTTTAATGGACTTAAGCAAATTACGCAGAACGCTCAAATAATGTTCTTTATTATCTGCTTGACCAGTTAGAAGGAACTGTTTGTGGATAATACCACGGTAATCGAAGAAAACAATTAAGGCGTCTTTGACTTTCTCTTGACTTTGACGTAGTTTTTTAGGCTTTGGTTTATTTTTATCATGATACTTGTTTGATTGTTAAGCTATTTCTGGGCCATAGGCACAGCGCCGGCCCTAGCCCTTGATTAGGGTAGAGCGAGATTGTCTTTCAGCGCCCTTTGGTCGACGCTTTTATGTTAAATAAATAATAACTATCAACTTTTTCAAAACTCAAGTTTTATTTCAAAAATCAACATTTATCAAATTTAAATTAAATGAAATAACTAGTTATTAAATTCATGCTTTTTAATATAAATAAAGACCTTACCGCTGTACATTTAAATTAGGTATTTGGTATTGCCTTACAAAAGGCGCCATCAAAATTATTCGCTGGAAATTATTTTTTTGCATTTGACATTTTGGTGCCCCTTGCTACCTGGCGCCTAGAGCGACCGCACCTCGCGCTCTACCCCAGGGTCGCCGTTGTATAGGCATAGGTCCATATCGTGTCACCAATAATTTTATAATTCGGCATGTCGTCACCTGAAGAAAGCTTCTCACAACACGATAACGTTTTGCGGCAAAACGAGAAGACACCCGAGGAAACCTTAAATTATTCTTCAACATTGATCAAATTGATTCAAATGATATTCCAGTAATATTCACAATATCTCTAATACTTAATCGGTAATTATTCAGTACAATATCATTGATTTTAGTAATGCCTTTTTATTAGTTGACGTGGAGGGTCTTCCTTCACTAAAGTCCTTGTACCACTTGTAACAACACTTTCTTTGCCATAGCTTCGTTGTAAAATTGTTCATGCTTCAAAATAAGAAATATTTTGTTAGACATCATTATATGTAAGTTATTTGCTCCATAAATTTATCTATTTAAAAAAAATGGTGACATACATTTTTAACGATCAGAAAAAACACTGTAATTTCTATCTTAAAACCCACAATGATACAAATCCTCTGTCAGATATCAAGGAGTGTCATGCTAAATGCCAATAACAAAAAAGCAGACTGTTGTAAAGCGCCCGAATTTTTAAAACAAAAGTTATTTCACCTTTTAATCAAAATATTATAAGATAACAAGTATAGAGATTATGATTAAGTATAATTCAATAAGAATATGCATTTTTGTCTTGAGAGTAAGTCACAAAATCTATGAAATACGTTTTAATTACCTCGTCAAGTTAAAGAATACATTCTAAAAACTAATAATGTTCATATTCATACAATGGCTAGTGAATGTGTTAACCCAATGTGTTTTTGTAGTGACACTCTGATAAGTGGTTGCAATTTACACATTTTGGAATGTTGGACCGTTTAGCTGCCGGCTATATATTTAAAAAGACTTACTGCAGCTAATTTCCCAAACGGCACCTAGTTAACCAGCAACAAATCTAAATGACCAGCAAAAACTCATTCTCCTTAAACAGTTTTTATACCGGGTGCGTCAAATCATTATGTTCTACAATTTTATTTAGAACTATTGTTTCCTGCGTTCCGGACAATTTTAATTATCAACCGAAATAAATTAATTAAATCATTTAAATGAATTAAAAATACTGGATCCTTCCATTGTATTTATATGAGGGTTGCTATTTATGTATCTGGAATAATAAATAAAAACAAATATTAATCATTGAAAATGCTTTTATTGTTTTGCAAAATATTCTCCGCGACGATCGATACATTTTTTCATACCTTTGAACCAATTTTCATGCCACTTTTTCCATTCCGATTGAGGTATCTCCAAAACATGCATTTTGATGGCATCAGTCGCTTCTTCTGGCATTGAAAATCGTTGACCACGTAGTTTATTCATTACGGGTGGGTTTATTCATCACACAATAAGTGTCTAATCAGGACCGTGCAGCGGATGATCCACGAATTCGATGTTGTGATCGGTCAAATATTGAGTTGGTCGGTCCGATGTGTGAGAGTTTCGCTTTGTCATGATGAAGGATGATTCTGTGACTTTGTTTGCCAGATGGTTGTGTACTATTTAGAATTGACAGTTCTACAATTGTCTAGTAGCGCTGTAGCGACATGCCCATTTATTCCAAAAAATAGGCGATCATTTACTCCAAACTGCTCTTGCGAGAACAACTTTTGTTGGGTTTGGCTCGTTTTGAAAGACCCGTACAGTCGACGGCTGTTTACTTTCGGGCGCATACGCATAGATCCAACATTTGTCACCTGTTTAGATGATATACACGGCTTTTGATCCATCACGAATGTATATTTTTGGGCATATTTTTTGGGCATTTCTATGAACAATCGACACGAGCCTTTTTTTAAGCGATTGTCAAATTATGCGGAATCCAACGCGCACAAATCTTCTTTACGGCTAAATGTTCATGTAAAATCTTGTGTATGCTTATCATACTAATGCCCAGAGATGCCTCAATCTCATGGTATATCCCATGACGATCTTGCTTTATCAGTTCGCGCACAGTATCGATGTTTTCTGGTACAACAACCGATTTTGGACTACCTTCTTTAAATTCGTCCATGAGCGAACGACGATCACGATTGAATTCACTAAACCAGTGATAATACAGGTTTTAGATGATGACGCCAAAAGCCGAAGTTAGTTGATCGATGCACTGTTGTTGAGATAATCCACATTGAAAGTCCTAGTAAATCATCGTACGAAAATTCTCACGAGTTAATTTAATTTTTTCACTAAGATAAAATTTTCAAGTACTAACTTGAAAAAAAACACTAAACAATACATATAGAGTGACAAAATGTTCTGAGTACTCATACAGTCAACAATGTCAAACTTTACGATGTATATGTCAGATGGCCCCTAGCAATCCCATTGTTGCCAATTTTGGATACTTAAATAGCCACCCTCATATTACATAATTTACAACAATACCACATTAAGGGGACCCGGTGGTAAATAAAAGACATAAATTTAAGGCATTTTTAGGATTTTTTAAGGTGAAAATAATGAACAACAATAATAAAATTTTGTAGGTATATTACAATTCTTAAGAAGCATACAAAAACATATTTATAATAATTAAAAAAAATATATAATTATTTAAAAAATAGCGCTGAAGATGACACACTAAAAAAATGAACCTGGGTGGCGGGTGTTGTTTTGGCTCTTTCATTTATTTGAAAGAAACATAAATGGAATTAAAAATTGGAGGGAAATTTAAAAAAGACAAACATTTTAGACAAAAACCGAAAACAGACTATTTTTCATTAGTTTTTTACGAAAAAATAAAAAATTATTAAAATAAAAAAATTTTGGTGGTTCCGGTCATAGCTAGCGATATACTGAATAACCCCAAAAAGAGGACAGTTCTTAGTGCGGTGCTGTAACGATCACGTGCAATATGCGTGAATATGTTTGTGTTTAGTTCTTTTCTTCAATAAATAGGCTAGAGCTGTAAAACCTAAAATACCGCCAATACCCTCATAAAAATTTAGCAGTATATTCTCCAAAGACTATACTTTCGAAATATTACCAAAAAAATGATTGTTTGAAAATTCTAGACCACCGGGTCCCCTTAACTGATATTAGTGGAATGATAGATTAAATGTTGAAAAGTTGATTTTAAAAGAAATTATTATTTGCAGTGGATTTATTGATTATTATTTGTAATAGAGGGTGAGGCAAATGTCAAGCTACTATTTTAATTATTTATAATTTAACAGAATTTTGTTTATATGTTTATTTCGTCTTAAAATTTCACGATTTCAGCACAGACATTGTCCTTGAGTTGCTGTATGGTTTGGGGCTTCTTAACGTGAACCTTTTCCTTTAAAAATCCCCATAGAAATAATCTGAAGCCATCACAATAAATCTCCATATCGAAAAATTTAACAACTAGGCAAAAAATATTCTAAATGTTGATTGTTTTATATAAGGTGATTAATAGAAGTGGTTTATGATGGCATTACAGTATTCTAAGCGTTTATTAATGTCTACAGCATCTTATAGGGAAACATGTTCTAGTCATTTCCCAAAATTTGACGTAAATTGTGTGGGGAAATTTTCAATTGTGCACCATGTCCTATCCCAACAGTTCTAAATTCTTGCCATTGTTGGAAGGAAAAGTAGTTGATATACTACTAAGATATCTTACAAATCATCTCTTCTATAGAAGAAGGCGAACTAAACTCCCTCATCATTCAACCGGCTAGTGCAATTACAACATGGCAAATAGCCTCTTTTTTACGTTTTTCATTGCACAAGACAAAATTACGAGGGTTGTCAAAATTTATTTATCATTTAAATTATACGGGTGTCGTTTAATAAGCCCTTAGAAAAAGGTAGAAAAAAATGACTTTAAGTAGATTTTTATATTTTTTAACATAATCTCCTTTTAGCTCTATACACTTTTCCAAGCGTTTCTCCAACTTTTTTAAGCCCTCTAAAAAGTAAGATTTCGGAAGGTCATCAAAATAGGAATCTGTTTGGGCCATGGCCTCCTCGTTCGATGTCAACCGTTGTCCGCTGAGCCCTTTTTTAAAGTTCGAAAATAAAAAAATCACTGGGGACCAAATCCGGCGAATACGGTGGATATTGTAGTAATTCGAACTTAAATTCCATAATTTTGGCCATTGAAACTGCACAGGTATGTACCCGTGCATTGTCTTGATGGGAGAGGATCTTTTTCTTTTTCAAATGAAGACGATTTTTCTTGATTGTTTGCTCAACCTGTGCAATAACGACGCATAATACTCTCCAGTTATTGTTTTTCGCTTTTACAAGTAATCGGTGTAGATGATTCCGCGTATATCCCAAAAACTGTGGCCATAACCTTGCCAGCTGATTTCACTCTCTTCACATCCTTCGGAGCCGGTTCACCTTCAAAAAACCACTGATTTGATTGTTCCTTTATCTCGGGAGTGTAGTACTGTATCCATGTTTCGTGCACAATTATGTAGCGATGCAGAAACTCCTCAGGATTGTGACGAAAAAGCGCCAAAACAGCCAAGACCACATGATTGCGTTTATTCTCCACTGAGAGCGAATGCGGCACCATCTTGCTGAATTTTTTTCACACCCAATTTTTCGTACAAATTGAAAACACTGTACCTTGTGATAAGCTTGTGGCCTCAACTATTTTACGCACTTTGATTCATCGATCACTTAAAACGTCGTAGATTTTGTCAATTATTTCGGGAGGAATTACTTTCACAGGACGCCCCAAATAATGTTCATCTTTTGTGGATATACGGCCACGTTTAAAATCATTTACCCATTTATAAACAGTTGCAAACACAGGAGTAGACATGCCATGAACTTCACCCAACTCAGCTTTAATCTCTTTTGGTGTTAAACTTTTTAAATATAAGTGTTTAATCACCACTCGACACTCACTTTTTTCCATTTTTCGAAATAAACAAGTTTCTTGCTTTAATCGACAATAAAAATGAAACCATGTGATGAATATAACTGAGACTACTAAAAACAAACCATTTCATTTTTAAGGACTTATTGAACGACCCTCGTATTATACAAATTTTAATGCAAAATCTTTACGCAATACCTTCCATAAGAAGCCACAAAATATATTATATTTAATTCATATAAACGATGCAATACCTTCCATAAGAAGCCACAAAATATATTATATTTAATTCATATAAACGATGCGAAGTTGATGTCAGTTAATTTTACAATATACACCAGATTAAAATTCATAAACCAAAAATAAGCTTATCTTATGAATGAAATTTTCAAAACAATCTCTTTGGTGAATATAAGCTTGTTCTCGTATATCGATAGTTAAAGTGACCGTTGTTATTTCACCCTCGTTTTTTCCCAAAAATATCCTTCCTGGTATTTGAAATTTGTGCGTACACCAAATCTTTCATGCACCTACAGAAATACAAATTCAAAGGATTCTGATCAGAGTTTCTAAGTAGCCATACTAAAGTGCTACCATAGCCATTCCATGGAAAATAATTGTTGTTCATGAAATTCCGGACGGCAGTTTTGAAATGTGCTGGTGCGCCATCCATTTGAAACCACACATTTTTTCTTATGATCTTCTACATCAGAGATTCCCAATCTTTTCTGTACCACCGTCCTCTTTACAAGAAAAAAAATCAACGGCCCCTCTATATATTTTTATTATTTAAAATATATAGAGGCCCAAGTATATTTTAATTAAAAATACCATCAAATGCAGTAAAGAATTATTTACTAAAATTTTTAAATAAGCACAAAATCAATAAAAACATTAATAAGATGGTTGAGGCTGGGAGATTTTTAACAATTTGTTAATATCGGGTTCCAGCAGCCTGTTCGCTTTTTTCGACAGTAAATTAGCTGCTATCCTGTATCCACACTCCAAGTACGACCAAGGAAATGCAATTCAAAATTTCTGTACTATTGCCCACAATACAAGGTAGACAGCTTGTATTGATTTGTAAAGCCAGAGCTTTTGGTTTTCATTTATAAATATTACTTTTAGATTTTCATTAGTAGTGAATTTTACGAGTTAATATTCTAAATTTGACGATTCTGCTGTATGTGTATTTGTGAAAGGAGCTAAAAACCCAACTCGGTACATTGATGTTAAAAATATTCTGTAATAGATCCGTAAAATGAGTATGAAGAAGGTCCAAATGTTGGCAGTAAGTAAATAAATATTTCTGTTTTGCAGAGACTGCTAATAATGTGGCAAAGTTTTAACAGAATTTCGTTTCAACATAAGAAGTTTTCCCGCAAAAGAAGCTGTAACGTTTTTTCACCTTCACCGTTCACCTGTTCATCACCTTGCAATTGCTGTCTTTTATAGATTTGATTTCGTGCAAGCATCAATTTGTATGCGTTTGTTTGAATACTATGCCGGAGCACTTGCTCTGTACCCTCAGTAAGTCCATATAAGGTCCCATATTTTTGTCGAAACATGTTTCAAATTATATAAAAATAATAAGACATTCCTAGAGCTATCTCTGCCTTTTTAGATTTGATTTCGTGCAAGCGTCAATTTGTATGCCTTTGCTTGATTATTATGTCGGTGCACTTGCTCTGTAAACTCAGTAAGTCCATATAAGGTCCCATATTTTTGTCGACATGTTTCATTGAGTGAATCGCATCTTTGCTTACCATCTTGAAAAGACTTGTCACCAAATACTGAATCGAAATAGGTATACATAAATGTTTTAAGGTTTATTTACGCGATAACAATAAGATAAAAAACTTAGTAAATTGTTTTAAAAACCGGTAGGTATTTTCAAAATATTTTATGATTTTAATTCTCTTTGTAGGTAGGTACGCCACGGCTGCCCCCTTTGACTGTTTTAGCGTCCCCATACTTCGAATGCTCCAGCGCCAACTAGGGGGTGAAACCGCCCCTTTTGGGAATCTATGTTCTATAGCCTCTAAAAGTGTTGGTAATTTCTTAATAAGAAACTTAAGTAATTCCTCATATTTAATCTCACAGGAACAACATATGTTCCAAATCATCTCAAAGGTTCACGCAAAATTTAAAAAAGAAAAGTTAGGCGTACGTGTTGCTTTTAGGATTCACTAGTTTTCACCTATGCAGATTTATTATACCCTGTCTCATACATGAAGCTTCATCTGTCCAAAACACTATTCTTCAGAAATGAATGAATTTAGCCGCGACTGCCATAGAATCCAGGTAGAATAAACTAATCGGCGATGGTAGTCTATCTGAAGCAAACCTTGCTTCTATTGAATCCGATAATAAAATTGATATAGGCTAATCACATTTCAAAATTCACCAAACAATTGTTTGTGGTACTTGAACTTGCCTACTAATTCGACACACATTGGTAGTTCGATCCATAGTAACAGCGTCTAGATAAATAAGTATTCATCTAAATTTGCTGGCAGATTCACACATCCATCAAAAAGATAATCAAATATTATGAATTTTCGAAAGTATCTGTATTTTCAGAAATGGAATGGAATTGGAAACGAATGTCGGTAATCCCCAACGGCTTGACGTGCATCCCATTGTAATAACAATAAATAAAAATCACATTAACTTATTCTTGAGAAGAAAATCGGTAAGAGATTTTAAATAAACGTTTACACACTTGAAAGTGAAATTAACAACAATGCTATTAACACTTATCCTTAAAGAATGTTTTGTGCGTGACGTTTTTCTCTGGTGAAGTTGAAGTAATGTCGCCTACTACATTTTTAAAACAAACATTCGTGATATAGCATAACTTTTTATTTGGTTTACGAATCTAAATATGATTATTTACGGTTTATAATCTCACTTATATATTTTCTACTCTAGAATTTACTCTATATTATGGTCACAAAATTTAAAGATAACGGTATGGAACACTCCGTATAATATTATAAAAATTACATAGTACATTTTTTTTATATGTATGTGCTATAAAATTAAAATTTCATATTTATCACAGCTCTAACTCCGAAATGTCCAGAAGATATGTTACATTCAGGACAACATAAAAAAAAATGTTACTCTACAACCGTATACCTGAAGCTTCCAGGTAGTTTATGTGGATATTCTGTTACCTTTAAGGGTTATAATATTATATTTTCGCATCATTTTATTTATAGTAAAATAGTGTTCCGAATAAAATAATATTCGAAAGGAGGGCTACAGTGACATACCGTGAGATTGAGGCATATCTGGGCATTAGTATGACAAGCATACACAAGATTTTTCATGAATATCTCGCCATAAAAAAGATTTGTGTGCGTTGGTTTCCGTATAATTTGACAATCACTCAAAAAAAGAGTCGAGTCGATTTGTACAAAGAAATGCTCAAAAAATACAATCGTGGTGCGTTAAAAGCCGTGTATAACATCCACACAAGTGACGAATCTTGGGTCAACACATATGAGCCCGAAAGTCAATAGTAGTCGACGACGAGCCAAACCCAACAAAAGTTGTTTGAGCAAGAAGAACTTCGAAGGAAATGGTCGCCTATTTTTAAGGATAAATGGACATGTGGTTACAGAATCACTAGAGAATCGTAGAATGGTCAATTTTGAATGATACACAACCATTTGTTTCCCAGAAGTGTTTGAAGAAATAAGAAAAAATAACCAGCGACGCAGGATCATTCTTAACCATGACGACGCGAGCTCTCACACATCAGACCGATCAACTTAATATTTGACCGATCAAACCAATTGATGTGTCATCTGCCGTACAGTCCTAATTTGGCACCCAATGATTTCTTTTTGTTCCCGTCCGTGAAGAATAAATTAGGTGGTCAATGATTTTCAACGCCAGAAGAAACGAGTGATATGTTCAAAATATAAGTTTTGGAGATACCTGAATCGGAATAGAAAGAGTGCTATGAAAATTGGTTCAATTGTATGTAAAAGTGTATTCGATCATCGCTGAGGATATTTTGAAAAACAATAAAACCATTTTCAGTGATAAATATTTGTTTTTATTTACTATTCCGGAAACATAAACAGCAACCCTCCTACACCACTATTTGGTACAGACAAAAATAATAAACCTTTCTAATGTGAAAAAAAGGAAAATATAAAATAGAGTTGTTGAAGGCTAAAAATTAACTCAAAATTATAAAGCAGTACTAGAAAGAAAATTTCAAGTCTAACCGAACAAAATTGACGAACATATAAATAATTATTGGACAACATGCAAACATGTAATAAAAGAAGTTGCTGCGAAAGTAATTGGTAAAGAACATCGGCAACAAAGCAAATCTAAATGATTTGTCGACAGGCAGAAAGAAATTAGAACTAAAATCACAAAATGAAATTACATAAATAAAAAAAAGAAGAAGAAATTATATAAATAATTCAATAATGGTAAACTTGGGCTTAGTATGCGTAGAAATAAAAATGGGGATATAGAAACAATTTTGGTATTGTCAGTTGAACAATTTTGAACAACAGCTCAACGAAACAAAAAATAATGCCCATCAGGAAATGGAAATCGACGACAGATGAGAGAGAAAAAGATTTGCGAACTTGCGAACATAGAAAATTCTCAACTCAATAGAAGATCTAAAAGATAATAAAACTCTGGGTAGCGATGGAATACCTGTAAAATATTTTAAAAAGGGCTTGAGTCCTCTAGAAAATTACATCTGTCATTTAATCAACCTAATATAGAAATGAGTGAAACTTCTAGAACTTTGTTATGTAGGTATAATAATACCTCTTCACAAAAAAGACAATCAAATGGAATGTAATAATTGTAAAGGAATCACACTTCTAATAACGACCTATAAAATATTGGTGACCTATGTAATATATAATAGACTACAGCCATATGCAGAACAAATCATCGAAAAATATTAGAAGGTTTTTGTGGAAAAAATCCTGAAAATTTATGAATATGACAAAGAAACCCACCATCTATTCATATCTTTCAAAAGTACGTAAGACAGTATAGACCGATATGCATTGTACTAAATGATGAGACAGTTTAACATCCTTCCACACTTAACTAGACTCATTAAAAAACTCTTTCTAGTGTTCAATCTAAAGCACAGTGAATAGCCTAGTACAAGGTAGATGGACAAAAGTCAACTCCCATGACAATAACAGCCCCCCCCCCCCCCATAGATCACAATTCGAGGTAATAAATATGAAAAACATTCGAGAGCAATTAGTCATAAGCGGTTGAAGTGATGTGTTAATTCCATTTATGTAAACCAGGTAATTCCATTTATGAAAACAATTTAGTTGCAATTTTGCAATGCTTTCAATAATGCTAACAAGATTTTAAGTGAAAACTATTACTGTTGCTTGGATTTTACTTTAGAGGGTAAGTATTTTTTATTTCATTTAAAATTCGATTCAGATGAGAAACAATATATGTCATATATAGGTTTTGAAAAACCTACGTAAAAATTGTAATATTTTTTTCTTTTTTAATCTTTAAATGTATGCACTTTTTTCTCCACATGTATCTACGCTATTTTTTTAATATTGTATAGTGACAATCTTAAGCTGTACAATGATATATAATCGAATACCACATGAATCCTCGATTTTTTAAATTTATTTCTTTCAGATCGTGGGTGCTCTTTTTCAAATTGAGTTGGAAAAATGGTAAGTTAGAGGTAATGACGATAAATCTAGTGTGCAAGAGCGTTTGGAAGTAATCAAGCAAAAGTTTAAAAACCATGTGGGGCTGATTATAGCTGAACCAAAACCTCGTTATGGGAATACAAATGATGGGAACATAGCTCGCAGGTTCTTTATGAATCCAGAACTGAGTGGAGATATTTCAGGACTGTATATTAATCTAATTAAAAGGTTTAGAATTTTATTAAGAGCGCTGTCTTCCGGCTATGACATTAATTTTATCGAATTTGAAAAACTTTCTTCTGAAACCACAACTCTTTATCTTATGCCGTATTCGTAGTACTACATGCTTGTTACTGTGCACAAAATTCTGGTAAATAGTACGGATGCTATTAAAACATACATTCTGTCAATCGGCCAGCTCTCTGAAGAACCTTAAGAGGGCCGAAATAAAAATTGTCGTAGATTCCGCGAGCACCATACGAGAAAACAGTCACGTATTGTAATCAACTCACTCAGAGAATTGCCTAGAAAGAGAACCGAGAAATTACCGGTGGATGTTCTGAGTTTAATTGTTCCGTCATCAATATCAACATATCACGTAGCAAGTGATGTTCATCCATGTGATCATGAAGATTATTTAGTACCTGATTCGTCTGATTGTGAGATTCATGGTAAGTCATGTGATGATTATTATTAGTCTTCAGTATAATTTGCTAATTTAGTTTTGTGTTGTTTATTTCTATAATCTAAATTATAAGTAGTATGAATAAATGTCCTTGTATAATTTATGATGTATTAAATTATGTACATAATTTTCTTGTTATAACACTTACGATTTTTTAAATATATTTTTTATTCCCCACTTGAGTATTTGATATAAATATTTCCCAAGCTTCTAAATTATAAAAAATTGAGTAATTATTCAATAAAACAACAACATATTACTCATCGTAACCAGAAAAATCAATTCATAGAATAAAATGTTTTTGTCTACCTAGCTTGCACTAGGCGATTCACTTTGCAAATGTATGATTGAGAGTAGCACAGCCGACCAATTTCTAGCACATTCTGGCTTGCACCAAGGTGATGGTGTATTATACCTTTTATTCAGTATAGCTCTTGAAACAGCTGTAGAAAATTCAAGCATCAACACACGCGGTATAATCATAAATAAAAGCATCCAGAATCTATTGTATGCTGAGAATTTTGTGTGGCGCAAACCAACAGCTCCGACTCATTGAACAGGTCAAGGCACTCTAGAGTTATTGAGCTAATGCCGATGATGAGTATATTGATTTCTATTAGATATAACAAGATATCTGATTTCTGCTCGAGCTCGGGCAAAGTCATTGCTTATCAGTGTGTTTAGTCCTAATCGTAGTTTACGGACTCGTTCTCTAGAAAAAGTAATTCATACAAACATTAGCTCTATCGCTGAGTTTACTTTGAATTGTTTCTTTTTTACCATACAACATAAAAACACGAAATAATCCAATGTACTCACAAAAAATAATTGAAATGAATTTATAAACAATTTGGAGATATAGATATTTTCATAAATTGAAGGGATGGCGTATGTTATTGCATGAAACGATTTATTTACTTATCTTGTCTAACAAGACAGTCTCTAATTGTAACTATCTTAAAGCAAAAGTTCGAAACAAAAACGAAATAAACATATTTCGCACTCTAAGAATGACTTGCAATTTAATATTAACTTTAACTTATAATAATTTATGATGATACTCGACTTCTGGTATTTCCCTGAAAGCGACAGGTTCTTCTACGACAAGAAAAAGTCTCATGATGCTCAATTTGGTAATTATGGTGCTTGTGGAATGGTACTTGTTAGATTTTTTGCGACAAATTGATATATAACATAGGTCGACATAATTTTCGTAACACTGATGAGAATGCTCTTTTTGCGTTTCCTTTAGGTAGTTATTAAAACACCTATTCACACAAATGGCTTAGTACGTCACATTTGCAAGTACCTGCTGCTTCTTTATATCATGGGGTTCTTAAATTTACTTTGGAGTACAAAGGTAAGGAGTACTTTGGTACAAAGTATTACTGTTTGTCTATGGGACAGTAGGACAACAAAAGAACATTACAGTAAGAAAGATCGGCCTCGTAGAACTTCTTTTAAACTTGTTACTTCAAATATAAAATATACCAATCTTGTTAACCCAAAAAAGGTGCTCCTTCTGTCTTTCCATATTAAGCTTGGACTAACGAAAAACTTTATCACAGCCATGAACAAAGAAAGTAATGGTTTCAAGTACCTAAAAGAAATATAGAAGTCATATTTATTGGACCTCAAATAAGGAACCTTATAGGTGATTTCCACTTTTAAGAAAAATTAAATGAAAAGGAACTAGCAGCTTGGAGGTGTTTTGTAAGTGTAGTGAAAGGATTTCTGGGAACAAGAAAGATGAAAACTATAAAAACCTCATAGATGAACTCTTAAATGCATATCAAATACTAGGGTGTCGCATTTCCGACTACAGCTGCTTTTTAAAAGGAGATGATGCTACAGAACACAAGAAGAAAAAGTTAAAATTTCTTTCGCTATATAACATCTCATGTAATATATTTTTATTCACATAATCTTCAGTAATGTATTTGCATATATTTAACATGTTTTATATATTTATATTAAATTAGATTGTAAAAATATGTCTTTTTTTCCACCACCCTCCCAGTGCAACAAAAAAACTATACGTGTTACAGTAATTAACTTATCATTTTTGGATTTTAGGTTAATATCATCAATGTTGCCTCCAAAAAATTTAAATTGGTTAATCTGTATAATTGATACCTGATCACTGCTTTCTATATAGATAAAATTTCTAAATACATTAAATTTCTATATAAAACTTATTTCAGAAGACAAGGACAGTTGTATCAGCATAAAAATAAATGTTTGCATCGATACAAAAATCGTATCAGTTTTTAAAACCAAAGTCATTTTATTTTTATCATAATATCAGTAGTATTTTCACGAACAAATTTAAATATAAGATAAAGATAGTGGTTATTTAACACTAAAAAACTTTGTTATATTAATTCGGCGGTGACAAAGCCAGGATAAAACCTAAATCATGTGTTTTTGCGTGTGCCAGGTGTTATCAGACAATGTCGACGAAACTGGAGACCAGCCAAGGGACCCCTGTCGCAAAAGAAAAGAGGCATTGCCTTGATGTGGCTGGAAAAGACCCGCTCCGCTTACTAACACGCCGCCTATTCAGCACACATTTTCAAAGTAAATGTAGCTGAGAAATCGGTGAAGAACGACCCATCTTAATAGATCACGGAGCCATTGTCCTGGTGCTCTTTTCCTTTTAGCGATTAGCGATTAATGTTTTGGCGGTTTTTAAAACTGTGCAGCTCTATTGTTCGTCATTAATAATGGCGCGTCTTGGGAAATGTCGATAATAAAGCGTAAGTTTATTTTAACCCAGGAATTTTCATATTATGGAATGCTTCAAAACGTTTTAGCTTTGGTTTTGCGGATCTGTGAAAGATTGTATGTATTTGAAAATTTTTTATTTAAATTACACTATTTTAAATACGAATTTATTTACAAAAATTATGATAAATATTAATATATCTGCATAAGTTTCGAAATAATCTGTATCATCATTCGATATTTTAAATAAATTAGATCCGTCAACATAATTCTCAGCAGTTTTTAACCACCTTTAACTTTTATTTTTAAAAAAGTAATACAAATTTATTTTTCCTCAATGCCTTTTAAGAACTTCTCGGTAAAAATGCTGGTTTACCGTTTGATATTGAGACATTCCGTATAGGCATATTTTTGATCTTTAATATTGTCATTTTTTTGGGTGTGACGAGGTTAGCGTATCCTCCAATCCTGGCTTGGTGTTTTATTTTCGGGTTGTATTAGAAATTTAATACTTAGTCACTAGTAATAAGTTCGGAGCGAGACTCTGAGGCGACCGGACGTGTTTTTGTCTGGTCACCATGGGGCCAGATAACAGTGTCGGTTAGTAGTTTCGGTCGCCGACGTACAGAACTGGCCAAGGGAGCGGACCAGCCTCCCCCCAAGTGTCGCTTAGGCTGAGCGGCACTCCAAACCAAACCAAGTGAATAAGTCTTAGCCCCGATGTTGGTAAAGAACGAAGCACCGGGACCGGCAGCAACACCAAATCCTTCTTGCCCGGACTCGCTAACCAAGAATAAACAGTGTAATACTGTAAGCATCGGGTGGACTCTGTGGTGGTCGGATGCGTTGCGAGCGCACTGGCCATCGCGGGGCAGACGTCCATGGCTGTTGACTGTTCCAGCAGCGGAAGTCCGAACTGAAGTAGGGAGCGGGCATCCCAGAAGTCGTTACGCAGAAGGCGCGGCGGCTTCAACCTAACCAAGTGAATAAGCCTCAGCCCCGAAGACGGTGAATATACGATGCACTGGGAGTGGCAGCAACATCCAGTCCGTCCATTCCGTGCTACCAATACGCATGTATTAAAATAACATCAGTATAAAACCACTAACACCGGTATAACATCAAGAAAACAAAAAAGAGAATAACATCAAGAAAACAAAAAAGAATAACATCAAGAAAATAAATAAGAATACGCCAGAAGACTACAGACAACGAATAAGAACCGAGCAGTACACCAGTTCATTCAAAGCAACCAGCGTCAATGACCAGTGAACCAAACAACTAATCTACGAATAAACTTCCACTGGAATCGATCCTTGCGGGTCGATTCCGGAGCAGTAACCACCTTTCACTCCGGTCGATTAATCTCGACCAGTACCGTAAGGTATTAACCGCGCCAAAAGGACGGCGCATAAAAAACCTAGATTGTGACTGACGCGAAACAATTGCAATCGAATAACAAGAGAACAAAAGTAAGGGCCCTAGGGTCAACTTGCCACACAGGAAAGAAGTAGTAGTAGTCACTAGTAATGACACGTCCTAGAAAATGCTGGTCATTTTCAATTCACCTTAAAGAGTTAAGACATATTTCTCTATTGTTCGGTTTACTACGGTTTGGTTTACTATTATTTAGTTTAAGGTTTTTCCGAAACATTTTCACGTAGACTTTTTCATACTCAATTTTATGGTCACAATCAGATGAACGATTGTGTGAGTCAAATTCAGCACTTCCCCGATGATTGGACAACTGACGATTAAAACGCTCAAGAACCCAGATTTTGACGAATGTCTTAAACCACCTGAAAACCTGGGTCTTTGACCAAACAGTGTTTCCATAGGCCTATTGAAGCAAAACTTTCCTGCTCCAAGTCTAAAACAAAACTTCAAAGGATGACAACAGTTTCATTACGCAGGGAAAATATGTACAAAAAGAAATAGGTACTATAAAAGTTTTATTTTTAAAGATAAAATTCTGGTTTTTCCCTATAATCCTCTTTGGTTTATCATGTGCTATAATCAGTCTTAAAAATAAATTTTAACAGGAAAATCAGATATAAACGTTTCAATATTTTTGACGAAAAACCATTTTGTGTATACTGTTTGGACAAAATGGCAGACATGTTATGGACATAATGGTATGAATATTTATGGACATAATGAAGCACTTATTTATTTATTATAATTAGACGCACAGTTTATATACAAATTTCTTTGTTTCCGTTGGTAAGTCGCGTGATAAGTATGCACGACGCATGATGCGTTTGCCCAGCGAAAACATTGCATGCATCGAGCCAGCCTTCACTGGGCTTAGATTAGATAGTTGGGTATATGAACGGGTAATCTTCTTCATCTTTTTAGTAATTAATTGCGTAAACTTCATTGTCTGTGTTACACTTATCGTCAAAAAGAGCTTCAGTTACTTTGCGCTTTTCTTTCAGTGGGATTTTTTATCACCTGACGATCTTTAATTTCTCCCATACTACAATTTGAAGTCACTAGCCAAAAATAATTACAATACCTAGGTTTTCTTTTTCCTTAACCGCTGACAAACTTTTCTTTTGGAAGAGGCATTAGAGTTTCTAACAGAGCAGGGAAGTGAGTTTCCACGGCCGCAGGTAATGGGTTTTCAGTTATGCCAAGTAATTCTGGGGTAGTGCTTTGAGCAGGCTGGGTGATCTGATTTTGAGTTTCCAGATTAGCTTCTATGGTCAATGGTATATTTCTTTTTTTTTCTGCTGTTGGGGAAACTTCAGGAACAACAACTTGGTGAGGCTCTGCTCAACTGGGAATATAACGACGGTCTTTACAGCAAATTTTAAAAGAATATCTCCATATGCATCTATATTAAACCCAGGTGCAGTGGTTTATCCTCATGATATCCACCTGCGACTAGAATTCAGATGAGTCTGAAATATATAATCTCGTCGACGCAGACGTCTAAGAGCATAATACGCAAATTGGTAGCCAGATTTTTGGAGACTTGGTCTGCGGATGATGCTAGAAGACAAGGCAGTTCAAGAATAACAAGATTAGGAGAAATCATCCGACATTTAGGAAAAGTGTTGGGGAAACTTCAGGGACATCAACTCGGCGAGGCTCTGCTCAACTGGGAATATAACGACGGTCTTTACAGAAAATTTTAAACACTCCATATGCATCCGTATAAAACCCAAATAGTGCAGTGGTTTACTTTCAGGATTTCTACCTGCGACTAGAATTGAGATGAGTCTTAAATATAAAATCTTGCCGACCCACATTCAAATTTTGTCAAAAAAATTGAGGATGTCTGATGATGCCCGTTTTTACTCAAATGGATTGGATAATACACAAAATTTACGCTATTGACACATGAAACGTATAATTTATTCATGAAAGGCTTTCGCATAGTAAGAATGTTACAATATGTCAGTTTACAGTACAGTTTCATTCAAACAATTATTGGACCTTGCTTTTTTGACAATGAAAAAGGATGAACAGGAAACCGCAAATGCCGAGCGTTATAGACATATGCTGGATCACTTTTACATACACTGAAGTTTATTGATTTTCGCGGGATTGTGGTATGGGTAATACTCCTTAGAGTATTGTGGAGACTCCTTAGATGCTGCCATAACATTTTTGAAGGAACATTTCCGTAATTGATAATCTTCATAAATGGAGTGTTGAGCTAGTCCTTGAAGACAGAATTTATGTTAGTAAGCCTCAAACATTAGATCAACTCAACATTATATTCGGTGAGAAATAGAGGGAGTATATCGAGAATACTAAGGTGATGGATGATGTTACTAAAGAGCATCAATTTGTAAACGCAAAAATGGTAGTTGATTAAAATCTCCAGAAAGTGTACTTTAAGTTACAAGTTTGATACAAAATCTTAACTTTAGTTAAATCTTACATGTTTTTAAGTACAATTTAAATATATTTATTTTAATTACAATTTATAATGTCATATTTTATTCAGATGAAATCTCCGACTTCGGTATTCATTAAGTGCAATTACCTCAAATATTCAAAATTAAAAGGCAGACGGGAACAACAATAAATTCTCCTATTCGTCTCCACAATTGCATTTATGCTGAAATGCGTCTAAGAGATCGCCTTCTTAAAGCTATTAAAATCTTTATGAAATTTGAAAAAGGGTTTTATTATAATAGAATCAAGGCATCGCGGAAATTAGTCAAATTATTCCACAGACCATTAAGAATTATCTAATGAGTTAGAGCTGCAATGAAGACATCCAAACGGTGGATGTCGAAAAAAAAACTCTTGGAAATAGCATTAGTTTTAATGATCTGTGCAGAAATGTTGTGCTTTTCCAACCGGCATTATTTAACGAAATTGTTTTTCCGATTATAAAATAGACATTTAGCAAACAAATTAGCCCTTTTATTTGTGGTAAATTTATCTGCTTAAATCCAAATAAATAAGTATATATATATATATATATATATATATATATATATATATATATATATATATATATATATATATATATATATTCGGAAAGGCTTCGGCGGTCGGTCATTTTAGAATTACTAGGTTCACGGGTAGAATCGCGTTTTAGATTTATAAAATCGCGACGTTTCGGCTTCTACTTTGAAGCCATTTTCAAGAGAATCTAGTTGATTTACTCCGAAGCTTCAATCTGCCTACTCCACAGAGTTCACAACTAAAAACGGTAATCAGCTAGATTCTCTTGAAAATGGCTTCAAAGTGGAAGCCGAAACGTCGAGATTATATAAATCTTAAACGCGGTTCTACCCGCGAACCTAGTAATTCTAATATATATATATATATATATATATATATATATATATATATATATATATATATATATATATATATATATATATATATATATACTTATTTATTTGGATTTAAGCAGATAAATTATTGGTTGCTTAAGGGTATCCGGCACGTACGCCAGCATGAACATCGTCAGCAAGATGTAGGGGTCATTGATTGGTTTTTAAAGGCCATGGTTGCTTAAGGGTATCCGGCACGTACGCCAGCAAGATGTAGGGGTCATTGATTGGTTTTTAAAGGCCATGGTTGCTTAATGGTATCTGGTACGTACGCCAGCATATACACCATCATCATCAAGATGTAGGTGTCATTGCCTGCACTATTTTGGATATAATTCCTTCCTCTTTAAGTGTTTTCTTGTCCTCAAGAAGCTTCTCGAGGGTGTCTAGGGGTAGTTTAATTTTTGGTCCAAATAGTAGCTGGGCTATCCTCTTCCTTTTTCTAAGAAGGACGTAAAATAAAGCTAAAATCGAAAGAATAATTAAGGTTGTACTAGAAATAGAGAGGCTGGTTTGCGTTAGAGGTTCCAATTCCAATCCAATCTAAAACGCGACCAGTGAGTAAGAAGAATGGTGAGTATTTAGTAGAGCTATGTCTGCTTTGGTTATAGATCAAAACCGCATGCGTGGCTTGGTTAGCTATAGTTTCTCTTTTATTTTGTTCTTTTAGGATCCGGATTTTTTCTGTTAATGTAGAGTGGAATCTTTCGATGGATGAATTTGAATTATGATTTCCCACTGTCGTGAAATGGAGTTCTATCTGGTGTAGGGTTAAAAATTCCTTTAGTAGGGCGTTGTTGAATTCCGTCCCAGAGTCGCAGATTATTTTTTTTGGTAGTTATGATGGGAGAAACAATGTCGTAGTTTCGAGAGGATACTGAGAGCTGTCTTATCTGGTATAACATAGGCTTGTGCATATCTGGTGAACGAGTCTATGATAGTTAAAAGTAGATTGTTCTGAATTTCATACGTGTCAATATGTAACGTATCAAAGGGTTTTGAGCCTAAGAGTGGTCCATTATACAGTATCTTATAAGGGTGTCTTTCATATTTATTTTGTAAGCATAGGACGCATTGATTGATAAAATATGTTATAGTAGCCTTCAGGTTGGGCCAATAATATTTTGTTTTTAGATGTTGGTAGGTTTCGCTAAGCCGTTGTGTTTTGTGCTGTGGTAGTCATATATAATTTGTTTTTGTTCTAATTCCTGGTCAATGTCTTTCAATGGTTGTTTCGTAAACACTATCTTTATAGGTGTATCCAGCATTTTTGGTAGTTCCGTTTGTAAGAAGGATATGCATTCTTGATGTTCAGTATACAATCCGTGTGTAGAAATTTGTAGTATGAGGGGTTTTAGAGCGGACATTATTTCGTTTTTCCAATTTGTGGTAAGTTTCAGTATATGAGATAAATGTGTCCTATAGAATTTAGAGGTGTCCCATGGAATTTAGAGGTGCCTTCTATTTTATATTCTTCTTGATTTGTATAGATATGTATTTGGAATCGAAAGTTGTTCAAGTGATTTTCCGAAAATCTGATTCCATAAATGGGTTCTTCGCAAGAGGAATGAATATTATTACCGTCATCATTGCTAGGTTCTTGATTTGTGGTTTTGGGCAGTGTATTTAGGATGTCATCATAATCTTCAGGGGTCATGTCCAAGTCGGGTTCACATATCATGGATTTCGTTTCCATCATGTTGATGTCCAGTCTTGATAGGGCGTCGGCTACTTGATTCTCCTTCCCTCTCTTGTACTGTACCTCAAAATTGTATTCTTCTAGTTTGATCTTCCAACGGACTAGTCTTGACGATGGATCTTTCAGTTTGAAGAGCCATACAAGTGAGTTGTGGTCGGTATCAATAAGAAGTCTCCTGTCGTAAACGTAGGGTCTAAAGTGCTTGCAAGATTGTGGAATAGTTTCGTTCGGCTGTGTTTAGAGTACGAGAATAATAAGCGATGGGGTTTCCTTGTTGAGAGAGCACAGAACCTATAGCAATGTTCGAGGCGTCAGTCGTTACTGGAAACTTTTTTTCGAAGTCCGGATATCGAAGAATCGGAGCATTTGTAAGAAGGTCTTTACATTTCTGAAAGCATTTCGAGAAAGGGTGCGTTATTCGCACAAAGTTTGGGATGAATCTTCTGTAAAAGCCAATGAGTCCAAGAAAACTTTATATTTCCTTTAATGTCCGCGGCTGGACTAATTGTTGGACTGCTTCTATTTCTGTTCGCTTCGGTTTTATGCCTTCTGGAGTAACGATATGGTCAAGGAATGAGACTTCTTTTGTCAGAAATTCGCTCTTGTCAAGTTGGATTTTTAAGTTGACTTGTTGAAGTTTTCGAAAGATTTTACTCAGGTGTACTAAGTGGTCCTGTAGCGATCGCGAAAAAATAATGATGTCGACCATATAGACAAAAAACATTTATAAAGATATTCTTTTAATTCGCAATCCATCAGTCGTTGGAATGTGGCCGTGCATTTTTTAAGCCGAATGGCATTCGTGCATATTCGAAGTGACCTTGTGAAACTGTGAAGGCTGTCTTTATTGTTGATTTGGCATCTATTTCGATTTGATGAAAACCTTGTGCTAGATCGAGGGTAGTGAAATAGATTGATCGTCCAAGATTATTTAATATTTCATCTATTCTTGGTAGAGGATACTTGTCTTCAACTGTTTTCTCATTTAGTTTTCGGTAGTCTATTACCATTCGGTATTTTGTCACCTCTGATGCGCCTAGTTTTGTGGGTACGATCCATACTGGGGCTGAGTATGGGGATTTAGATGGTCGTATTATTTTTTTTCTAATAGTTTACTAATTTGAGAAGATATTTTGCATTGTCTGTGAATGTCGGAATGATCTCGTATAGACTGGATCTTGGGTTTTTTTCTCATGTTTTATCGAAGATGTAAAAGTTAGATCACTGTTTTCGGAATCTTTGTATTGTTTGCATAGTTTCATGATTTTTTCTTCTTCTTCATGATTTAAATGTTCTAGCCTAATTTGATCTAAAACGGGATCTTCGGTGTTTTTATGTCAGGTGAGTATTGATTTCAAATTCTTGCAAGGGTTTTACCCGGATGGGTGTGGGGTAGTCTTCATATCCTGGCGGAAGTTCTTTTGCTTCTATAAATCCATTTTTTGCAGTATAGATTCCAGCTAGTATGTGATGATTGTCCATCTCGATTACCGGTATTAATACGTCCCCATTTGGTATTGTCACTGGAAGTTTTGTAAGGCATTTGGTTTGATGATAAAACTTAAATGGTATGCATACGTTGTATTTGTCGATGGTAAAAGTGCGATCCTTATAATTTAAAATGGCACCGAATTTTAGAAGGTCGGCAGTTCCAAATCGTATATAGAATGTATCATGCCATTCTGCTATACGAGCGGTAATAACTTCTGATATTTCCGAGAACCCTATTACCGAGAAAATTTTGCATTTGGTATTTCTGTCAAATGTCTGTTCATTTTTCATGGATTTTATAATAAATTTTTCTATAAATTCGTGTTTTTTATCGAAATATTGTGCGGCTTTTGGGGTTAGTATGGTATCGGAGCCTCCGCTATCAATTAATACTTTAAGTTTTGTATTAGGTAGATAGAAGAAGGGTAATCTGATGGCTCGTGGAAGGTTGTAGTTATTTAATTCCAGGCAGGTGGTTCGTCTTCGGAGGTTTCTAGTAGAAAATCCTCTTCTAGATGGTCAGGGCATACGTCGTCAGGGTAGTTTTCAGTTTCTACATTATGATGGTGATACGTAGTAGACATTCTTTGGTTGCCTGAATTTTTTATTGTCGATACTCCGGACATTGGTTGGGCCGACGGTGTTGAATGTCTTTGAAAATGTTACTGAGTCTGAGGTTGTTTAAAAATATTAATCGGTCCTTGTGGAAAAGGCTTGTGACTTATAGATTTGTTTATATCTCCAAAAGGTTTTGGTTTAAAGCTGTGTGGAGGCTTTTGTTCTAAAGGTCGTTTCAAATAATTCATATAAGCGACCTGTTGTCTGTAATTATCGTATGCGATGCACTTCTGATATGCATCTTCAAGATAATTTAATGTAAAATGTGACAAATGTTCGCCATGTGGGTTATTGATCCCTGTGTTACATGTCTGTATGGCTAGATTCTGAAAATAGGGGTTTTTAAATGCGATTGTCGCGGAATCAGCGTGTAAATTTATGTGTTGCAATAAGTCGTTTAGTGCTGTATTAATTTTTTGATAATATTCATGGTAAGTCTGTTTTCTTTTAAGCTGTACTAGTTAACTGAGTTATCAAGATAGACTATGATCGAGTGTCAACGTATTTTCTTAATAGGCTGGGTTTTACTTCGTCCCAAGTAAACTTGATTTCGTAGTTTAAGTGCTCGGGACCACTTAAACTACGAAATCAATTCTCCCTCGATTTTCGAAATTATATTAGCGGCTAATATAAATTGTTGAGTATCTGATAGAGTTCTAGGGCTCAGAAAGTGCAGTAAAGTTTCTACGCTATTTATAAACGTAGAAAGATTCTTTCCTACTGAGAACTTTGGCAGAGTATTACAAAGGTTTATTAAGTCAGCATCTGCAATAGTTGCCATTTTTACTTCAATTGTATCTCGTCTTGAAGTAGAATATAGTTTTTTACAGGTGTTCTCTTTTACAGAGGTTTTTCCTGGTAAGCTTTCTTCTGTTACGAAGGTTTTATAAGGTCGGTAATCGTCTAGTTGATTTTCGATTATTGTAGACAAGCTTGTGAGGGGTATTTTTTTACAAATGCTCCTAAATAATAATAATAAAAAAATGGATAATAGGTTGAGTACTTACAGGAAGAGGAAAGTCTTCATTAAAGATGATTTCTTAGGATCTGCTGCTTAACAACTAAACTTGACCGATTGTTCACCGATGAATTCTCGTGCAGCGAGGATCCTGTTCGCAGCGCCAATTATGTTTGTATTCACCAAAAGTCACTTTTTAAAAACAGTTACTTATTTATGCAGAAAGAATATACAATCAAGCTTTGATCAATGTTACTACAATAATAATCGATAATTAAAATATTGGTTCTTGCTTAATGGTTCTTGCTTAATGGTTGCTTACTGGTATCCGCCACGTACGCCAGCATGAACACCATCATCAGCAAGATGTAAAGATCAGCAAGATGTCATTGATTGGTTTTTATAGGCCATGGTTGCTTAATGGTATCTGGTACGTACGCCAGCATATACAACCATCGTCAGCAAGATGTAGGGGTCATTGCCTGGTCTAGTTTGGATATAATTTATATATGTATATATATATATATATATATATATATATATATATATATATATATATATATATATATATATATATATATATATACATATAAACAGGGTGTAAGGGAAAGTACTTGTGTAAATTGAACCAATGATTTTTAACATCATTTTATCCTTAAATAAAGGGTCCAAAATCTAAAAGGTCGGAATATAAACAATTACAAAATTACTAAACTACCAGTCGAAAAGCTATGAAAAGAATTATCATTTTAAAAAAATATGCGAAACGCTCATTTGGTCAAAGCTAGTCATTAACTAACGGCAAAGTATAAATAAACTAATGAACATTGTTAAAACATTTTTTTTTTAATTAAGAATCATACCCTACATCAGTCCTGAAGGATGTGGCAACGTTGAAATATTACCACGACAACTATTGCTATTACTGAGTTTTACGTACTCAGTGGAACTAGGAAATGAGAAAGATAAATCACGAATAATGGAAAACAAGCATAACCTAAAAAATGTTGAAAATAACAGATTATACATAAGTGATAACTTGACTAAGGAGGAAAGAGAGAGCTAAACAAATAAGGAACAGGGTTAAAGCGGAAAGAGACAATGTGAAAGATATTAAGGTGGGATATAACAAGGTGACTATAGATGGTAAAGTCTAGAGATCACTCCGCCTAAAAACTAAAAAATAATGAAACGGGTAGGATAAAAGGACGACAGACATGATAATGGAAAAGGAAACGACTGTAAGAAGTAAAAGAAAACACGGGTTAATAGAAACAAACAAAAATATTGGAGGAGCAAATTATGGTCAGAACAGTAATGGAGAATCACAGAAATATAGAACATTCAAAATGGGTACCTGGAATGTGAGAGGAATAAATGGGAAGGAACTGGAACTAGCAAAAGAAATGGAAAACCCAGGTATAGAAATACCAGCAATAACGGAGACCAAATAGAAGGGTGGGGAAATTTCATTGCTTGATAATAGTTATGTATTGATATATAGTGGAGTAAATGAAGATGAAAGGACAAGAAAGGGAATAGCATATATGATATACAAAGGAACATATCGAAGGAATACGACACCCAGGATATATCAACTCAAGAATATTAAGAATAGACTAAGAATAGACACACAAGAAAATAAAACTCTGAATTTAGTCATGCTATGCCTCTGATGAGGGTGTCAGAAAAACTGAAAAAGTAGAACTTTGGAATACACTACATACACTAGGAAGAATGCGCAGGAACACTTGTTATAACCGGAGGTATGAATGCTAGAGTGGGAAGAAATATAAAAATACGGGGCGATGTAATTGCGCCTTGTGTGAAAGAAACGCTGAACAAAAACAGAAAGCTATTACTAGAATTTTACCTTGACAATAATAAATAGTCGCAAATGGTCAATTTCAATATAAAGACATACATAAAATATCAAGGAAAGTATCATCTAGAGCTATTTGTGTTGTACAGTGACGACTTAAAAATCTCATCTCAGTCAAAAATGGAATTAACTCGTAAATATTTTCGTAGGATGATTTACTAGGATTTTCGACGTGGATTATCTCAACAACGGTGTATCGATCAACTCACTTTCACTTTTGGCGATGAAGCACCATCTAAAACCACTGTATATAACTGATTTAGTGAAATAAATTGTGGCCGTCATTCGATTACGGACGAATTTAAAGAAGGTCGTCCAAAATCGGTTGTTGTGCCAGAAAACATCGATACTTTGCGCGAACTGATAGCAAGATCCCTAGGCATTAGTATGACAAGCAATCACAATATTGTACATAAACATTTAGCGGTGAAAAAGTTTTATGCCTCTTGAAAAAGACTCGTGTCTATTGGTGCAAAGAAATACCCAAAAAATACAATCGTGGTGTGTAAAAACCGTGTATAATATCTACACAGATGACAAATCTTGGATCTATGCGTATGAGTCCGAAAGTAAGCAACAGTAGTCGACTGTATAAGTCTTTTAAAATAAGCCAAAACCAGCAAAAGTTGTTCGTGCAAGTAGCACTTCCAAGCAAATGGTCACCTATTTTTTGGGACAAATGGCATGTGGCTACAGAGCCACTAGAAAGTCTTAGAACGGCCAGTTCTGAATGGGACACAACCATTTATTCTCCAGAAGTCTCCGAAGAAATAAAAAAAAATCAACGAACGACACAGGATCATTGTTCACCATGACAACGCGACCTCTCACTTATCGGACCGAATAACTACATATTTGATCAGTCAAGGAAACGAATTGATGGGTCATCCAAAGGACAGTGCTAATATGGCACCCAATGATTTATTTTTGTTCCCGACGTGAAGGTTAAACTACGTGGTCAACGATTTTCGGCGCCAGTAGAAGCAGTTGATGCGTTCATAATGCATGTTTTGGAGATACCTCAATCGGAATGGAAAAAGTGCTACGAAAACAATAAACGAAAACAATAAACAATAAAGTTGAGTTATTCAATATCAAAAAGTCAGGCCTGTTTTGAAATTTTGTAACTGTTAATAACTTCTTTATTTTGCAACTTTTATGTAAATGTTTATTGGTAAAATTACTTGTTTTTACGAGTCCACAACCTGTTAAAATAAATGAATCAACTTTGAGAATACCCTACAAATATTATTATTGGGTGCGTATAGACCCGGTTGGATCACGCAAATCATTCTGGCTCATTTTCGACCGTTCTTTCTGATCCTCCACCCCTCTCTTATCCTTTCTCCGTGGATTCTCTTTCTCTTCTCCGTCCACTTTGTTCCCGATCTCCTCGAAACTTCGCTCTCTGATGCAACGTTCCACATATGTATTTTGTTTCTGTACGCTCTTCTATCCTCAATCTCTGTCGGACCCATTTGTGCCTTTCACGGATCAGCTCTGACTTATGCGATCCATGGCACTGTTGTCTTGACTCATTGTATGTATGTAAGAGTCTTGTCGGTGGGAGTCTACTGATATGTCCATAGAATTTCCATTTCATTCAGGCATTTCTTATTGTAGATATTGTGTATCTTGCCGTATACCCTCTTTATATTCTGTAATCGAGTCCTCTGTGCTATCTTCTCTCCTCCTGTGGGTTCGAGGATCTCGCCCAGGTATTTGAAGTGAGTGACCCAATTTATTTTGCCATATTTGGTGTTCAAATTTTGGACATCGAATTTTGAGCAATATAATTCGGTTTTATGAGTGTAGATGAGATTTGTAGACCGACTTTCTCTGCACATTCCTTGAATACTTTGAGCTGTTTGGTTGCCCTTTTTTCATTATCTGCGAATATGGCTAGGTCATCTGCGAATGCTAGGCATGATATTTTTATGTTGTTTTTGGACCGTCCGAGTCGTATTGGTTTCCAGAGTCCTTAATTTTCTTTATCGTGGACCAGGTTAAAGAGGAGTGAGGATAACCCATCTCCTTGGCGTACTCCATTTTTAATCAGGAAGGGTTCGGAAATGTCTCCCATAAATTTCACTTTAGAGGTTGTGTCAGTCAGTGTCTGCTTGATCAATCGTAGTGTTATGGGGTCGAGTCCTTGTTCTTCTACGATGTTGAACAGAGATTTTTGGTCGATGCAGTCGTATGCTTTCTTGAAGTCCACGAATGTGCAGATGATTGGAACGTTAGTGATAGCTTTGTATTTTTCAGTATTGTTTTTAAGTTAAATATTTGTTCAGTGCATGAGCGACCAGGGCGAAAGCCTGCCTGGTACTCGCCAATTTTGTGTTCTAATTGTTCTTGTGTTCTCTGGAAAAGGAGCGCTGAAACGATTTTATAAATGACTTGTAGTAAGGAGATTCCTCTGTAATTGTTCACACCTGTTTTGTCTCCCTTCTTGTACAGCGGGTGGATAAGAGCACATTTCCATTCATCTGGTAATTTTTCTGTTTGCCAGATGTTCGTGATAATTTGTGGTTCCTGCGGTAAATTTGGTCCTGTGGATTTCTTCCTGTGTTGGTGGTTGTGATTCTGAATGGTTATTAATACAATTTTCCTTGGGGAATCTTCTGTCACTTTCGTAGCAATTGAGGAGATTAGAAAAATAGGATGCTAACTCCTGACAATTCTCCTGATTGGTTAGCGCTAACCCCCCATTCCGCTTTCTCAAGCAAAGATTTTGTAATGTGGATACCGTGGATACGGATTTTTCTTGCGAAAGTCTGAAAGTCTTTCGTGTAATTGCGAAAATTCTCCTCTATAAAGTCGAATTGTTCCTTAATGTTCATCTTTTTAGTTTGCCTGATAACCTTTGCGGTCTGTTTTCTAGTCACGTCAAAAAGCTGTTGATATTCTGGGGATTTTTTAGTGTTGTACTCCTAAAATGCTCGTTTGCGTCACTGCAATGCAGTTTCGCATTCCGAGTCCCACCAAGGGTGTTTTGTGTTCTTTTTCAATGGGATCAGCTCCTGTGCTTTTTGTGTAATTTTTTTGTGGAATTTTTCCAATGTATCTACCTGTTCCTTTTCCCATTCCTCTCTTATGTTGGTTTTTGTATCGAATTTCTGTAGATGTGCTTTCTTGTGATGAATTCTCCTTGGTGTGAACTTGACTTTGATTCGTGTTAGGTAGTGGTCTGAGTCAATGTTCGCGCCCCTGCTGACTTGGACATATTGGATCTCTTTTTGTTGTGAGTATGAGATCGCAACGTGGTCTATCTGGAATTCTCCAATCTGTTGTATAGGCAATCTCCATGTCCTCTGTTTTCTTGGAGATTTTCTTAGGGGTGTTGATATGATTTTAAGGTTATTCTGTTGGCATAGTTTGAATAGACTTGTGCCGTTCTTATTGGTAAATATAATATATATATGACGGTGGTCTGAAAACTTTCCAGCTTAACACAGAAACATGTTTTCTGTTTATTTAAACCCATTTTTATTTCTCAACATAGTTTCCTTACAATTCTATACACTTTTTCTAGTGATGCTGCCATCTAATCTCTAATCTTCTTTCTGCAAAATATTTGTTTATGAATGTAATGGTCTCTTCATTCAATGAAAAACTCAACCGATCTCAGATGAGAGAACTAAGATTTGGTTAATACAGTGGGTGATCAATAAATTCTAATCGTAATTCCTGAATTGTTGCCATGTTGCAGTTGTTGTTTTAGTGGAACAAAATTTTCTTTTTTGATTTTGAATTTAAATTTTCTTCTTCAAATGGGGCCGTTTTTTCCCAATTTCTGATTTCAGCTTGTTGAACAGTGATGTATAGTATGCCATTGATATTGATTTTTCTTTTCAAGATAGATAGTCCATTAACACAATTCCATGGCCATCCCAAAAAACAGTCACCATCACTTTCCCGGCAGATGGAACAGTCTGCCCCTTTTTCGGAGTCGATTCATCTTTGGCAATCCACTGTTTCGACTATGCGTTGGTTTTAGGAGTGTAGTGGTGTATTCAAGTTTTATCTACAGTTATTAATCGAGTTGAAAATTTTCACTTATTTCGCTTAAATTACTTCCACAGGGCTTCGGAAATGTTCATTCAAAATCGTTTTTAGTCCTGAGTGAGAAACCGCGACACCAACCGCGCCGTTAATTTTTCATGCCCAAATCTTCAGTCAGTTTATGAAAAACACGTTCTTTCAAGATACCCACAACCTCTGCTATCTCTCTAACTTTAATTTGACTATCATCTAGTACCATTTGGTTTTCAATGTTATCTATAAGGGTTCCAGTTTTTGGCCAAGCTGGTACGACCACGTTTAAATTCAGCTACCCAAAATTTCACGGTGGCAAATGATGGTGTAGCGTCCCGGTAAACAGCATTAATTTGCGTAATAAAAAATATATTACATGAAATGTCATAAAGAGAAAAAAACTTTCACGTTTGCCTCTTGTGTTTTGTAGAATCATCTCTTTTTAAAAACCAACAGTAGTCGCCTAACATAGATGGGTTCCAGCGTCCCTCGTATCTTGCTTCCATCGTTCTAATGTCTTGCTGAAACCTCTCTCCTTATTCCTCGTTTGCTGCATCCAAATTTTCTGGAAAGAAATCCAAATAGGAGTGTAAAGAATGCATTTTCAAGGACTGCTTTCAAGAGTTTATCTATGACTTTTATAGTTTTCATCTTTCTTATTGCCCATAAATCCTTTTGCTACACTTACAAAACACTTCCAAGCTGCCAATTTCTTTTCATTTAATTTTTCTTGTAAACGGAAATCACTTAAAAGTCTCCTTATTTGAGGTCCAATAAATATGCTTTCTTTTTGTTTTGCATTACTCAATTGACGAAATATTTCTTTTAGGTACTTGAAACCATTACCTTCTTTGTCCATAGCTTTGACAAAGTTTTTCAATAGTCTAAGCTTAATATGAAGAGGCGGAAGAAACACCGTTTTTGGGTTAACAAAGGGGTCATATTTTATGTTTGAAGTACTAGGTGGTTCAAAAGAAGTTCTTTGAGGTCAATCCTTCTTCAGTAACTACCGAAATAAAACGCAAAAAGAGCATTCTCATTAATGTTACAAAAATCATGTCAACCTGTATTATTTTTTTCATGATGTTTTATGTGCAGATACTAAATATGCATTTTAAATTACAGTAATCTCTCCTCAAAAATTGTTCCATGTAAAAACATTGTATTTCTCCATTTATATTTTATTTTATCTTTATTTAATATGCATTAACTCAACATAAAATTCAGTTAATACAGTATTCATCAACCTAGCGGGAAAATAAAATAAAATTTCAATTTAGAAACTGTATTTATATATTTAAAACCAAGCTATGTTCAAATATAGGATGTACAAAACTAAATATTTCGTTTAAAAATGAAAATATTTAAATATATGCATCCTACCAATAAATAATGAAAAAAATCTATTTTCAATGCAGTAGTCTGTTCATTTGTTTATTAACAATTACCAACATAAATATTTATATAAACATACATTCTAATTTTATGTTAAAATAGGGATCTGCAACCCAGATGAACCGCAATTTAATTAAGAAATTTTTGCGGTAAAATCTACAAACCATTATATATATTATATATATATATATATATATATATATATATATATATATATATATATATATATATATATATATATATATATATATATATATATAGGGTGATGCAAACCACCCACAAAACCACCAACAAAAACCCAGATGAACCGCAATTTAATTAAGAAATTTTTGCGGTAAAATCTACAAACCATTATATATATTATATATATATATATATATATATATATATATATATATATATATATATATATATATATATATATATATATATATATATATATATAGGTAGAAAAAATAATACCTAAGCTATATCAATACTTTTTGTAAATAAACATTCACAATATATTTTTGGAATAACATAATATGCATACATATAAAACAAACATATATTTCGGTATTCTGGTTAATTGTTAGGGAGTAGTATCAACACACAAAACATTTATATTCTGCCTTAAATTATTTTTGTTTATAAAATGTCCTTCATGCAAAAAAAAGATCTATTCACGCAAAAAAAAGATCTATGTATCATAGAACAATAAGCTGTTTCTGATCCACTGTTTGACGTAAATCTCTCCACAGATCCGTATTTTTAGCTGTTTGTATTGGTTAGAACGAATGCGCTTCACCCGAACATCTAGTCGTGGATCGTCCTCTTGTCGCCATTCTAATATGCGCCTTGTACATCTATCATCGGTCATTCTGGCAATCTATCTCATCCGAGTTCTACTTTACAGTAAGTATTATTTGTACAGTATTCCCAAATTAAAATTTTCTTGCAGATTTTCACGTTCTCTTAGGGAAAATGTAACAATGATCGCTTCATCGCATATTGTGTGACCTTATTTTTTGCCAACGTTTGTTTGATCAAAGTTAAGGTTTCTGCTCCATACGTCAAAGCAGGCAGGACACACTCTCCTTTTCAAACAGATGGGAGGAGTCGACTTAAAGATGTTTCGCAGTCTTGCGAAGGCCGCCCATCTCGATCCTACTCTACGAGAAAGTTTACACATTTCATTGTCCCTGGTAATACGAATTTCGTATCTCGGATATTTTTAATAGGTGTTTCGAATGATAATGCCGATTTTTAAAAGAAGTCATATTTATTGGACCTCAAATAAGGAAGCTTCTAGGTGATTTCTGTTTTCAAGATATATTAAATGAAAAGGAATCGGCAGCTTGGAAGTATTTTGTAAGTGAAGTGTAAGGATTTCTGGGCAACAAGAAAAATGAAAATTATAAACAGCTCATAGAAGAACTCTTGAAAGCCTATGAAATACTAGGGTGTTGCATGTCCTTAAAAATGCATTTTTTATATTTCTATTTGGATTTTTCCCGGAAAATTTGGGTTCAGTAAACAACGAATAAGGAGAGAGATTTTACCAGGATATCAGGATGATGGAAGCAAGATACCAAGGATGCTGGAACTCATCTATGTTTGGTGATTACTGTTGGTTTTTAAAAGAGATGGTGTTACAGAACACAACAATATATTTTCATTCACATAATCCTGAGTAATGTCTTTGTATCTATTTAACACGTTTTACATATTAAATAAATATTAGATTGTAACAATATGCCGTCTCCTTTTTTCCCCACCACCGACCTCCTGTAACAAAAAAACTGTACGTGTTACTTATTAGCTTATCATTTTAGAATTTAGGACTGCACAATACTGCATATTCACCTATGATTTATTAATGTTACCTCAACAAAGTTTAAGTTTGTTGACCTGTATTATTTGAACATTTAGGGTTTCTAATCTCGTGGTTGTGTTTGATATTTTGTCCCGTATATTGGCTCTTTTCTAAATTAATTTTTAATGCATTCTTCTGTGCTGCAGTTACCATTTAGGTTATTATTTTCAGTTTTAAACTTTGGTAAACATTTTAAGATTGGTGACGTTTATATAGCATTATACCCTCTTCGTTTATTTCAGTGTGCCTAATAACGTTTTCTAAACATTTGTTAAATAATGAGGTTGATAATGGGTCGCCTTATCATCTTAAACAACTCTTTACCACAAAATTTGCAGTTTCTTTTCCTTTCACTCTAACAGTGTTTAGTGTTTTTATAGTGTAATTCCAACCAGTTTTTCTAATTTGTTGGGAGTCATATAATTCCTCAATATGTAGAGTAGCTTCTTCCACTCATTTGCATCGTAAGCCGCTTTAAAATCAATTAATATTTATTATTATTATTCATGTATGGGCCCTGGTGGACCACGCGAAGTACAATTAGAGGCGTTTGTTGTTATTAGCCTTCCTTTGCGCCCATACTAATTTAATTCTTTCGCTATGAGCTTTTTTCCTTTCGTCAGACTAAGTTGTTCCAGTCTTCCTACATTTTTCTCTCTGGCCAACCTTCCTTGTCAACCTTGTGTCTGAAACAGCCTCTATCCTGAATTTCACTTTGTGTAATATTTGCTGATCTTAGGTCCGCTTTAATTGCAGCGATCCATTTAAATATTTCTACTTTAGCTCTACTCCTATTTTCATAAAATTCGACTATTTGTCTAGTTAGCCTACTCGGATTCATCCGTTTTATGTGTCCGTAAAACTTAAGCCTTCTTTTACTCATGTCGCTATGTGTGTCTGTGTATTGTTTGATTTCTTGGTTTTCTCGAAGTCGGTATGTTGTTGGATTTATTTGTTTGGGGCCTAAGATTTTTCTTATGATTTTTCTTTCCTTCTTTTCAATGTCCTCGATGTCTCTCTTTCTATTCAAAATGAGCGTTTTTACCCCATATAGACATTCTGGCTTAATAACTGTGTAGTAATGTCTCAGTTTTGTGTTTTTAGATAGGCATTTTTTGTAGTAAATATTTTGTGTAAGTCTTAATGCCGTTTCCATTTTTTGACATCTACCGTTATTGGCCGCTTTTTCCAACATATTTTCCATGATTATTTCACTCACATATTTAAATTGAGAGACTCGCCTGATGTTACCATATTTTGTTTTTAGTAATGGTGTTCTTAGTCTGTTGCAGGTCATGTATTGTGTCTTTTCAAAGGAAATTTGGAGTCCTACCTTTTTTGCTGTTTTTTTTAGGATTTCAATCTGTTTCTGTGTCGTTAATACATCTTTAGCCAAAATTGCTAGATCATCAGCAAACAATATTATTATTTATTAATCAATATTATTATTATTAATTAACAATATTAATATATCATATTTTAAATATGTCGATAATACCTGTCTTAATAGAAATATTTGATTATTGGAGTCTGTAGCGGTCTCTTTTTTGTAAATGGTTCAAGATAGTTTTTTTTTCAGGTCGTTGGCATATTCTCTTTCGTCCGTACTTTTTGTGTCAATTTTACAGCTATCTGTATCGATAGACTTCTTCTATACTTTCTGGTCTCCCAGCTTTCTCGTCTATATGGTTTCTGTTTCCAGCTCTGATATGTCTCTTTGGTTGATAACCTATGTTTACATCTTTGACATCCCTGACACATATAGGGTGTTTGGTGCATCGTTTGCCAAATTAAAATGGCCTATAGGAGGAATCTTATGCTATCTCCTCACCCTCCATAAAGCATAATCGGGCCTACAGATTTTTTATGTTAATTATTTAATTCTTTATTTAAAAAATTCTAAAAGTCAGCATTGAACTTGAATTTACCAAAAAGTTATTGGTATAGCCTCCGTATTATTTTTTAATTTTAATGTGTAGTGTTGTAGAGTTCTATGAAAATTAGATGCAAGCGACATCTTAGCATTACTTTTTTACAGACTCGCAAAGTTATTGGAAGATGTATAAATAAATTTAAAACTCCATTTTGAATTGCATATTAAGAAGAAAGACTAAAAGCGATCATGATCTTCAAATTCTTTAAAAACATCTCTGGTTTTCCTCTTTCTAACGGTATGCATTCATGCCATAAATTTTTTTATTAACTTCACTGATTTGCTAACTTTGTGTATCGGGACGCATTAGGCTGATATTTGATATGCAGAATAAAATTATAAATCATGTAATTGGACCACATTACTTACCTGATCGTCTCGACGGTGATAATTATCTTGAGTTCCTGCAAAACGTCTTACCCGAATTGTTAGCCGACGTTGCAGTATTTAACGAAGACAGGAGTATTGTGTTCCAAAATGACGGTTGTCCTTGGAACAGGGGCGTCTTCTGAATGAGAAACAGGTCTTTTACCAGATACCAGATCATTTGTCATTAATTTTTCATTTTATTCATTTCATTCATCAAGTCATTTTTTGGATTATTAGCATGTACCTTGACTAAGCAAAAATAACAGTCATCATAGTGATTTTTTGGTTCCCTCCAAATCATAGGCACACCAAACTTCACTTCACTTCTTTTATCATTCATCCATTGCCATAAATGTTCACTCCATATTTTGCAAACATTGTTTGGAACCCATGGTTTATCAACTCTTTGATTTTCAACGTTATCCTTGGGAAATTCTACAAAACACTGCCAAAAGATGGCTAAAGAAGTAACTCACACAAATTTATAATACACGACGGAGAAAACTTTTAGGATGTCTTCATGAACCTGACCCGCGAGGATCAGATCCAGTGGAAGTTTATTCTTGATTAGAATGTTGAATCTGTCGTGGTGGTTATAAGTCGTCGCTGTCGAATTAGGTGGTGAATGAGATGCTCTTCTTCTGTGTTGTTATGCTTGGTTGTTTTTGCAGGTGTTAAACTGCTTATTCTCAGGTTAGACGAGCCGTGATGGAAGACTTGGTGATGCTGCCAGTCCCATTGCCTCGGAACTTTTCCAACGTCGGAGCTAAAGCTATTCACTTGGTTAGGTTTGAAGAACCACCCGTGTTACTAACTGGGATGCTCCAATTTCACGCCGACTTAGTACACTACGTCGGGATCGACCAGCGTGCGGCCGCGAGTGGACTTCGGGGTGCCCGCTTCCCAAGCCGGATCAGTCTTCTGCTAGTGAAACTACCAACAGTCATTTCAGTCTGCCCCCATGGAGACCAGACGTCCGATCACCTCGGAGTCCATCTCCGAACTCGTTGTAGACCTTTTATCCCACTACCAATAATGATACAGCAATAACTACACACATATTGCACATATTGCACATATTGCAATAACTACACACTTTCACCGCGTTTGCAGTTGCATGAATTAATCTTTGGAAAGTAAAAAATACTTTTTTTTTTGCTTTTTTTTTCTTTCCCGAAAAGAGCAACAGTTTTTTTTGGCGTGGCATCTACAAATTGTCAGGCAGGTGGGAATAATGTATAAAATATTTCGAATACAATATTTTTTATGATTTTCATACAATAAACGTGTATTTTTTTGAAAAGTGTATTTTCTATACAAAAATTCCGCTGTCATATTTACATCCTAGTATTTACTTTTTGTAATTAAGTTTAGAAATTACAAACAAATTTTAGGTTACAAAAAATAATCTACTTTTTTTCGATTTGATGTTTTATTAATGCATTAACGAAGTAATTACAAAATGAGAATTTTTGATAAACGTTAATTTTACGTATGAATATTTACAATATTAGAAATTTAGCCATTCAATATCTCTGTTATGTTTTAAATATAAATCGAATAATTTAAAACGCAAATATTAAGTTAATCATGTACACATATATATTTAGAAATGCTTTATGCGATTCGAAATATTGATCGTGGGTAGAATATTGCCGATAATTGGGCATATTTTCCAAAATTGGCAATTAGTAAAATGTTTTGTGAGCGATGTTCGTTGAATCCTGCAGATGAGTTGGTTATATAACGTAATAGATTCGAGTAGATAATTAACAAAAAAATAATAAACGTTTTTCTGATTACATTTATAATGAAGAAAAACGATGGATACACATTGGAAATCAAATATAAATTTGATGATGTGGAAGAATATTTGAAATTTTAAACAAAAGTAGATTTAAGTGAGGTAGCCCATACTCGATATAAATTAATTTTAACATTTAACTGCCGACGTATGGTCTGACGACATTTCGACCGTTCTAAATTTTGAGTTACAGTTGAATCGCTGAAATATTAGCCGTGCATCATCAAATTTATTCATATGAATCAAATCAAAACTTCTTATTCAAATTAGTGTATATATATATATATATATATATATATATATATATATATATATATATATATATATATATATATATATATATATATATATATACATTACACACACATTAGACTATTAGTCCAGGAGTACATCCGATCATTTGTGTCCCGTTTGTTGGGAAAGTGTAAACGTTTCGCTAAGGTCACACTTGGTATTTTCAATCCATTCTTCAGACACGCATTGAGATTATGCTATCCTATTCTTTGTCCTCACTTCTTCCGTTATTTTCTTTCACACCTCTCGGTCCAGTATCATTTCCCACCATGCCTGTATTTCCAATTTCCTTATGTCTTCCCGCACCTAATCCTAACACATACTTTTCGGTCTCCCGCTTCTTCTGTTAGTGTCTGGTCTCCACATTGTAATTTTCTTTACTACTTTGTTGTAAAGCACCAAAACAGCGGAGTCTTTAAACTTTTATGGTCTTCACTATATCTTCTCATATCAAAATGATTTCATATTCTTCTGTGTTTATCTTCTGCAACTTTCTTTAATCCATATATTCTTCTTACTATTCTTCTTTTGAATATTCGTAACTTTTCCTGTTTCAAGCTTGTTAAATTCATTAGCTCCGCCCCATAGATCACCACCGGTCTAATAGCTGCTTTATATACTTTCATTTTTGTATTTATACATATGTTTTGGCTTTTCATAATGCTTTTGAATTTTTAATAGGTTCTGTGTCCTGCCTGTACTCTGTGATCAATCTCTATATTTCTGTCGCTTTTGCTATTTATTATTATTCCCAAATATTTAAAGTTTTCCACTACTTCAATTTCGTAATTTCGTATTTTTAATATTGTATGGTTGTAACTTTTCTATTTTCTTTCCCTATTTCCATATGTATATATATATATATATATATATATATATATATATATATATATATATATATATATATATATATATATATATTCCAGTATACCTCGCCTAAAGTCCTGGGCGGGCCAAGGGTGGTGGATAGTGAAAGTTCCTTAGATATGGTCAGCTGCGTATATTTCAAAATAAGCAGCCCCAAACCAAGGCAAAAAAAAACTAAATCCACTTAGCGTCTGACTTATATCAAGCAGTTGAGTAGTCAGCCTCTGTTCACCAGTGGTGCGGCTGATACTTAAATTCTGGAACTAACCCCTCCAGTCTTAACCTCTGAACCGTCATGGTTCAAACCTTTAACTCAAAGTACAAGATGAAGCGTTCTAGTAATTACAAAATTACTCCAGGAGGTAGACAATCCTCTGCCAGCTTTGCTGGTACAACCGGACTTTCGGATTTTGGGGTGTCCGGGCTTAAACGCAAAATCTTTCAGAGGGAGTCGGAGAACTCTGGTAAACGTCTGAAACCGAAAACAAAAACTTTCTTTGGAACGGTAAATATCAATTATCTCCTGCGTCCAGGAAAACTACTCGAATTGGGGCGAACATTAAATTAGCAAAACATCCAAATTTTAGCTTTGCCAGAATCCAGATTGACAGATGATAACCTTGGAATTCGGCAACTACAGACTTTTAAAAAGTAAAACAGACAAAATAATACTCAAAAATACACCACATCGCGGTATTGCTTTCGCCATCTCAAGAAACATTCTTGGGTCTATAACTAATGTCCAGCCAGTAAATAATCGACTTATGACACTATCCCTCAAGTGTGCTAACAAAAACCATACATTAATCAATGCACGCCTTCCAGTTAACGAAGAAAATAAATCTAATCTTGAAAAAGTAAATAAGTCCTGGAAAATTCTGGAGAAGACTCTCTCTAAAATTCCCTCTAACCATATAAAAATCCTATTGGGTGATTTTAACGCTCAACTAGGGAAAGAAAAAATATACAGGAAAACAGTCGGCAGTTTTTCCGCTCATAAATCGACTAACCATAATGGTAGAAGATTGGTAGAACTATGTTCGCAGTTTAATCTAAAAATAATGTCAACCCATTTTAAGAAGAAAATAACAAAACAAAAGACCTGGAGGTGCCCAAACACGTACATGGGTGAATTTCAAATTAACCATGTTGCCATTTCGTACCCCAATTATAAAGAGATTTTGAATGTTCAATTCAGGAAAGAAGCTAACATAGACACGGATTACTACTTGACTAGAATCAAACTTAGCTTAAAACCTCGAAAACTTAGTCAAAAGAGACTGCTAATACAAAAGTTCGACCAAACGAAAATAAAACCAGCTCTAACAGAAGAGCTTGACAACAACATCACAGAACTGGCAAGAATTGAAACAAAAAATTATTAAAACAGCCTTAAAGTTGGTCCCTTCACAAAAACGTAGAAAACATCCGTGGTGGGATGAAGTTTGCGAGCAAGCAGTATTAAGCCGAAGTAAAACATTGAAAGATTGGAACAGTCAAAAAACAGCAATAAACTATAACATCTTTTTGGAAGTAAGAAAAGAAACATCGAAGCTAATTAGACAAATTAAAAAAAAATATGAAAACAATCAACTTAATGAAATAGAAAAAGATTTCCAAAAAAATAACACCAGAAATTTTTGCAAAACATTTAAAACTAAATTAATAGGCTATCAACCCCAAAGCCTTTGCTTCCAAAAGGAAAACGAACAATTAGCTCTAAATAACCAAAACAATTGTAAAGAACTTGGGAAATATTTTGAACAAATACTAAACTGTCCTGAGTTCTTAAGCAAATTACCAACACTAAACCCTAAAGAAACAAACCCAGATTCATTACTAACGAATGAAGATGAAATTGTTAGGCAAATCAATCGGTTTAAAAATAACAAAGCTTCTGGTGAAGATGGAAAAACGGCTGAACTTTTGAAATCCGCTGGTCCAGGTACAATCAAGGAAATAACCAAAATTCTACAAGAAGTGATGGTGAACCGAACAGATTCCGGAAGATCGGAAAGATGCTATAATCCATCCACTACACAAGAAAGGAGATAGAACGGACAACAACTATAAAGAGATATCTCTTCTATATATCTCTCTAAGCAGGTTTTCGACCGGGTAGATCCTGCCCTGAACAGATCCTGAATCTAAAGTTGATCCTTAGACATCAAAAACTGTACAATAAAAATTTTGTCTGTATATTTGTGGATTTCAAAAAAGCATAAGATTCTATTGACCGCGAATCTTTATTCCGAATTTTAAAAGAACAAAGACTAGATCTGAAAACGTTGGCAATTATTAAAGCAACATTAACTAACACAAGGTCAAGGGTTAACTTTTTGGGTGACATCTCAGAGCCCGTCGAAATTAAAATTCGAGTGAGACAAGAGGATGGACTCTCGCCACTCTTATTTAACTGTGTTGTAAAAAAAGTAATACAGGAGTGGCGTGAAAAAAAGTCGGCCCTGAATATTGACCAGCCCATTAAAATGGGGAGAACCAACATCAAAATTGATTGTCTGGCGTTTGGTGATGATCTAGCAATTTTAGCTCAAGATATATTAACGGCACAAAAACAGATTGAAATCCTAAAAGAAACAGCAGAAAAGGTAGGACTCCAAATTTCCTTTGAAAAGACAGAATACATGACCTGCAACAGACTAAGAGCACCATTTCTAAAAACAAAATATTGTAATATTAGACGAGTCTCTCAATTCAAATATTTCAGTGAAATTATCATGGAAAATGAATAGGAAAAAGCTGCCAATAAGGGTAGATGTCAAAAAATGGAAACGGCATTGAGACTTACACACAATATTTACAATAAAAAACTCCTATCCTCAAAACTGAGAACATAAAACTGAGACATTACAACACAGTTATTAAGCCAGAATGTCTATATGGGGCAGAAACGCTCATTTTGAACAGAACAAGGGATGTCGAGGACATTGAAAAGAAGGAAACAAAAATTATAAGAAAAATCCTAGGCCCCAAACAAATAAATAGCACAACATACCAACTTCGAGGAAACCAAGAAATTAAACAATACATATAGCATAACAAAACATATACATAGATATATGAGAAAAAGAAGACTTAAGTTTTACGGACACATAAAACGGATGAATCAGAGTAGGCTAACTAGACAAATAGTCGAATTTTATGAAAATAGGAGTAGAGCTAAAGTAGAAAGAATTAAATGGATCGCTGCTATTAAAGAGGACCTAAGATCAGCAAATATTACATAACGTGAAATTCAGGATAGAAGCTGTTTCAGACACAAGGTTGATGTTTGGAAGGTTGGTCAGAGAGAAAAATGTAGGAAGACTGGAACAACTTGGTCTAATGAAAAGAAAAAAGCTCATAGCGAAAGAATGAAAGCAGTATGGGGGGAAACTAGGGGGGGCAGTATGGGAATGAAAGCAGTATAACAAACGCCTCTAATTGTACTTCGCGTGGTCCACTAAAGCCCATACGTGAATATATATATATATATATATATATATATATATATATATATATATATATATATATATATATATATATATATATATATATATATATATATATATATATATAGGGTATCCCAAAACTCAACATCAAACGGATGCCGGTGAAAGGCCAGGTTATATCACTTCTGGCAAAAATCAAAAAAAAACTTTTACACCCTAGGCTATATCTTTAGGTATTGTGATCACAAATGTTCCGATTTTTCAGTGTTATTTTTTATACCGTGATCCTAACTAACCATGCTATTAATCGCAGTCACAAATCAAATAATGAACGTTTTTAATTTAGTAAAGAAAAGTTTTATTGAGTCGTGGTTTATTATGTCAGCTAATTTCGACACTTCGTCTTTTAAAAACAATGTATAACACTACCCTGGGCAAGTTATTTCAAAAAATGGTCCATTATCTCCCAGGATCGGTTTCTGGCCTTACAAGCGTCGTCAGTTGCGCTCTAGTCTAACGCACAGAGACAGCAGAGCCAAACTAAGTCAACTGGTCATGTTAATGGCGGGTTGAAATCTCAATGTAACTCAATCGCGCCATCCTACGGTGAATGTTCGTACCAGTTGAAACTATGTGATGTATTTTTCCCATACCCATGGATAGAGGAATCAGGTATGCTCAAAAGATAGCGTAGTGGAGTCCTGGAGAGAGATATTAAAATAATAGGAATATTTCATCCATACTTCACAGCCGTCGTCAGCTGAGCTCGAGTCTAATGCAAGGAGACAGCTCTCCACGTCCACGGATGTGCTCACAAAGCAGGCCGATTTTTTAACGAACGTTACCCGGATATCAATACGTAATAAAACTTGTATGTAACAAAGTGAGTAAGCAGTAGATAGTTCTTAATGAACTCACACAGATTGAAATTTTAGCCAATTTTGCTGTTGATCCAACCACTTCAATTCCAAAAGTCACTAAGTTAACAAATATATCCATTGCTTCCACATACAAAATTTTAAAATATAACAAGTTTTTTCCTTATAAATTTAGTATTCTTTAGCAGATCAGCTAACATGATTATGACAGAAGAATTCAGTTATCGAAGCAATGACTGGGAGAATCCAAAATAATCTGAATTTGAGAAAGAATATTTGTTTTAGGGAAGAAGCAACATTTTATTCTTAACGGTTTTATAAATAAACACACCCGTAGATACTGGGATAATATCAAACCACATGGCTTTTGAGAGGATCATGCGCGGTTTCCCCGACATATTGTCGTTTGGACTTCTGTGGAATGAAATAATAGGTCCGATTGTAGGAAATTTAACCGGTAAATTCTACTTAAACTTATTGGAAAACGAAATCGATCCATTCATAACACAGTCTTTGGAAAACCAAATCGACGAAGAAGAAAACCCACTGTTATGTTATACTTTCAACATGAAAGAGCACCACCACCCTACGCATTACTATTATTTTTCTCTCTATTACGAGAATGAATCAATCGATTTCACTTTTGTAAACGCTGTTTAATTAGGATTTTCAAGGCCTTTAAAATGATATGTTACAAGATAAAGAGGTGAAACAAAACATAACGGACATTGGTTTTCAACTGCCCCCCATATATAAGTTGACGTGTTTTATATATATATATATATATATATATATATATATATATATATATATATATATATATATATATATATATATATATATATATAATATATATATATAAATATATATATATATATATATATATATATATATATATATATATATATATATATATAATATATATATATATATATATATATATATATATATATATATATATATATATATATATATATATATATATATATATATATATATATATATATACACACATGCAGTTTTATAATAGCCCTGATATATAATGTCGCCTTACTAATAAGAATTTTATGGTTTGAATATAATGCTCTTACGTGTTTCTTGAAGCGTTTTAATAGCAAATGAAATGAGCTGATAAATGACTCCGACCAAAACAGTAATAACCGAATAAATGTCGAGGGTACTTGGGAATATTAACCGTTAATATACATCAATAAAGGAGGTCATTACCAGAACCTGAATTATTGCTAAAGTTGATGAGTGAAGCTGCTTTTACAACTTTCTTATCATCTACCATAATTATTATGAAATAAGTCGATATACACTGCTCTATAAATTTATAACGGCGATAAAACTATTTCGATTATTTTTCAGATTTTTTTTTGTTAAAATCAGAGTAAGTTAACTGCGGCATATAAAACCCACCTAATTTAAAAACGTAATAAGTTTTCGTTTTCAGTGAATTCTTTTTATTTGCACAACTAAAAAAATAGAAAAAGTAACACAAAATTGAATATTTAAAAAAATACTCTGGTTTTTTAAAACCTTTTCCGTGGGCCTTATTAAAATACCGTATAGTAATAAGGCCCTAAAACAAAAATACACTTATTTAAAAACTAATCATCGGAATGTTTTCCTTTAGACTTGCTTAAACTAAGATTTTGTTTTTTAATAACAATCCAATGAAACTATACTGGGGCTTTTTTACCATCTGGGGATAATAAGGCCACCATATAACAAGTTCAGTTATACATTTCTTAATTAGAACAGAGCAAACTAAAACAGTATTTATTCTTTGTAACAAAAATAACAATCGTAATACTATCTAGGAACTTTAGTTTGTAAGATTAGGGTATAAGAAGATCTTCTCAACAGAAACTGAGTAATCTGTTGATCAGTATTTGTCTCTATATCTGTCGCAGATTCTGAGCTATAAATTATTGGACATTTGCTGACAACTACGTAAGAACTGGATGGTTTTGGAGAGACGTAATTTCTATGTTGTATCTCTTTTACCGTTGCTTAATAACCTTTATTGCTAGCGCAGAACGAATTATCTGCAAGCTTTTCAAAAGTTGTAACGATGTCATTATTTTCTAGAATTTTCGACTGTCCCTGAGGAGTATTAATAAGGCGGTATTACAAACGCTGAATCAGGTTCAAACGGTAGCAATCGTACTGGTTGATTAGGGGTTTCGTCATCTAGATAGTCAGTATTAGAGCCATTTGCAGCTAGCGGTTGCGGGGGCGGCATTTCTGTTAATACAGAAAGCGCAAATGCCTCATCAGGTGAAACATCTGGATTAAATGGATATAAGCATGTAGTACTAAATCCGTGGACTATGTTTTCGTGAGTTAAACATTGGTGAAGCAAATTCACCAAACTTTGGTGAAGATTGCATTAAAACTAGTTTTTGTCAAACGTTTGTCAGGCTTTTGGTACATGTACATCATAACCTCCTGGTCCCAGTGATGTCCAAATGAACGGTTAACCGATTTATCAAGAGGCTGGAGCTCATGAGTGGTATTATTTGGCAGGCAAAAGAGAGCTATGTCATGTTTTTCAGCCTTTTCAAAAATTGTTAATCTAAATTAGACGACGTTCCATCAAAGATTAATAAATTTTTCCCAAGTGTCTTAAATTTTGCCATATGTTTGATAAACTGTACAAATAAATCTGTCGTCATACTACTTTTGAAAGCCATTTTCACTAGACTTCCAGATGGCAAGTTGTCACTAAACTCCGGCTTTTGCTTTTGTCCTTTAAAAATTATCATTGGCGGGATAGCTGTTCGAACGGCATTCACGCACATAGCAATTGCCAAGTTTTCCGCGTGTTCTGGTGCAATTAAATGGACATGTCGCGAGCCTTTTTGTGTCAAGACGGTTTACTGATTGTTTATAGTTAAACGGCATCCCTGTTCATCCATATTATAAAGACGTTCTGGGTGGTTTACAATATCAAATTCTTGGTTCAATTCACATTCACAATTTTTCAATTTCGTCAAAGTGTTGCTTAACGAATGATCTATTTAATTATTTGGCTTTTGCCGGATTGATGAATTGTGCTTTTTTCTTTGAAATTTCGAGATGCCGCTTTAAGAACAACTTAGCCAGTCCTTAACTGCAAGGCCAACATCTTTGTTAAAATTGTGTTTAATGTTGAATTTTTCGCAGAAAATAAATGCTTGTCTACGAATCATTTTAAGTGTAAAGGACTTCCTAATATTTGCAAATGTTATTGTCCTGCTGATGTATGAAGATGTAAGATGCTGAACAAACGAAACAAAAGCCCATGGACTACTCTAGTGGGCCTTATTAGCCCTATGATACGATCTTATAAAATTATTCATTAATCAAAATAAACATAATTCTAGATGAAGCTAAACACAGAAATAATCAACTACATTACTAAAGTTTAAACTAAACAGGTTATTATATAAGAAACCAGTAATTTAACAACAAAACTTACTATTATGTGTCGGCAAAAATTATAAATCCACGCCGTCGGATTCTTCTCGGCCATGCATCGTTCCTGTGGGGCACTCGTGTCGATTTAATGCATGTGTGCGTAAAGTACGAAGTTGCTGCGAATCATTTTTGCGCGAATTTTCAAATGTGAATACTGCGGGCTTTACCGCAGGTATCTTATTAATGATAGAGATTTCAGCTCTAGTTTAGTATCCATTATTTCTAGATAATTACATTTCCTAAAAAATTGTATTACCTCAATCGTTTCAAAACAATATTTACTATGAAATAATTTGAATGAAAATTGATATTGAAATATCATAAAAAAAGGTTTTAAGGTTAGAGGCGCCTCAGCAACTAAGGCTATTTAGCGACTGGACCTACAGCTTAACGTGGGCTGCGAATTGCGGCCATCAGCTACCGATAACTCCAATCAGCATCCTTCTCAGGCTATGGACCGGTTGTTTTGTGCTTAACTGTAGTCCATCGAAAAGCCTACTGACTGGTGAGTGACCAACGTAGAATACCTATCAGAAATCATTCCGCTTTACCCAGTCTCGAACTGGCGTGACTAAGGGGAAATCTCTATTGGGATTTTACACTCTTGCCCATTGAAATAAAATACTCATTTGGTCACCCATCCGAGTCACTGAATGGTTAGCTGTATTATCTAACTCTAAAGTGCCAGTTAAATAAAACGAAATTTTCAGAGTAGTGTCCCTTTTCTCTGTGTTCCGTCGCACCATACCATTATAGCTAGTACTATTTTAAACTAGCTAGTACTAGTTAAAATTAGTTTAAATTTGTTGGTACTAATTTAATTTAGTTTAAACTAGAACTAGCTATAAGAGTAGGGTACGGTGGAATACGTAAAAAAACAAAAAAAAATGTGCTGTAAATTTTGTTAACACCTTGCATACTCATATGATATGTTTCGATAGACTTCAATTCAGAATATTTGGTAGGGAATCGTAATCCTAATAACGATAACAAACTTAAATGGTATAGGTATTTTTTTCCGTTTTTGGATTTTTCGTACAAAAAATCAAACGGAAACAAATTTCTTAGTGATTCTATCCTGCAAAAAATTGTTTAACTAACAATATTTTAAAAATATAAAAATATTCTAAAATAAATACAAACTTTTGAAGGATAACGTTTCGGGAGGTCTTCTCCCCCCCGTTTTCAAAACGAATCTAAATAGTAAATTATATTAATTTCTATATATAATGCATAGATAGGAAGTAAATATATTTTTTGTGTATCAATGATAACATTTACAATAATGGTTTTTAATGATAGCGACATACTATCAAAAAAAAATATATACAATATATATAAAATAAAATATGTAAACAAATATATAGGTTTACTGTACTGATTGTGTATTGAAACTTACTTAAATGTTTTAATTGTATTATTTAGAATCGGAAACCATATTGAATTTAAATCTACCAAAGGCATAGGAATACAGTTATTATTATTTATATTAATTATAGCGGTTTCTTTGAATCCTCTCTATTTTGTTAGCGATTCTCTTAATACAGTTTTGGAATTATTCCAATTGATTTTATGCTCAGATTCCCATGCGTGTTCTAGATTTAGTGCAAATTCTAGATTTATTAAAATCGCCCTTTCTAAGAAGGTTTTTATGTTCTTTTATTCTAACATCTAACGGTCTAATTTTATAAACCACATTTTTGGTATTCTGTTGTGTTTTGTTTGGTTTGGTTTATGTTAATATGGATCTAAGAGTATTTGTTGTTTTAAATGTCGTTCATATGTTGTATTTATTTCCTACTCTCTTAATTGTGTCAGAAATACCGCGGATGTAAGTAATTGAGAGGTTAATTGTTTGAGAGTTATTATTATTGTTATTAACCTTGTCTGTTTTGACTCGTAACAAAAGTTTTAAACGATTTATCTAAGAAATTTTTTGTGTAACTGTTTTTTTATTAAAATGTCTTTGATGTGATTTGTTTCTTTTTGTAGTGTATCACAGTCAGTACAAACAAGTTTTGCTCTGTCATATAAATTTTTAATTACTCCTATTTTGACTTGTTAAAAAATAAATTGAGATACCTATCTATGTTTGTTGGTTTCTGTAAACTGTAGTTTTTCCACAATGTCATGTGGAACGCACAATCTGCGTCTCCGCCATTATGAGCATTGGTTAGTTGCTTGACCGAGAGGGAGCCCCACCCCTCCAATACATTGGAGGGCACATGCTTCGTCTGTTGGTGGTTAGACTCATCAGGGTACCGACATATGCTCATTATGGCGGAGACGCAAGTTGTTGAGCGTTCCACATGGGATTGTGGAACTCAACGGTCGGGGGTAAAATTTACAAGTATATTATAAAACAAACAATATAACAAAGTATTGTTAAATAATAAACAAGTTAACAAAGTATAACGACATTATTGTGAAAGTTTCATGAGTTCTGAAGACAACTCCTTGTTAAGTGCTTGTGAACTTCCGGATAACATCAGTGTAGGCAGCAGTATAAGTAGCAGTAAAAGCATCAGCACACATGATTAAAATATTGAAAAGCTTCTGGAAACGATGGCATTGTGTTGAATATGGTTGTATACATATTCAATACAATACCATTATAGTGAGGAGAATATGGAGTAACGATAATACAAGGTGTCCCAAAAGAAAGTTTCTTTTTGATTAGCGATATAAATAAAAGAGGGACTTCTAATTCAAAAGAGGGATTCATCAAAAAATCCTTTATTAATTATTGAAATACACATTTTAGGAAATTACTTTTTAAAAATAATTTCATTCAAATACAAACCTTCAAGCTCACGGTACTCATTTAAACAAAAATTCCTTAGCTAAATTCCTTAGGACGGCTCGGAAAATAATCTGTAATGGCTGTCATTTTGTGTGGGACATTTTGTTTTAATTACATCAACAAACTTTCGATTTTAGATATCGCCACAAAAAAAGTCCTCAAAGTCCAAAAAGGGCTCAAATCAGGACTACATGGAGGACAATTTATTTCACCTCTACTGGCGATCAACTTGTTGGGGAAAATTTCACGAATTTGTGGCAGAGAGGTGTTGGACATATGTGACGTTCCTCAGTCCTGCTGAAACTATGTTGTTTGATTGTAACCAGCAAAGTTTTGCAGTTCAGGTACCAAAAAATTTTTGAACATTTCCACGTAACGCTCTGAATTGACACTAACTGCGCGTCCCCTGACGTCTTCTATAAAGTACGGGCCAATTATTCCTCGCGCTGATATTGCGCTGACTTTAGGCGAATGTAGCGATTTTTGATGCTTGTGTATCCGGATCGTTCACTCCAATTTATGTATGTCTCCACTTCCAATTTGTAATGGGGCAGTTTTAAGTCCTTGCACAGAATGGTGGTCCTTGCAAGAAAAGGTCCGGATTGTCACGAATGGACTGGTTTAATATTTCCACATTTTCGTCTCTTCGTGATGACCTTGGTCGCCCGGATTTACGTTTATCCATAGTTAAAACGGTTTCTTCAAACTTTCTTAGCAATTTCCTGATAAGAGATTCACTTGGTGCATCTTTAATGTTTCGCAAACCATGATGATTGCAGAACTTTTCCTGCGCTACAGTCGCCGAATCATTGTTTTTGTAAAATTCTTGCACACATAATGTCAAAATGCCAAATGCCATACCGACCAAATTCCTGAACGCGGGGCTGTCAATTGACATGCACCCCTCGCAGTTGTCACCTTTGCGCGGCCAGTCACTAAAATAGAAACTTTCTTATGAGACGCCTTGTACATCAAATATGCTGCAACATTTAGGATTCAAGGGTGTGGCCATCGATGTGGTTACAATCATTGTGTACACTGTTAGACATGAAACACTTCAATAAAATTTGGGAGAGCTATTGAACTATTACTCTCATTGGTCATGCCAGTAAGATTATGCTGTATCTAGTATATGAATGATTGAAAACTTACCTGATCTCACAAATCCCTTAGGAATAGCCTGGCTTTCTTCCTGGTGGAGGAACAAGAGATAAACTCATAAATATTAAATAGATGATAGAGAAAATCTACGAGAAGCAAGTTCCAGCTATGGAATTGCTTTCTAGATGGCATCTTTGGATTGTACTTTGAGAAACGACTATATCGAATACCTTATTTCCTTCATAAGAGCTTTCTACATAATTAAGAATACTTTTTGTCTTTTGAGTCCTTGATGAAATGCCCACCAATTTCAAAATAGGTAAAGGAGTGCGGTAAAACTGCGGCATAGGTCATTTTTCCTATGCTCTTTAATCTTTAAAGAGTTCTTTAGGGTATGAATAGGCGAGAGGCGGATATCAGACTTGCGCTATGCCGATGACAATTTCATAATTGCATATTCCGAGAAGAACAATTCCTCAAACGGAATGAACAATTTAACAAGTCGTTAACTAGAGAGAAATGCTATCGAATGGTTGTTGATAGATCTAAAGTAGTTTTAGAGGTTTCTTCATTTTTGTCACTTTGTTTGTACAAGGCATTTTATACTCAATTCTTCTATTGGAACCTTCAGTGTGAAACACTAAACTCGAAATGATTTAACATTATATACCATACCATATCACTTTTTTAAACTTCTTGACACACGTTTTGACAACTTCTCAACCATGTTAGCATCATCAAGAGATGATTTATTCTAATTCTAAAACTAAACTATGTTATATTTATATGATAACCGAACTTAATAGAGCGTATAAAAATTATAAACCGTGAAGTTTACTGAGAGTTACATTAATAATTGAAAAAGTTGACTGAACGGAATAGGTCCTTTATCCCGGTTCATTATTTTCTTACATTTTTCTATTATAATACTTTCATATGCATCCAAAACCCTATTGTTATTTACACTTTTAACAAGCCTTAATTTACTAATATTTATATTGTGGTCATGTTCGATTGCATGTTGGACAACACAAGATTTTTCATTTCTCCCATATCCAATGTGGGTAATGTTTCCTTTATATCTCGTTAATATGAATGTTTTTGTTTGCCCAATATAACTTCGATCACAACATTGACAACTAATTTCGTAAATCCCTTATTTTTCATGTTGATCTACTTTATCCTTTGGATTACCCATAAGATTTATCTACATAATTAAAAATGCTTTTGTCAGAGTCCGTGATGAAATGCTCATTAATTTCAAAATAGGCAAAGGAGTGCGTCAAGGCTGTGTCATTTTTCCTACGCTCTTTAATCTTTAAAGAGCGTAGGAAGAGGTAGGTTCAATTGTACAGTAATAAACCCAAGTGTCATCAACAGTGATGAATTGCAACTTCAAATACTTACTTATACTTACAACTTCAGGCGCTTAAAAGTGGTCAATCAATCCCGTTTTTTGTTTGCAATGAATAAACGCGGCACTCATTGTACTGATAACTTTCAACTTTCTCATGTCCATATCTTCATACACGTTCATCTAATATGTTTATCAGTGAACAGTCTCTCTAATTTTCGCGCTGTGATCGGTCAATATATCTTCGATTTTGTTACCCATTTTCGTAGTAGTGACCCGAATGGGGTGTTCTGAGCACGAGGCATCACTCGTGCTGGTTGGACCATATTGATACTCATTAAAGAACTTATAAACAATAAAATGTGAATGAGCAGAGCCTCCGTATTATTTTTCAATTGTTCATCGGTTTTTGCGATGTTTTTTTCATGCAAAACGAAATGTCTAATAATCACACCGAATTCGCTCTTTTCGCGATAGCACAGATAAAACTAAACGTCATATTTGCTTGAAATCTATGGGGCATTAATAGAAAGAAAGCTACTTTCCATTTTTAAAACTTTTTTCCAAAAATGCATTCACCTTTGCGATTGTACTGTCATCTATTGTAAACGACTTTGTAACGGAACTATTATAAACCGACTTTTTACTCGATCGTCGTAATAATTAAAATATACCATATTTCCTTGTGTGAGTGAAATTTACTCGTACTTCTTTCCAATCTTTCATTAAAGCAATTCTTATCGTATATGAATTCAGAACAAAATATCCACCAAGCGAACAACATCGTTCTAATAACTACACTCATTAAGATTTTAGTTAAATAATAGCGACCATAATTTATTTTCAAAAACTCTACAATTTTCTAATGTATTCAGTTGTGTTATTCTAGTAACGTAGATAGTTTTAGAGATTTCTTCGTTTATGTCCCCTTTTCTGTACAAGGCACTTTATACTCAATTATTCTATTGGAACCTTCGGTATGAAACACTAAACTTGAGGAGATTTACCACTAAATATCAAATCACTTTTTTAAACTTCTCGACAAATGTTTCGCTAGTATGATCATCAGGAGATAATTTAATCCAATTCTAAAACTAAACTATATTCTATTTATAATAATAACCCTACCTAAAAATCGTGTAAAAATCATGAACCGTGAAGATTACTGTGCCTTACATTAATAATTAAAAAAGTTGACTGAACGGAAAAATTATCTTAGATTTTTCTTTTTGAATCCTTTCATATGCATCCAAACGGTATTACCATGAATTTATTTTGGTTCTGATCCTTTTGAAAAGTCGAATATTCTTTCAATAATTTTCTAAACTTATGTTTTCTAATTAATTTATCTACAATATTCTTATTATAACCATTCATTTCAGATATCTCCCTAATTAATTTTAATTCTTCCTTATAATTATCTTTGTTTAAAGGAAAATTGGTTAATCTGTTTTCCATAAAATTTAAACAAGCCATCTTATTTTGGAAGCTATGATTCGAGTATTTAGGAATGTATCTCGAAGTGGTGGTGCTTTTTCTAGAAATATCAAAATCTAACCTATTTTTATTGTTGCTACTGACTAAAACATCCAGAAAGGGCAAACTATCATTGTTTTCGAGTTCATGCATGAATACTATGTTTTGGGATTTACTATTTAAGTTCTTAATAAAATCATCTCAGTGTTCATTTTTTGAAACGAAAATTGCGAAAACGTCATCCACATATTTTAACCATACCTTCGGAAAGTGAACTCATCTGAATTCCTGAATTCATCTTTTGCCTCGTTTCAAATTAACTCATGAACAAGTTAGTTAAGAACGGTGACAGAGGATTGCCATTGCCGTTCGTTCTTGTTGTTCGGAAAACCTGTTATTAAGCTGAAAATATTTTTACTTCATACATAATCAACTGGTCTCATTAATTTTCCTGGTTTATGAATTTTTGGTAGAACGTAAAATCTCGACATCCTTAACTGTCTTGAATTAATTTTTCAATGGGTTTCAAGTAATCAGTTTTGTCTATTACTACAACCTGTAGTAATAGACAATTCCTTATCAGTTTTTAAATAAAAACAATCTTTCTCTCGCAGACGCTTGATAATGTTAGAAATGTTTGGCATATTTTAACTTTTATTTGAAATATTTTTGCAATTTTATCTTTACATGACTCTCTGACGAAAGCTTTGGAAGACTCCGGGAAATGTTTAATACACTTTCAATACCGGCTACCATATCCTCCAAAGCACTACGAAATGCCGGCAGACGGCAGACATAGATTTTACACTTACTTTTTCTACTATTTTAATGCTCTTTTTTTGGAATATGTTCTTTCGACTGCCCAATTTTGAATTTTGTAATTTTTTTATTTAACGATGGCATTTTGTTAATCAATTTACTCTTTACTACTGAGAGCATATTGCTTTTGAAAATGCACCAACATTTATGTTCTATATTAGTTAATTTAAAAGTTAATTTCTTGTAAAGATTGTACGCCTGAATTTAAAGTATACTCCTTTTACTGTACAAATGTTTGATTTCCAAGTCAAGCCATTTCTGTTTTGCAACATTAGTAATTCAGCCACATGTTTTGGAATATTTTCAAATATTAACTTTGATTAAATATTAACTTTGATTAAAAAAATTGAAAGAATTTAATCAGTCTTATTTCTACTGACTAAAACATCCAGAAATGGTAAACTATTTTACGGTTTACAATTTTTACACACTTCATTAGATAGGGTTATTATATAAATAGAACGTAGTTTAGTTTTAGTTTTAGATTTAGATCTAAATCTCCTGATGATGCTAACATTGCTAGCGAAACGTATGTCGAAAAGTTTAAAAGAGGTTTGGTGTTTAATGGTAAATCTCTTTGAATTTAGTATTTTATACACTTAAATTTCTGTTAAAATATATATAAACCAATTTTACAATTCTTTGATCTGATAGGTAAAAGAGGATGTTTGTTAAAGTATATGCAAATATACTGCAAAATATACTAAAGAAGGAATGTTAAATGTTGAATATTTATGTATTATTTAAATTGAGAAAGGAGTTTGATGTTAAAATTAAAGCGATGAAAAAATATTGCTAAAATATAAACTGACTTTATTGAGAATTTTAACTATATTAAGTTTGCAATGTAATAAAACTAAAAAAAAAAAATGCAAATTGGGACAATTACTTTTTGATACATGTTTTATAGTTTCGTGTCGATCTGGGTTGTGGATTTTGAATATAAGAATAATGTAATATATATTTTTATTTACACAACCATTCATATTTCTTACATATTCTAATATTAACATCTATTCATATTTTTTGGCGGTATAATAACTATACTTTGAGGTTGTTATAAAGCTTAGGATTTTTAAATTCTCATTATATTATACATGGTTGCTATATTCTAGTATATTTACATTCTAAAATATATTAATTTATAATAATGCTGATAGTGAGTAAATTTTATAAGCGCATAAGTTTATAGCAGAGTTTTAAGGAGTTAATATATAATTAGTTTTTTTTTAGAAATATTCTAGTTGGCATTAACTATTTTATATATTTTTACACTTTATTTAAGGCAACAAACTGTCTATATCTAATAATAGATATATTATGCAACCTAACAAAAAACAATAAAAGAACAATATTTCAACCTCAGAATTTGACTTACTGATTATAAATTAATATTGAAATAAAAATGAATATAATTTTTTATATTGAATTTTTTAATCATTTAAATAATTAATTTGATTTATTAAAATTTAAATGACATTTTTGTTATTTCTTTTTTTATTAAATAGTAAAATATGATTTAACCTAACAACATCTAAAAACAATTTAGTTATGTTTTAATTTGAAAATTGAACTTATTGATTATAAAATAATATTGAAATTTAATGAAATATAATTTAATAAAATTTAAATTCAATTTTACAATTATATTGCTAGTTTATTTTTATAGGGAACTTATACACATGCATGAATATTTTTCTATTAAAATAGTTAAGTATAGGGATAACAAAATACGACTGGTTTCTTAGATAAACTGTACATTCATACAAATATGATTTATGTAGGGTGAATATTAGTCCGTAATATTGCTTTCCCTTCAATTTTCCAAATTAATTTTTTTTCTGCATACGGACAAAAATATTAATATGTTTAGTAATGTTGTAAAACATAAAATAATCTTATTGTCCAGTTTCCTGTTTAAATTAAATTAGGGCGTATACAAAGAGAATATGAACAACTAAAATTAAATCAACTAAACTTGAATATGATAAAAATATTTGAATTTTTCAAACATCAGTCCGAGGACGTGCTGTTGCTAATCCATATTACCCTGTATATTTTTTGTTTAAAATCATAAACTGATAATTAAATTCCATATAATTTTTAAGTAATTTAGTAATTTAGACTAATTTAGTAAATTGAATTGGGGATATACAGCATATTAATCTAATTTCTCTTACACCATAGATTCTTTAGAGCCAGACAATATAATGGAGAAGCTTAAGAAATTGTATAAGCAATTTTAGATAATTGTTGTTTTTGATCTCAAGGGAATACGAGCATGGTTATACATGGGATGAATTGTGCCATTTGGTAAATGTTGAAAATTTGCCCTTTTTCGTAGTTATTTTAGATTATTTTATATACATTTTATCCCATTACACAATAAATTGGATACAGTTTTACTCATTTTAATTTATTATTTATTATTTATACTTATTATGTTTACTGTGAATATAATGGCAAATTCATTCAATGTATTGAAACAACTATATTTCATTTGTTAATTAAGAAATGAGTATAAAAAAAGTAAATATAATATGTGTTCATTATTAAAATTGTGTACCTAAGAAAACATATACTAACATAATTTTCAATGATAATCTTGTATAAACGTACGGATGACATAATATTAATGAAAAAGGTCCATGAAAAATCCAAAGTGGTAGTAAGAGTACACCACACAATGGATTTCTTTAGTATTCAAGTAGCTGACCAGTCAAGGCAAAGAATCGTCGAAAATGCGAAGAGCTAATACATCTAAGGTTCGTTGATGATGTAGTCTTGTTCATGAATAATGCCTTAGACCTAAATATAATTATTATAGGCACTGGTTGAGATATCAAAAGCATAGGGTTAAGTGAACCTAGATGAAACTAAAATTAGGTATCCAGAAGACCACAACGTCATAAAAATATCAAAAAAATAGATAAGGTGAAAAATATATTTGGGTTAAATGAGAATTCTAGGTGAAGATACAAAATAAAGGGCTGGATAGGGTTTTGGCTCTGCGAGTTAAGAGAAGGAATTAGTATACTAGGAATAAAACCAAAATGGCACACATATTAGATCCAGCAACACAGCTTAAATGAGACTATGTAAGACACATTGCCCGAATAAAGAGAATAGGTGTAACGAAAGAGTGTGATATAGAAAAATGCGGAGAAACATCAAAAAGCTTAGGAAATATCAGGGTTGAATGGATGAGTAATGACATGGGCAAAAATAGAAAATAAGGCCTATATTAAATGAATCCTAATAATAAAGAAGATTATAAAAGGAATGAAATATGAAAAGAATATATCAAATGCAGAAAAGTACTGAAAGAACAAAAAAAGAAAAATATGCATAAAAACACAGCAACACAAAAAGAACAACTAGCGAATTATATTCAAGATTCGACAACTAACAGGAATCAATAAGAGAATTATAAACTTACCTTTAAAAAACGAAATCGGGTAAGATGCCACATAAGAACAGTAATACAAGTTGATGTGAATACTTTGATAAATTAATGAATATAAATAGTTTAACTATACAGCTACCGCAAGAGCCACCCGAGTTGCCAATTAACATTGATTTGTCTTCAATAAAAGTGATTCAAGCTCTGCGGAATATGAGAAACAGAATAGCTGCCCAAAATGATATGATTGCTGTAGATTTCTTGAAGATCGACGTGAGTACATTAACAACAACATATTACTACTACTAATTAAAAAAATTTACAGTGCAGAAAAAACTACAGCAAAACGCGTAGAAGAGAGATTTCCAATAGATTGGATGGTATTGTGATTAAGATGCCAAAGGTAGATGACATTAAAAAATGTGGAAACTGGTGGGGCATTCCAATCGCAATGTACTAAACCGGATTAGTGATACTCTAGATAAGATTGATTGCTATATTGAGAAGAGAGCAAAACGGATTCCAACAAGCTGTTGTTGCATGGATGAAATCGGCACTTTAAGAATTATATTAGAATAGTCCCTCAATACAACACACTTCTTTAACTATAATTTTGAGTATAAAGTAGTATGAGTATATAAATATATAAAGAGTTTGGATTACTCTAAAAAATAAAAGCTTTCAGCAAAAAATAATCAAACTAAGGTAAGGACTAATCAAAGAAAGGTATGCAGAATATCAATGCCATGCGTTCCCCAGTGGACAACAGTAAGAGCACTGTAGAACATAAACTGAGGTTAATAAATCCGTATCATTGTGCCACTACTTTTTCTGATTACGATAACATAAATACTGTAATTTTTGAATCAAGAAAACATAAAGAATAAAATCAAAGATAATTGACTTTAATGCAAAGAGAAATAAACTAAAATCTTTAATGATTAGGCAGCAGTATAGGAAGCAATCATAAACATAAAAAACATCATTAAAAATCGAAGAAAAATTCTCTTACGTTGATTCTCCTCTCACAAACAATGGAGGAGCATGAGACATCCAATAAAGACCGGAAGAGATAAGGCCAGAGACATATTATAACTAAGAAAATTTTAACATATCCACTAAATTGAGGGATGCTCGAAGAAAGAGAGTTAATGCCCCTGTCTATTCAGCCTTGCTACTGAACCCAGCCGGAAAAAGAATAAGAGGTAAACCCTGTACCACTTAGAAGAGAACAATCGTAGAGAAATTCAGAAAATCTATCCGAGATCTAAAGAATATTGTACAGGACCGTGACGAACAGAAAAAAAATTTAAAGATTTTATTAATTAATAAAAATTAATTTTAAAAAGATTTTATGAACCGTACATATATATTGTATGTAAAGCACAATCATCCTATATCCCGCAAGGGTATAATGGGCTTTAATAATAATATTAATAATCTATTCTTGTATAATCTACTATAGGTGATTTTTCATCTCTACCCCTAATCCCTCTCATGTATTTTTGTATATTCTTATGGGAAAAGAATGTGTTAGTGAAGTGGTGAAGAATAAGATATAAGTTTTTTTCGGGGTTGAAATTAACAATGCCGAGTTTCGAACCAAGACACAGTCAAGTAGACTGAAGGAATGACCTCACGATTCTCGTTGTTCCTAAGATAACTGCCTTTTGAGCTGCCGCAATGATATTCTGACAGTTAAAGTAGTCTGATGTGTTGGCAAATTTGTTCGTGGACTAATTCATTTAGAGTAATGACGAATAGATACAATTTTGTGTTTTGTATTTTGTATTACAAAGGCTAGTCCTTCGTATTTCTGCTTTTTCTCCGGGTAGGCTTTTTCAGTGTTTTCATCTAGTAGTATTATAAAATTAATAATAAGAGCTTTTATCTAGTATGTTAAATAGCGTCATATCTGGTCGCTTGTGCATTATTTTACGACCGGTTATGAGGATTGCGTCCCAGTATAGCTTAAAAGCGACGTTCACTAAGAACCAGGCGTCCAGTTTGCAATGATATATTCTGATGAAAAAGTTTGTATTGGAAAGGAATATTGTCGGGGTGCCATAATAGGGCATCGCGCTATGATATGTTGGATGCTGTCTACTGTGGACTTGCATTTTCGACATAAATTATCTATACATTGTTCTTTTATGACATATCTCCAATAGTTTAGAGATAGTACAAGCTGATCTGATCCTGTATAGCCAAATTACTCTCCGTTTCAGGGAACAAGTAAGCCTTGAGGCAAGCATTAGAGTGCGTTCTGTTTACGTTTATTTTCATCATGTTTGCTTTATATCTGCCATGTAGTATTTTGCCTACCAATTCAGTTTCTAATTCTGTTACGGATTTACGTAGTGTTTCTTCCACATTGCCCAGTTTGAAAGGTGAGAAGTTACTATATATGCGTTTTAATGCGTGATGAATCGGTAAATTCGTGTTATAGAAATAGCTTGTTAATTTTTGGACATGCATATTAGGAGTTATTTTTACATTCACTAGACCCCTTCCACCCCTCGCTCTCGGTACATACCGTCTACTGTTTCCTGCTGTCGGGTAGTGGTATCGATATTTTGTTAGCATCGTTCGAATTTTAATATATATAGTTCTTAAATCTGTTTTTGTTCATTAAAGGATCCCCAATGAATAGGTTACCCTTGGCATGGCCCACGAATTCAGAGCAGAGAAGAAGTTTCTATATGCTACTTTTTTTCAATAGATAGCATTGCTAATGCGCACAGCAGTTCCTGACCAATAGTGTTTCTTAGAAATGTTTTGATTCGTTTGAGTATAGAGAAACATCTTTCACTTTCCACAGTCGTCATAGGGACGCTACACAAAACAGTCTGCAATTCCACAGATTCACTAAATGTTGATGATAAATTGTTTTGGATCAACATTTCTAACAGCGGCACAGCCCCACTCTGTTTCATAAAATCGTCTCGTGCGTACATTACCGAGAGTTCATTTTTTTATATATATTTCGGCTCGATATTCACCAAATTTTTCAATTTCAAATAAATTTGTAAGAGTTAAGTATACATCGAAACTAAAACGTTCATGAATCTGTATGGTTAAGGTATTACAGATTTCCTTGCATATCCTGACATTAAGATTGGGGTTCTCTTTGCAAATTTCCGTTTCTTTTTGCGATTCTCTATGATCGTTGTAGATTCTTCACCAGTTAAGTTACCAAATTCTTGATTAATTTGTATTTTTATATTGTCTCTTTCATTTTAAATGGCTGTTGAAAAAGTTACCAAATTCTTCTTAACTTCTAGTTGCCTGCCTTTGTAGTTGATTAAAAAAAATGTCGCAGTGGGGCATTATTTTATTGAAGAAAAACAACCAAAATTTAAAATTATCGTCCACCAAATAATTTATTAACCCCTGTGTTTGATTAATAGAACTTTTATCCGACTCGGCGTCAATAATTTTTTCAAAGCATGTTTGCAATTCTTCTTTGTAAATGTAAACAGTATTCACACATTTAGACGTATTTTTCATCTGTTAGGGGCCGCACGGGGAGACGCTTTTTCACGACGTTATCCAGAACAGTTGACCTTTTAGATGATCGAGAAAAGAAAGCGAGAAATGCAGACAGATTTGCCACAAACACCTTTACACCGTTTTCTATTGTACAAAACCTTTCGGTTATTAGATTTAATTGGTGAACATAACAGTGAATATACTGTGCATTCTTATAAAAAAAAATCATTTTGGTTTGTACTCCTCCGACTGTACCTCATTACGGAAGCACCATTATAACTTTGGGCTATGAGTTTCTTAGGTTTTTTACCTGTTCCTAACTCGCTTAACACCGTCACATTTCGTCTGCAATTCCATCTGCTGTGTGATTTTTTAATTCTCGTAAATTTCGCCATTTTTAACATATCTGCTTATAAAAACCATCTACATTTGAGTAGATGTATCGGTTGTTCCATCGGCCTGTATGGCAATATATTTTGATGTGAGAATTTCCTTTTTTAATACATATTTGAATTTGTTTGGAGATGCCTAGAAATAATTTATTTTTAGATTCTTTTAAATGAGCTTCTAAAATACAGCCTATTTCGACCATCAAATTTATTAGCCCTCTGAAAATGCCAGGATATTCTATAGTGTAGGTTACGTCATGCCCGCGTAAGGCAATATGTAACGATTGCTATCAACAGTTTTATTGTGCTTTTTAATTGAGTCCCAATGTACACTACTGAGTTGAGAACGAATGTCTGTCTTCTCCAGCACACTAATTTCTAGCTCATTTTTCAAATATCTTTGTAAAATAGAATGTGATTTTACCTTTGCGTCTAAATATTTCAAATCATTAACAGCGTGTTTAATCCAGCCAAAATCAAGATCGCCCGCAATTACTGGTTTTCCGACGTGTGCCTAAATGCACGAAAAACAATAAAATATATTTGTTGTCTCGCATCCATATAACCAGGAATACTTCTCATACACGGTTTTATTAAATGTGCGTTTGTATGTTCGTTTTTGAGTAATATTAACTTGCTCGATTTGCAGAATCGGTGTCGCCCGACCAAGATTTTTGATGACAATTCATTCCTCAAATGTTATTGTAACATTATTTCTATTCATATATTACACTGAATTCATCTTCACTATTGTGATCGTTCAAAACATTCACTTTGCAACCACTCGAAAAGTCGAAAAGCGCGATGGCGAAAAACACATAACTTGAGAATGGGGAAGCGCTCAAAGCACGTGTTCTTTAAGAGATGCGCTTCGGCAAGCAACGATCTATTTCGTTAATGCAAATGACATTAAGAATGTTAGACTATAAAAGTCGCAAGAAGCGTAATCATAGACAGAACAGAGAATACATTAATAGGAAATCTGAAATTATTTTTTCCACTTAATTTTCTACTTTTTTAGGTGGGCATGTGCCCACGTGCCTTTTTGAACCAACCGCCACTGTTCACTAGATTCTTTTTCCAATTTTAATATAAAAAATGACTACTATTACTACTGATATGGTTATTTCCATATCAGTAGTCATTTTCAATATAAACTAACCTCATAAATAGATTATATTATCTTATTTCTTCCAAATATTCATTTGACTTCTTCATTAAGATATAAATTTATATGTTTTTATAACGAGTAAAATTTTAATTCATTTTAAAACATTTAGGTACACAACTTTTAATAATAAAAAAAATAATCATATAAAAATAAATGAAAAGGACAATGGACAAACTTACGGTCAAATTTGCTAGACTACATTATATAAAAACTAAATACCCGAACTGGAGTTAGCGGGGTACAAACACAGCCCTTATACATCGAACGTTGTTTAACATTATCTCTTAAAATATAAACGCGTAAATGCTCCTCGTTATTGTCGTACTATATAAAATTTATTCACGGGGAAGTCAAATAGCCATCGAACAGCCGATAAAAGTTAGAGTAATCCAGGCTATAACGAACTCCCTGACGCTGTTGGTTGGCGAACGAGCCGCCGATGTGTCGCTGTCCGCCACATGATTGCTCCTTATAGAGGAATGCGTCCCTTTTCGAGGTGCTTCGCTGCTGGATGGCGCGAACGAACGACTTTTCTCTCGTACGTTGTCAGAAAATTCTTCCTCTTGGTCTCGTTCGGCCGATCCTAATTGGTCGTTGTAGTCCTCTTCGTCCGGGGATAGACCGTTGTATGCACGAGTCGGTCCTGGTATTTCTGCAACAAATAGTTATGTAATTTTATTCAGTTAGTCAATGTATCTTTTTTGATAACATAATACAATATATGTGCCTTTAAGTAATGGCATTTTTTATACTATACATAATTTGATTTTATTCAAGAGTTAATATAGTTTTAACCTATAACAAAAATCTCTACATTTATTGACAATCTTCGCAATCTCTCTGAAAAATTTTCTATACCCATTTTGAAAATTGAGGCTGATTTTAAAGTAAAATATTCTACCAGTGTAGTTTTAACAGCTAGGCCAGTAAAACATTTTTTCCACAAAGAAAACGTTTTATAGATTTGAAAAGATGGTAATATGATGATACAGTATCAGGAGAATATTCTGGGTGAGGAACTGCTCAGCCTAACGCTTTGATATTTTTTTGGGTGATTTTGCTACTATGAGATTTTGTTGCAGACGTTTTTAAATTGAAGCCATGTTAATTTATCAAGCTAAGTACAACAATATTCCGCACTGATGGTTTTATTAGAATTCAGAACCTCAAAGTGAATAATTCCTCTAAAATTCCACAATGCCGACGAGTAACGCTTTTTAGGGTAAATACCTGGTTTTGGAGTAGGCAATGGTGGCAAACTAACAATTTTTTCCCATCTCTCTGAAGAAAAATGAAGAGAGAGTTTGAAATAAAGTATTCTTCAAGTGCAGTTTTGGTAACTGTCACACTATGATTTTTTACCAAGAAAATGTTCTGTGGATCTTAAAAGATGACAATCTAATACAATGGGTGAAGAAATAGTTCTCAACCTAAGGCGTCTTTCACATTGCCGGCAGCGCTGGGCGAAGCCGAGTGAGTCCGATTTTGCTTTAGAAACAAATGCATGAAACAGCATATTCACACTGAAGGCTGGGCCGGGCCGAGCGAAGCCAAGTCGTGCGAATTGATACAAATTTGTTATAACAGTTTTGAGGCCGATCGTCCGCCATTGGTTGAGTTTGTGCAATGGTTTGCTCATTCAGTGTTATTTGTTTTTTTTTAATAAATGTAGAAGTATTACTTTTAGCAGTCCGGCAAGTAATGCTACGATCAGGTTATTTCAAAAACAGTAGAATGTAGTAACAGAAGAATGCAACTCTGGAAGAGTACAATTTTTGTAAATTTTTACTTGGGAATTCATATTTCAACATTAAATTAAATTTGAAAATTTAGTTAATACAATTATATTAACCATATTAATACCATTAATAATATCATTATAAGAATAATTGATGTAATTATTTTACTCGTAATTTTCTGTTATTATAAACATATTTAGTGGAGGTCTGTTTTATTATTTTAGCTCTCTGGTTATATCTGTTGTTCGCTCAAGTTCTTCTCTCTCTTCTCTCGCTCCGCCGATGCTCTGATTTGTTCATCTCGGTCAGTAACATTTTGTAAGATACAAATAAACTTAACCCTCAAGAGAAGCGCTAGAAAAATAAGAAACTTGTCGAAACACACACATATATATATATATATATATATATATATATATATATATATATATATATATATATATATATATATATATATATATATATATATATATATATACATCTCATATTTTCACGGATGGTAGATAATGTTTCTAAAGATGTTCTAGATATTTTTCCAAATTTTGTGTTGGAGAACCAAAGGCACTTACTATGGGCCTTAATGGGATTTCTGGTTTATGTATTTTGGGTAGACCGTAAAGTTTAGGACATCTGCTTGATTTTTCCTTTGGAATTATTCTTCGTTCAATGTCCTGTTCTAGTTTCCATGCTTTGATTTTGTTTTTGGTCGTTTTTCTAGATATATTGCTGGATCTCTGTTCACTTCTTTATATGTCTTTTCCAGTAAAATATTCGTCATCTTCGCCATATAGTCCTCGGTATTCATTATGACTGTTGCGTTTTCTTTGTCCGCCGGTAATATAGTGATATCCTCGTTTCTTTTTAAATTTTCGAGCGCTCTGATTTCAGTCTTATTAACATTTGGTTTTGGTATTTTGTTAGATCGTAGTATTCGCGCTACATCTGGTCTGATTATTTCCGTTTCTTCATCTGGCTTGTCGTCTAGGGTTGATTGAACCTTCGAAACTAAGTATTTTATTGGTATATATTTTGGGGCAATGGCAAAGTTGAAACCTTTACTTAATATGGATTTTTTATCTGTGGATAAATGGCCGTTAGATACATTTATAACTAATTTGTTGTTCCCTCGGATTTCTTTTGGACGTTCAGAATCTATTTGTTTTAAATTAGCAAACTTCTTTTTTTTTGGTTTTTGTGTTTTTGGTTTTTGTGTGTGTTCCATCAGCAACCTATACTCTCTCCGACTTCCTGTCAGATGGCGTATATATGTAATGTTAGATTTCTTTGGACAGAATCCAATGAGATAACAGTAGCTGAGTGTCAAGTACACCCAACTGGTTGGGTTCTGGTTCCCAACTGGTTGGTTGGGTTGGGTTCCCACCCCTCGGGCTACTCGGAAGGTATGAAAAAAATATTGCTAGCAAGGGTAGGGGGTACAAACATTTTTCTTCTGCTATCTAAAGTAATATTAAAAGTACATTTTCAAAATAGAATTAGCAGCAGATGGTGCTAAATTAAAATTTTCAAAAGTCTAAGAGCATATTGTCCGCGATCTAAAACGGTGGTTAGCATGTCCCAATTTGCTTGTTTCCGATAATAAAAGCGTTTTAGTTGAGAGGTTAGTTTTTAATAATTTGTTGACAGGACGCTATAGTGTCACGATTATTTCAATACATTACATGAATTTTGTTATTTATTTTTTTTAGGAGTATCGCGATTGGTAATAATAAAAAAAAATTTGGAACATTTTATTTATTCATTTGAGTAATTTTTATCTAGCAATTTAATTAGAAATTAATAGTGGCACAAAAAATGTTGTTTAGAAAAATCATAAATTTGCAACATCAATAAATCATCAATAAATCAACAATTTGCTTTATGAAAACCTGATAAATTTTATCTCGTCAACTTATAATATATACCGATAAGCACTGTAAAAATTAAAGCTAGAATAAGAAATTTCTCTTACGTATATAAATTATGTTTAGAAAAATGATAAATTTTACAGAAAGAACTGCAAAAATTTGCTTTATGAAAACCTGATAAATTTTCTCGTCAACTAATTTTATATATCAATGAGCATTGTAAAATTTAAAGCTAGAATAAAACATTTCTGTTACGTATATAAATTTTGTTTAGAAAAATCATAAATTTTACGGTAAGAACTGTAAAAATTTACTTTATGAGAACCTGATAAAATTTTGTCTCGCCAACTAATAATATATACGAATGAGCAAAGTAAAATTTAAAGCTAGAATAAGAAAGTTTTCTTACGTATCGGTAATTTTTTCAAATCTGTCAATCCATTCTAGGTTTACTAGAGGGCACTGTAATTTTTATATATACTTTCACTACAAATTTACAGAATACCCCACTGGAGACTGTAAACGAAAAGACAATCATTTTTACCAGACGTTAGCTGATTCTACGAAGGTAAAGTGAAATGTCAGATATTTTTTAAATGAAATATTGTTATTTTTTACCGAAAATCGAATTATTTTTCAAAAATTATTGTTCTTCAAAATTATTATTTTTTCTTTTAACATATACACTTCGTCCAACGATTTTTAAACTTTTTATGCCTTCCAAAAAGAACGACGTCAATCTCTGCAAAGTAGTCCTCTGTTCCGGCCCTGATCTTTTTCCAGCTTTTCCTTTGCGGCCAGTCATTTCATCATGCTTAAAAACAAGAGCGGTATAAATTTGTAGGTCAAATGTACTAGTTTTGTTGGAACAACAAGGACACAAGAACAAGGAAATCTTTTTGAAATTTGACCAAGTGTTCAACATAATATTCTTCTGTAATCATCTTTCCTTTTTCCAAATCAATAAAGATAATGACTCACGAATAGCAGGAAATAGTGTTCATGACCTTTCAGACCAGTGAAGGCGTTTTTATAATTGTAGGGGCACGTTCGCCGAGTGACGAATTTCCACATAAACTCTTTTAGATTGCGTTTATACACACATGCATGTGAAGTGGTCAGTCGGTACCATTTTTGGTCCACGATAAGCAAACGCAGCATCTGCCGCGCCGATGGCCTTCTCATGGTCGTTTATAATGTTCCGTGAGTATTTGTCAGATATGTCTATCATCGCACCAACCTCTCTAATCTTGATTCAGCGATGGGTCAATTCAATTTCATGGATTTTGTTGACTATTTCATCAGTAGTTACCTTAATGGAGAGTCCGGAGCATGGAGCATCACTCGTGCAGGTTTAATCACATCGAAACTCAGTAAACCACTAATCAGGCAAAATCGCCATAATACTTTTTAAATTTTTATTCTATTTGTGCGATGGTTTTCGGGATGGAAGATAAAGAAAATCAAAAATATAAAAATATTATGAAAGAGTAAATTGTAAAAGAGAGAATATCTTATCTCGGAGTCCAATTATAGCACATTCAATAAAATCAATAAATTTGCAACTCCCTTAGTCTTTATATATTGATGTGTATTTTGTAATGGCACTTAGTTTTCTGTGCAAAACAATCTTTAAAAAAATTATGATTATTTATATTACCCTAATAATTATATTACAAACATATTTTTGATAATAAATATGCAGACCTACTTCAAACCTAAAATTTATACCTCCCTAAAATTTACCTAAGATTTACTTTGCCTAAAATTTATATTGCTAATAAAGGAAAAAATGCCAATGAAACTCAAATAAAGATGATTAGACTCCCTAATCTAAAATTTTAGTATTTTGGTGTGATAACGTTAGATATAAAAGATCTTTTATGCTAACCAAAAGTAGTTTTTTTGTCGATTGTTATGCAACAATCGGCAAAAAACTACTTTTCTACAACAATTCTGTTTGCGGAAAAGTATAGATCAGGGCCGCGAACTTTTTGTATTATTCTTTAAATTTTAGTGTAGCAATGAAAAATCGGCGAGTGCAACATACTGTTAAAAATGTTCAAATTAGAACGGTTTTTTTTGTGTCAGAAGGGCTTATGATAATATTATGAACAAAAAGATAACTTTTGTTGGTACGACTGTCTTGCGTGGATCGAATGTATACATTTATTTAGCAAAGAGTTTGTATTAAATTTTGTCTAAAAAATTTAATTTATTGTGTTGAGGCATTAAAAATATTTCGAAAGTGTATAAAAAGTATTAGATACATTGTATATTAGATACATTAAGTATTAAATATATTACAAATATTGTTGTCCAGATATGTGGCAAAACATTTCATGCGTACAGCAATAATTGTTTGTCAATTTTCTGTTTTCTCTATTGAATAAACCACTCCGTGGACACCTTTTTGAGTCCATGGCAACAGAGTTTGCCGATCGCTTTGAAGAAAGTATAATGAGTAAATTATTCAAACTGTTTCGAAGACTGGAAAATACGTTAGAATAAGTGCATTGGAGTGGGAGGGAATTTCCCTTTTTTTCTCCATCCACGATGTTAGAAACTTAATGTGCTAGAATAGAAATCGTATCCTGCAAGATCATTTTATTGATAACTAAAGGTTCTCTAAATTTTAATATTTACAAATAAATCGTCTTATCATCACCTATTCTTAAATATTTATTGTTTCGAGATGAGACCAGCAATATTCTTTTCGAATTTCCGTTGGCCTTATCCGCTATGTGTTACTAAGATCCCTAAAGAATTCAATCTTTGTATAAGCACGTAATAAAAAGGCGGTAAACTGTAAAAGCCGTATTTGCAAAACGAGGCAAATTCTTGAATAAAATAGCAGATATCCTCCATAGCGATATCGAGTGCCTCTTTGACTTGGCTTATCTTTAAAATGTAAGCCATTCCCAATTTCCGCCTAGATTACGTATTTCTAGATATGTATTACTGAAATAAAATTTTAGTAAACAATTGTATATATTAATTTAATTTAAATAATAATGTGGCAAAAAAATAAGAGTGTTGAATTATATTGACAACTTTGGTTCACATTTTATCAGAAAATGGTTTTTATTGTTTGATTGTCGTTGTTAGTGTAAGTTGTTTGTGTATACATTGTACTGACGAAGGACGCCGGCTAATTTTACAATAGCGAGAATAGAAAAAAATCTTTTTTGACAAAATTTATTTGTAAAACTTTGAAAAGTTCTCCTTACTGAAGGATACAAAAAGTATCCTTTTTTTACACGCTTCATTAGGTAGGTAGTACGTTTCCTAGGTAGTAGAATAGCAATTAGGGTTCTCATATAAATAGAACGTAGTTTAGGTTAGAATTAGGTTAAATCATCTTCTCCTGATGATGCACCTCTCCTGATAATGATTAGCAAAGCGTGCGTCGAGATCTTTAAAAAAAGTGATTTGGTGTTTAGTGGTAAATCTCTTGAAGTTTAGTGTTTCACACCGAAGGTTTCAACAGAAGAATTGATAGATAGACACAATGTCGATGTCAGTGGCGTAACTATAGAGTGGCAGGGCTGGCAAAATGCCACGGGCCTCCTAACATTTTTAACAAAAATTAGTCAAAATTATAAATTTTATATAAGTACTTAAAATTACTTAAAGTTAGACACAACTAAAGATCATATACAAATTCAAATAAATTATTAAGATTTAAACGCATTTATAAGAAAAGGATCTCGATCAATTTTAGAGCGCATCCTTTGGTTGTTTCATTTTTTGTAGCGGTGCTTTGGTGGCGCGGGCGAGCGAGTGATGCTAGGAGAATTCCCGCATTTTCTTAACCAAGAAAGTAATTTTTTTGGTGGCGCTGGTGGGCTAGCGCCGCGCGATGTTAGAGGAATCCCGGAGTTCTATTTTTTAAGTACGGAGGGCTCTACCACGCATTGTTCGTTTGATTGTTGTGACAATTGGTCATTTGTATATTTGATTTTAGGTAGTTTTTGTTTTTTTAAATCTGCAAATAGAGGCAAAATAAAGTTAATTGTGAAAGTTAGATATCAACAAGTCTAGTTCTAGAAAATAGCTAAGAGGAAGCAAAAAACGAAAGAGAAAGAGGGAGTCTGAAGAAAAAAATAAAAAGTTATCTAAAATTAGTCAGTACTTTAAGAAAGATGACTTTATTGATGAAAAAGCGAGTGAACAGTGCTCCGAAAGTGAAGAATTGAACTTAACTAAAAGTAACAGTATAACAGATGCAGCACCCGACACCAGTGTATATCCAGATCCAGAACAATCACAACAAGCAAAAATCAAAGTGAATCATGTTTTAGTGTGAACAATATTGCATCTCTACCATATATTTCTGATAAGGGTAATTTTAAAGGACTAAATGATCAAGTGAAACGGTTCGTGATCGAAAACGGAGATTGTAAACCTAAGGGTCCTTTCTTAAAAGACAGTGACAATAGATCTTTCCTAGAAAAATATTACTGTATTGTTTCCAAGTCTGGCGTGAAACTAAAACGTATATGACTATCCTATACCTTAATACTTCAGAAGACATATTGTAAACTATGTAGGTTATTCGCAAATCGAGCATCCTAAAAATTCCAAATGTTTGGATGCAAGGCTATGACGACTGGAAACATATTGTAGATGCCATAGAAAGACACGAAACATCGAAAATTCACCTGGATTCTTGTCTTACGTATCAACAATGGCGGCTACATTGAACACTAGATGAAGAGCAAGAGTTCATGATCAAGAAAGAAAAATCTTTTTGGCGCCAAATACTCTCTATACTTCTTGATGTTACTCTGACACTTTCAACGTGTAATTTAGCCTTTCGTGACCGCAGAGAAAAGGCCGATAGCAATGATCTAATTTCCCGAGAAAACTTTTTGAGTATTGTTGAGTTATTACGATCCGATTTTACAAGAATTGTTAAGTAACCCAAAAGGCCAGATAAAGTACTTAAGTCCAAAAATACAAAATGAGCTCATTTCTGCTCTGGTTCTAAAAATAGAAAATGTACTCATAAAGGAAATTAATGCCGCACCATTTTACTCTATCATATTTGATACGACTCAAAAACAGATCAAATGTGTGAACTTTACCGTTATTGTGTGATCGAGAAAAACGAAAATGGAATCCCAAAGGCGCTCATCATTATAGAGTCATTTTTATAATTTCATGAAGTTAAGGGTCAAACTACCTTAGCAATGTCCGACTAAATGATTAAATCCATAAATGACAAAAATTTACCTCTAAATAGGTGTCGAGGACAACGATATGATGGTGCTAACACAATGAAAGGCACTTATGGTGGAGTTCAAAAACTCATAAAAAATATTGAGCCAAATGCGGTATATGTTCACTGTGCTGCTCATAATTTAAATCTGGTACTTAATGATGCAGTAAGAGAGGTTATTGACATGCAACATTTTTTTGAAACAGTTCAACAAATTTTTAATTTTTTTTGGCATAGTATCAAAAGATGGAATATCTAAGTAAGTTTTATATCTATCTATATAAGTTTTATATCTGATAAAGAAAGGGAGACTTCAACTTCGATAACATTAAAAACATTGAACCCTACTAGATGGGCAGGACGTTATGATGCTATTTTTGGTTTAAAAGTTCGGTTTGTTGAAGTCCAAAAAGCGCCAACGAAAACAATTCTATTAAATTGCAAATCAGATGAAAGAAATGAAACTATTTCTCTCAAGAAGAGGATCTTGAACTACAATTTTATTATGTTATTGGTTTTCCATTGCAAAATTCTACAAACTATTGATGCAGCCTCTAAGGCACTGCAGTTTAAAGCCACCGATCTTTCAAATGCAAATTGTAAAGGTATACACATTTATTTGAAAATTTAAAAAAGAGAGCAAATAGTGTAGTAGAAAAATGGTCCATCAACCCTGAATTTTCTAAAATCGTCCGAGGAAAGTGAAACGCCATTTTAATGAACTTTGCGAAGATGAGCATCTCCAAGATCCGGAAAGTTTGTGTTTCCTTCCAATGAATGAAATTGTTTAAAATTTTAGAGTTTTGCAACCTGCCACTTTGCAAAATTTAAATGACATTGAACTATTGAAAAATGCTCTAGAATATATATATATATATATAGATATATATATATATATATATATATATATATATATATATATATATATATATATATATATATATATATATATATATATATATATATAATATATAGACATATGTGAATCATTTGCTAGGAAAATTCTCAGTTTTCGGTCCACCTTCAGAGACGAAATAGAAAAGTCTTCGTGTATGAAGCAAGAGAACTTGCTGATTTATTAATAATAAAGAATCATTTTATGTCCTGCAGCTTTCCTGAAGTATGTGCTGCATTAATGTTGTTTGCTACAAACCCTTTGACTACGTCTAGTGCTGAAAGATCATTTTCGAAACTAAAATTAATAAAAACCTATTTAAGAAACTCTATGGGGCACGTAACTTGGCTATTATGTCTATTGAAAATTCTAGGGCCCCATCTTTAAACTTGATACTTTTGCCGAACAGAAAGCTCGGAGAAAATAATTTTATTAATAAATCTTGTTAATATTAAATTGTTATTTCATTAAAATTGTGTAATACCTATGCTTTTAAAAATATTTAACTAAAATGCACACAATATTAGTAATACTTTTGGGTAACTACTTAAGTGATTTATTAAAATTAAATTATAACGTGACGATTTTTATTGGGAGGGTAGCATACAATGAATTTGCCACGGGCCTCAGATGGTATAGTTATGCCACTGGTAGATGTTATTTGTTAGTTTAGCAAAAATATAATAATTATTCGCTTATATTATTTTTAATGCTTAATAATGACTCATAAAAATTATTACATGTATTTTTTATATTGTAATTAAAAAAATATATTTTTTGAAAAGAAAGTGTAATATTTATATTTAATAATTTTTTTAATAAAAAAAGTTATGAACCATTTATGAGTTTATTAGTTTATTGAAGATTTTTTGAAAAAAGAGTTTATTAGTTTATTAGTTTATTGAAGGCAAACTAATCAAATTTTAATTTTAAAACAGAATTTTTTCAATTGAAGAAATGTAGTACCTTGAAATAAAAAGTCAAATATATCTTATTCACTTTAAATTAAAAAAATCATTTTCTTAAATAGAAAAAAAATATTGCTGTAAAAAACTTTTTTTTCAATCAAGGGATGTTCTTTCTTCCAAGTTCTCCCAAGAAAAATTTTCTCTTGGATGACAAAAAGTACTTCTTGGCTAGAAAAATATGTTTACTTCAGACGATTTATTAGTTTGTTCATTTTATTTAATAGCTTTGTTTAAAAATAATTTTCTTGGACCAATTAAACGAAAATTTTGTTCAAGAAACAAATTAGGAAAATTATATTTTTCTTGATTCAAGTTCACCTTTTTTAAAGGTAAATAAAAACATATTATTTTACGAATTTTTAGTTAGTGATATTTTTAATATGCCCTCCTCTTTGCTGAATATAAGCTCATGTTCAAATGCCGATAGATGATGTGACAGATGTTATTTCACGCTTGATCCCTCGTAATTGTTGAGCAGCGTGCTGAATACGCTCCAATAATTCACATCTGGTATTTGGACTGATGATAAAATCTATGAGGTGGGAGCGAAAGTGTAACACCTTCTTCCTATCTATCGTTCGTTGCGGATTTTTTACAAGGAGGAAAATATCAAATATTCAAGAGGTAAAAACATTTCACAGATGCGGAATTGAAAGACTGGCCATTATATGGAAATAACCTATTGTTAAGAGGGTTATTATATCAGTGAATAAGAATACAAAATTGTTAGAAAAATATTGTGTTTTAATTTACGAAAAAAACTTTCCGATGCACTTATATGTAGTGTTATATACAAATTCATATGTAACAATATCGTACTCACCGTATAACCGTATATTACTCTCAACTTCACCCAGTGAATTTTTTGCTATGCATCTATATGATCCCACGTCTTCTTTTTGAAGGTTTCTTACGATGACGGTCATTTTAACTTCAAATGCAGATTTGCTTACTGTCTGTACATCATACTTAGTGCTGGAGATTACCATTTCATCTGAAATATAATAAAAACAAAAATAAATTTCTTTTCATATAACCGCTTACAATTTCTGAATTATCGATCACAAAAGAAATGTATCTATACCACGAAAAGAAAATTAGATGCATTTCTTTTTTAATGATTTGCCGCCATTTGCCACCGTGACATTTTGGGTAGCTGAATATAAACGTGGACGTACCAGCTTGGTTGACTATGAACATTCGGAGCGGCCAAAAATTGCAATCATTACCATTAAGTTCAACAAATTGTGCTAGACGACAGTCAAATTAATGTTGAAGAGATAGCAGAGGCTGTGGGCATTTCGAAATAATGTGTATATCATATATTGACAGAAGATTTGGGCACGAAAAAGCTAACCGCGCGTTGTGTGCCATGATTGCTCACTCGGGACCATATAAACATTTCCTTTTAATGGACATTTCCGAAGTCCTGTTGAAGCAATTTAAGCGAAATAAGTTACAATTTTGGAGTAGATTAATAACTGTAGATAACATTTGGAAACAACACTACACTCAGCACAGTCGAAACAGTGGACTGCGTAGGGTGAATTGACTTCGAAAAAGGCGAAGACTGTTCCATCGCCCCGAAAAGTGATGGCGATTGTTTTTTGGGATAGTCATGGATTGATGTTAATTGACTATCTTGAAAAAGGAAAAACAATTATAGGGGCATACTACGCATCATTACTTGATAAGTTGAATGCAGAAATTGCGAAAAAACGACCGCATTTGGAGAAAAAGCTTAATTTTTTATTTCAAGTTTTATTTCACGAAGATAACGCATCGTATCACACTTCAGTGGTCGCAATGGCAAAACATTACGAATTGGAATTTGAATTGATTGACCACCCACCGGTATTAACCAAATCTGGCCCCATAGTGACATTTTTTTTCCTTCGCCCTAAGTTTCGCTCGGAGGACAGAGTGACATCGGATGAAAATGTCATCGAATGACATTTTCATCCGATGAGGCCATCATATTCGAAAACGACTATTTTATAGAACAAGATGTCAACTACTATTTGGACGGATTAAAGGGACGGGAGTACCGCTTGGAAATGTGTATAGAATTACAAGGAGACTGTAATTAATGTTGAGAAATAATACTGAATTTGAAAAATACTTGTTGTATATTGTTGTAAAAATACCTTGTGTGTTAGACTGGAAACTTTTCAGACTACCCTCATAGCTCCTTAATGTTATTTATAAAAATTGGTTATAACGGACAAGGCTTATATTAATCCTAATTAATTTTTTTATCTAAATCTAGTTGTTAAGTCGTCTGGCATGTGTTGTTTTAATCAGAGAACTTTACAACTACTGTTTAAACATTTTTTTGCAAAACCTTGCACACCTAAGATGTGAACTAATTGTGGTACTTCTTTCTACCTAAGCATACTTGTAAGTTTCTTTCTATTGTAGTTTAGAAATGGGACGTTGACGATGGTTCGCAGCACTTTGTTTTAAAGTCGCTCTGTTATTTTTAGCTGTATGCCAGATATGTTTTAGTACTATATTGTACACCATTTGCTTCGATGCCCACAAGTTAATATATTTGCCAAAGTTTGATCCGCAGTTGATTTCTTTTGACAAAAATGTGCTTTTGCCAAGTGAGTCTTGTGTCAAGGTGTACTATCCAGATATTTTGCATTATCTACCTGTTTAAGTTCACAGCCATTTATGTTAACCGAAGGACTCGTCTGTTGCTTCATTGTCAACATTATTTGTACTGACTCCTTTTTGTTTGCTTTGATTTTCTAATTCTTCAGCCAGCCCTAATTGTATTTTGTCCACGTTTTCTTGCAGATTTGTTGTTGCTTTTATTTCGTTATGAGCTGCAATTATCACAGTATCATCTACAAAAAATGGTAACCTCGGATGTTGTGGTTGTTAACAAGTTTAAGGTGAATAGTAGATATAAATCCGAGGTTCATCTTCAATCGAATCTTGTCCTTCTGAGCCAAGACTGAGAACCTCTTAAACTACTTGAGTTTTTACATTATTCATAGATCTCGGAAGCCTAATTATTTTTTATATATTTTTATTATGTCTGGTTAATAAAACTGGATAAGTAAACAAAAACCAATATGCAATTATTTTGTTAGAAAGAGTAAATATGCACATTCGATAAAGTTGGTCCAAGGGAAACAGACATTTTTGGCCATTTTTATGAGCAAACTTCCCAATGTTTCTTCATCGATTTCGTCAATTCGATCACGTGTAGCACGTTACAATACTTCCAGACGGGAACCTTCATATACGCGTGATTTCAAAGTCGCCCAATGATAGAAATCACACATGGAAAAATCTATAGATGGAGCACGCACGCACCAAATTGAGAAATTGCTCGATTAGGAAATACAACTCTAATTTGTGAAAGCTTTGATCTTTCGAGCAGTGGCTCCATCTTGTTTACATCATATATACCACTTGTTGATTCCTCATCTCCGAAATTCTGTTTTGAAAAAGTTTTAAAGCATGTTTGTGCAGTGAGCTGAATAAATGTCTACTCACTATATCAGAAACAACTTGTACCAGAAACCTCTACACTTCTGTGTAATAATTTTTAGGGCATTTTACGGGGAGTTTCTTAGAATGGAAAAGAGCTTTATGGCTCACGATGATGGGCAAATAGGGCTTCGTTTACTTCAAACATGACAAGCATTGTTTGAAAAAATGTGAGACGTTGTTGATCATTCCCTTATTAACCTCTCGAACAATTATTGATTTTATAATGATGAAAACTCATATATTTATGCAGAATATGCCATACAGTGCTCTCATCTTTATTTCAGAAGCGTTCCACATAGTAAACTGTGGGGATTTAAAAGAATCCTATTAACATTCCGCTGGGTCTGCGTCGATCGAGAAGGACCAAATTGCTTTGTTTTCAATAATTAACCCTTCATTCGAAATACAGTCCTCCATGTAATAATGGGGTTGTGACTGGGAATCCCACCAAAAAGACATGCTTGAAGAGTTGTATTTAAATTAACGACTCACCACTTTTGATAAACGTATCGTAAGCAAACCCGCGGTGGTCTCAAGTCCACCTTGTCATGATGGGTACTAAATAGCATCATTGATAGAGTCGATAGACACCTACCGCAAACCCCCTTTCATTACTAGCCGAACATTTTGGGTTAATGCAAAAATTCGCCCCGTTTTTAAGCCTAGATGGTATTGAGTCGCAAAACCGAAGTATTACCCACTTCACATGTGTTTAGCTTTGATGCTGTTTGACAGAAGGAATTTCAGCTAGTAGTTGCTATAGCAATATTAATAGCACTCCGAAAATTTTCATGCCGATTTCTAAAGCTGGGTCCACATCAATACAAATTTGCGTTGTACGGGCTATATGTGTTGTATGTGGTGTGGCAACGTAGACGTTTTGTCAAAGAAAGTCACTCACAAATATTGTCGCTGCACAGCACGCATACGAACTATATGTTGTCCACCAGATAATTCAAACAAATTGTTCCAGTAAATTCAGTACACACGCAAAATTTTATTGCTGAGGACCCGGCTTAAGGTGTAAAATACTGTTCGTCTCGTTCTTAAGTATTCTTGCGATGACTAGAACTTGAAAACTCAAGGTGTCGATAAATAAAATGAATTATTCTTTCAGAGAATAATGTAAAAATAAGATTATTTTAAATAGCTCAGATGTTTACTGATAATGATTCGTGAACTCTCCTTGTAGGTATAGGTTAACGGTGTTAATAATGTTGATATATAAAAAAATAAAGATAATGGAAACTTAAACCAAAATTTAGACACATCCGATTGATCATAATCGACTGTTGGTGACAGCAAATTATTTTTAATGATATTATTTGTAATATCACCTTAAAAATGGCGTTTTTTTAGTTGCTAGGCTAAAATGATTGCAATGCAATTAGTAATGGGACACAATCTCTGAATTTGACGTAATTGTTGAAAATAATTGGCAGCTTTTCATTGGTTTAATAACTCAATTTATACAGTAGATACAGAGGATGAATAAAGGGAAGTAAAAAAATTAAATGCAAATAAATATAATGCAAATTAATTTATAATTACAATAAAAGAAATAAAGAAAATTAAAAATAGATGCCGAGATACGAGAAAATTACAGCAGATATATTTTAAACGATGGATGAATAAGGACTACAAATATGATTAGAAATTAAACGTTAAACAAATTAGAATTTAAACAAGTGCAGGAATAAAAGACTGGGGAATACGACAAATAGTATCTAGATACAAAAATGATATAACAATTGCTACAAGTATAAGGGAACTGTACAAGATAGGGGAACAGAAGCTTAGAAAAATGACGAAACCAACATTATGTCAACCACAAAGTCGATTCAGAAAAGGCAGAGGACCACTTATTTACAATAAAATTGATTATAAATAGAACAAATAATGGAAGATAAATATATTTTGCAATTCTGGATTAGGAGACAGCTTTTGACATACTACTAAGCAATATACTGTAGGATTACCTAGACAAATGAGAAGTCAATAAAGAACTTGGTGGAGTTAAAAACATAATGGAAACATACCAATTTGACTAATAAATTAAAGTAGAACATTCAAACCATTTGTCACAAAACAAGGACGAAGACAGGGAGGTGATTAAATACACTACCATATTAAATATTTATGGATAAAATAATCAAAAGCATAAACATAAATATATACTCATTATATAGAACCTTACAACAGAGAATAAAACATTGTAAAAATACAAAATTAAGATGAATACAAATAAACTAAGTTGGTAAGTCCCAATATTTGGGTATCATATTGGAGGAAAAGGGAAAACAAAAAATAAATATCAACAAGAGAAGCGATAAAGCAAATAAAATGCATTACGTTTATTTTTGAACAAAAAAGAAATAAAACAAACAAAATATGTCTATTTACAATCGTTTATATAGCAATCCTCATCTATGTGTGAGAAACATAGGTCCCCTCTAAACAAGAAAAATAAAAGTTACAGATAATAGAGTCGAAATAATTTAGGATGCGAAGATGAATCAAATCAGAACTGAAGAGATAAGAGAAGATCTAAACAAAAAAAGTTTAGAGAAAAATAGAGTCACAACTAGGATAGTGTGCACATAGATGGAGAATGGGGGATGAGGATCCAGGTAAGCAAGTATGTAAAAAGTAAGTAAGTAGGAAGTAAGTAGGAAGTAGGAAGTAAGTAGGAAGTAAAACCGACAGAAAAAACGTTATGCGGACGCTTATAAAAATTGGAAATAGCACAGTGGAAAGAAATCATAGAAAAAAGGTAAAACGTGGTAAATAATGTGACGAATAAAAAAACTGGAACAAGTATATAATACATAAATAAAAGTATACAAGTATATATCAAAACATTTTATTCTATTGGCAGAAAACGCAACCCAACATCTAAATGTACAGGGGATTTAAGATATATAACTCTATTTGGAGACCTAGCATTATCTATACAAAAATAAATATTAAATATCAGTACTTAATAAAATCAGCTAATGTGTAAAACAATATGGAGATTAGTGAACTGAAAAATTAATGTTGGGAAGAAAAGCAACAAAAGTTGCATTCAACCCAGTAAAAAAAGCGATTCATTTTATAAAATATTGATCTGGATAATTACTAATAAGCACAGTGTAATTTATTAATATAGTAGTCATTATTACTAATACATTACCAATATCATAAATTCATATATAAAATATAATAATTTCATATAAAAACAAGATTATTTTTTAACGGGTTTACCTAACAAAATCGTTTTCAACCTAATACAAAGATCAGTGGGACGTGCGATCGCTTTGTTATCTAGGGTAAATATATATTTGGCGAAATTCCGTTACGTATATTGCGATGCAAGAAGTGATTCGTTTAAACAAATAGTTGGTCGTATGTGCATTCAAACCACAGACGTTGGCAGAATAATGACAGGGAATTTCAACTTGTTCGATCTTAATAGACCAATAATATACATTTGAATATTATTTAGATAATAAAGATAAAATAAAAACATTAACAAATTCAAATTTATATATTCTTGGCGAGAGAGCACATGTCGGTACCCTGATGAGTCTAACCACCAACAGACGAAACATGTGCCCTTTAATGTAAGGACTGGGTGGGGCTTCCTCCCTGCCAAGCAACTAAACATTGCTCATTATGGCGGAGACGCAGATTGTTGTGCATTCCAAATGAAATTTTGGATTGGATTGATTAGTCAATGTTCGGGGGTGTATACCTCCTGACTACTTTTGTCTCGTTGGACGCAGTCCAAAGAAGTAAAAAAACTCAATTTATAAGCCATCCTACGAGAAGTCGGCGAAAATATGGGTTGTTTGATTGTGGAGAGGGACTCCCTATTTTAGAAAAGGTCCGTTTTTTCAGTAAAAAGAAAAATACTATAAATATCATTAAAATATATTATTTTTCCAATCTTTTATATACTTTTCTACATAATTTAAATTTTTGTTAATTATTGTTTATTTCCAACATTTGTCATAGCGCTTTTTACGCATACAAGCTTTTGAATTCTGACGACAAAGGAATTTGCCACCTATAAAAAAACAGAATCCATGACTGCAATTTTAACTTCGTCATCGTTAAGCCGTTGACCTCCAAGGAACTTCTTTAATTATAGAAACAAGTGAAAGTTACTGGGTGCAATGATACAGTTCTTCCCATCCAAAAGATCTGATTAGACCTTGTGTTTGTGAAGAAACATGTAGCCTTGCATTGTCATAGAGCAACATCATCTGTAGCAATTGATCTCCTTCTTGGTTATATCGAGTCAAAAACGGTAAAGCACAATTCAATCTCTTTGTATTGTGATTGTCAAAAAGCCGTCTTGAAATCCACCGAGAACACAATTTTCGATCATCAGTTTTTCAGAAACAATGGTGTACAAAACTGACCTTGACACATGTGGAAATTCACTTGATAACTTTGAAATCGTGAATCGTTGGTTCTCTTAAATTTTGTTATGCAGATCACGAACCAAATCTTCAGAAATCAGAGAAGGCCAGGGCGTGGCTCATCATCAACATAAACCGTCCCATTCTTTAATTCAAGAATGAACATTATTACCCACTTTCGAAGTTTACTGTCACTCATAGCATTACCACTATAAAACTAACAAATCTGACGGTGAATTTCTACTACTGCCAAGTTTCTTGCACTCAAGAATCGAATTACAGATCGTATCTGATAGTCGGCGGGCGACTCAATTTTCTTGAACATTATAGACTTCTACAGCTCAGCACACGGATAAACGGTACGGCTGCAAATGACAACTAAAAGGGGGAAAAATAGAATATATATATATATATATATATATATATATATATATATATATATATATATATATATATATATATATATATATATATATATATATATACATCATCATCATCATCATCATCATCAGCCCGCATCGATCCACTGCAGGATGAAGGCCTCTTCAGCATGCTTCCAACCTTCATGGTCCTGGGCTTTCCCCTGCCACTCGGGTCCAATATACTTAACAATGTCATCAATCCATCGTGCTTTCGGTCTTCTTCGCGGACGTTTGCGATCAAGCGGTATCCACTCCAGGATTGCTTTGGTCCATCTGTCGTCCCATCGCCTCGCTATATGGCCTGCCCATCTCCATTTCAACTGTTTTACTCTTCCAATGATGTCACAGACTTTTGTTTGTTCCCTGATCCATGCGCAGGACTTTCTGTCTCGTCTTGTAATGCCAAGCATACATCTTTCCATTCCCCTCTGTGCCACCCGAAGTTTTTGAATTGATTGCGATGTGAGTGTCCAGGTTTCACTTCCGTATGTCATAACGGGTAGAACGCACTGATCGAATACTTTTCTTTTCAGGCAAAGTGGGAGTCTGCTCTTAAACACTATGTTGAGCCTACCAAATGCCTGCCAGCCACATTTAACACGCCGTTCCACCTCCCGGGCGGTATTCCCCTCCATGGAAATCCTCTGCCCAAGATATATAAAGCTGTCCACAATCTCTAAATCCCTTCCTAGAACTGAAATTCTTCTGTCCTGAGCGAAGTTATTGAACATATCCTGACTCTTTTTTAGGTTTATTTTCAAGTCAAATGGTTCGCCAGCCCTTTGCAGTTCTTGTATGCGTCTTTGCAGCTCCTCTGGGTCTTGTGAAATGAGAATAATATCATCTGCAAATCTAAGATGGTTTAAGTTTGGACCATTGATCTTTACACCATCCTGTTCCCAATCCAGTTTACGGAATACTTTTTCAAGGCCAGCCGAGAAAAGAATAGGCGATATTGCGTCACCCTGCCGTACACCTCGTTCTATATTAATTCCCACTTCAAGATCATCAAGGTGAATTGTGGCTGTAGCTCCATCATATATCGATTCTAATAGGTTTCTATGACCTGCTGTACAACCTGGATGTGATCCATTGTACTGAATCCACTTCTGAATCCTGCTTGTTCTCTTGGTTGTGCGTCATTCAGTTTTTTTAATATTCTTTTAGAAATTATCTTAGTGAAAACTTTGTACATCACTGATAGGAGGCTTATTGGACGGTAGTTCTTTAAATCTTCCTGTGCTCCTTTGTTATGTAAAAGGATCACTTCTGCATTTTTCCATAAGTTAGGTACTTTTTGTTCTTTGAGGCATTTTGAGTATAATTTTGCCAGTGTTTTATGTAACGTCCGACCACCAGCTTTTAGCATTTCGATAGTTACACTATCCTTTCCTGGAGCCTTGCCGTTCTTCATCAATTCTATAGCATTTGTTACTTCCTCCACTAGGATATCTGGTATTATATATTGTTCTTCCGTGGGTATTGATGTCCCTGACTGGCTCTGATCTTCATATAACTGGGAATAAAACCTTCTGACAATCTCTAACATTTGGGTACGCGTCCTGCACACTGTGCCATCCTCACACTTTAAAGCATATATTAGCGTTCTTTTGTTTCTCAGCTTCTGTTTAGCTTTGTTAATTCTTTTGTTTTCTTCCAGGGTTTTTGCACTAGCTGCGCTGGCGCAAAATCGGCGCGTGTCCTCTCTGATACGTTTTCTTATAGTTTTGCAGAGCTCAGTGTACTCGACCCTGCCAAAACGACTACCTGCATTTCTCATTGCTCGCCGTTTCTTCATTAAATCAATGGTCTCACTGGAGATTTTTGTTTGTTTGAGACATTTTTCCTCTGGTGCTATTGAAGCAGCCGTTTGAAGTACATTGTTGGCGATTTCTTCATATTGAACTGATATTTCCACGTCCTCTGGATCTTGTAACGCAGCAAACCGGTTTGACAAAGCAATCTCAAAATCGCTTCCTCTCTCCAGCAGTTTTCCAGAATCCACCTTGCCCTTCTTTGATCTTACCATTCTTTCGCGCTCTTTTCGACAGTCAATCCGAACCCTTGCTCGTACCATTCGGTGGTCACTTCCAACATTAAAATTGTTAAGGACCGTACAATTGGTAAATATTGTTTTATCGTTGGTCATGATGTAGTCAATTTCGCTTGTGAGCCCAGATGGACTCTATATATATTTTCTGCTGATATTTTTCTTATAGAATGAATTCATAATATATAGTTCTTGTCCTTCAGCAAAATCAACTAATCTGTCACCTCTATTGTCTCGCTCACCAGTTCCATATGGGCCAGTTGCATTTTCGTCTGTTCTTGTTGTTGCAATTCTGGCATTAAAATCACCCATCAGGATTTTGTACCTACATTTCTCCTTGTATAAAAGCTGGGCCACATCATCATAAAATTCCTCAATTACCTCATCTTTATGGCTTATAGTTGGCGCATAAGCTTGGACGATTTGAAGCCTAAACTTTTTATTCAGCTGAATGACGCATTGGGCTAATCGGTCGGATGTACTTTCAAATTTTACCACACTGTCCTTCAGCTTTCGATTGATGAGGAATCCAATTCCGCCACATCGGCCATTTTCCGTACCTCGAGTGTAGAGTACGTGTCCAGTTGGTTCCAGTTTGATTAACTCTTCACCCTTCCTTCGTGTTTCACAGAGCCCAATAATATCCCAATGTATGTTGTCAAGTTCGATTAACAGTTCTTGCAATCGGGCCTCTGTTTTTATAGTCCGTATATTTAACGTTGCAATGTCGTATCTGATAGCATTGCAATGAATTTGAAACATTGTGTGAATAATAGATAAATTTGACAAAGCAAAATACGAGAAAAATGATATCTCTTGTACTCTCTATGATTTTTTAATGGTTTAGAGGAACATGTGCGATCTAATATTTAATTAATGCACCCCATTATTTTTACTTGAAGCGTAAAGTACCATATTTCATGCATATAGACTTAACATTTCTGACAACTTGCTCAATTTTAAAATTACGTTTATTATGCAAAAGTGTTAAATAATTACTCAAGTGTAGCAAGACTGAAATGTGCCTGGATTATTTTAGTATTATGTTATTTGTAGGAATATATTAAGGGTATGTATTTCAGATATGGTGCGTAGAACACGTACTTCATGACTGGAGGACAGGTATTATAATACCGAACCAAAGAGGAGTGACTTGATACTATGCAAAAACTACCCAGATGTCACACTTGTACAAGGTACAACAATAAAAAAATGAGTGGACGAAATAAACGGCACTGAAATTATTAATGCGGCTTCAAAAGGAAGATCGACGGTGGATGCCATACATATACAGAAACACATCGCCGATTAGATTTATTTACATAACATGGCATCAAATATAGTTTTTGTGGATTTTCGATAAATAGCTGTCGATAAAATTAACAGTGAACAACTCATGGAAGACTTGAATTGATAAGAATGACAATGAATGGATCTGAAGCAAAGATATGCACGAAAAAAGAAATACTGAATATCATAAAAATTTTAAAAAAGAGTTAGACAGGGAGATGCGTTATAGTCACTATTATTCTTAATAGCACCGGATAACAAAATAACGAAAATCGAAAATATAGGAACGTTAGTAGAAATATAGTAGAACTAAGGCGAGTGACAATCGACTGAGACAATCCACCGTTTAAAAAGAGAGGGCTGGAAATAAATGAATAGAAAAGAAGGACTATGTATTGCAGTTGAAATGAATAATGAAGAAGCGATAACATTTAGATACCTGGGAGTTATGATCGGTTGAAAAAAGGAGGGACTTGGCATAGACGAAAAGACATTCAAAGGAAATAGAGCAATCCATAGCAATAAAAAAGTAAAGGCAAGAGATTAAATACAAGAAATACCATAAACTAGGAATAAACTAGTAAATAAAAAGTAACAAATGCTGCAGAAACTATAGCACTCATAGCAAAAGAGCAAGGCAAACTAAATATTTTTGAATCCAAAATAATAAGAACACTAATGGTAGGAAACAAAAAAAAGTATAAAGCAGTGAGTTCAGAACTCGAATAACTGAAGCTGTTGTCGAGAAAAACATAGTGAGAAGACTCATCTCAAAGAGATTTACCACTAAACACCAAATCACTTTTTTAAAGTGAAAACTTCTTTAGACGCGTTTGTGCTAAGGAGCGAACGTAAGTAAACCGTCACGCTCGGGTCGATGACGCTAAATCGGGTTTATTCGGCTCGACTCGATATCAAGAAAGCTCGGGTCGGTGACACACTGAATCGTGTATTCTCGGCTCCAGTCCTCATCGGCCACGTTTTGCATGTCATCGGTGTAGTATTTTAATATAACGCTATGTCCTAGGTAAATACGATATGCGTGCGATGCGACAATCGCAACCTATAAAACCTAAACAGAATAATTATATTGTTTGAATTGTAAAAGAAATGCGTAAAGAATTATGCGTCACTGCATCGCACGCTGTGTTTTAAAAATTATATTGTTTGTTTCTGCCCGCACTTGTTGATATTGCAGGATGGAAGTATTGATTTCAGAAATCCAAAAACGAAATATTTTATGGAATAAGCGGAACTCGCACTATAAAAACAGTGGTGGTTGATAAGAAATAGGATTATGTTGCCGAAAATAAAATGATTTACACGTGAACGTAGTAGACCGGTTCTTATATAATTTAATTTATTCCGATATTAAACATTTCAACTAAATTTTATTTGAGGAAAAATACTGAGAAAAAACTCATACAATTTCAGCATCCCTTCGGAAACGGTTATTTAATTTTGATACATTTAAATTAGACATTCTTTCATCTCTATTATTTTCTCTTTCTGAAATGTTAATAAACAATCCAACAGTATTATGTAAAATACAAACTGATTTAACAATGTGAACATTTTCTTGTCCATAATTTTTGGCAAATTAATATCGGCATTCGTAAGACTTTGGTAAATTGCTGAATTAGAAAATACATCTGCAGCACTATCCTTTCCATACGCACCCACATCAATCATAAAATTCTCCGAAATTTAATTTGTCTCAGTTAACACGTTCACTGCCGGTAAGACCTTGTTAAATTTTGGCGAATGCCAACCCCTGTTTTTGTTAAAAATTTCAAAGCTGGCTATTGGAAACTATTTAAAACGTTTCTATAAATGTTATAAAAGATAAGTTTGCAGACTTAATTGAGATTTAGTTTCCGCGGCTCATACCTTCAGTGGCACTCCAGACTTAATATACGAGCTGTGTGCCAGTGTCGGTATTTGCCGTCGTCTATATTTGTCATACATATATATATATATATATATATATATATATACATATATATATATATATATATATATATATATATATATATATATATATATATATATATATATATATATATATATATATATATATATATATAGTTAATAAAAATAAAAATTACACAAGCTAAAGTATAATAAATATAAATGTATGCATAACAAAAAGTAAACAAATCTAATATATGTATGTAGAAATATTTACAAAACTATAATAATAGTAATAGTAACAAAAAATGTTTATAAAATAAATGTCATAAAACAATATAAACAAAACATTAATTAACATTATAAAACAAATGTCTAAAAGTATATGAAAAATATTTACAAAACTATATAATAAAATAAAAAAATTAATTTGATAGATCGAACAGCATTCATAAATGGACACACTGCAGGCAGGATCTACATCTCTTGGCTGGAATTTTTTTTTATTTTTGAGGAAGAAATCACTATTTTCTAAAATCTGGCGCAACTATTTTTACGTTGAGATGGACCAGGTGCATTAATATTTTGTTCCGCATTGAAACCTAATGTACCTTTACTAAGTCCCCATAGAAATTACAGCGGTACAAACAAAATCGACGACGGTAAATGCCGTCACAGTACAAACATAATGGCAGTGAACGTGTTAATCTAATGTCTGTTATTCCTCTTTTTTGTATTTTCTTTAAAAGAGTATTTTCCATTAATAATATTACCCGTGCCGATTAAATAGAAGCCAAGTTGGATTTTTCGTTGTCAACGAACTGACATTTCGTGTTTACTTCAGCCTCAATCGCAACTGCCGTATCCGTTTTGCGGTGTGTGCGATTCCTGCATTGAACGCACGGCAGATATCGTATTTACCTAGAACATAGCGTAATACGCGTGTCTTATTGTATATGATCGGTGTAATATTTAAACTGCTTACAATTTGTGCAGCATTTTACTAATAGCGAAAAATTTATTTTGCATCAAGGTAAGTTCTCGCATTTCTTTAACAATATGAAGAACTTTGACATCAATTAGCATGAGTTAATAATGATATTAATAAATTCCCTTCAGAAATAAATAATATAACATAAATGTAATTTTATATAGAACTTGGAAAATTAGAACTTTTTACTTTTATCATGTGGTCATAAGCACACACCCATTTTTTAAACTTCTCGACGCGCGTTTCATAAACCATATTAGCATCATCAGGAGATGATTCAGTCTCATTTCAGATCTTATTTAAATCTTAATTAGATGATTCATTCTCATCTCAATATTGAATCGTCTTCTGTCGATTTGATGTTTAGTAGTAAATTTCTTCGAAATTGAGAGAGATAACAATATGGCAACCAGTAGAAAGGGGACGACCTAGAATCAAATGAAGACAGCAGGTGGAAGAAAATATTAGATTATTGTCAATGAGGATTAATGTAAGGACCAGATCTCAGATAGGAGGATATCGCGAAAAATAGTTGAGCAGGTGAAAACTCATCAACAGTTATGAGCAAGATAACAAGAAGGAATGTGGACCGATCCACCTCACTAAAAGGATTTCAAGAGTTCCTCATTTATAGAACAGCTACAATTTTACTAAGAAATGTATTAACTTATTATAACAATATTTAAAGTGTCTTATATTGTTATATTCATATTTGGGGCGCATAAAATAGACTTCTTTCTAAGATTTCAAAAACACATTATTTGTTCCAAAGTTGCAGGCTTATGAAGTTAACAGTTGTCTCAGAATGTTTTTAATTTCTGTTTTGACTGTTACGTGCTAAATACTTATAGCGGGTGGAGGGGAGTGGTATCAAACGCTTGACGGGTTTTCTAAGTTTAGTAGCGATGAATCGTTTCACGGGATCACAGCGCTCATTTTGCGTGCCAGCGTTTTGTAAAACCAACGATTCCTACACTGTTGTTTGACGTCTGTACAGGATACATTTTAATTTAAATTAAATAACCGTTTCCGAAGGGATGCTGAAATTGTATGAGTTTTTTCTCAGTATTTTTCCACAAATAAAATTTAGTTGAAATGTTTAATATCGGAATAAATTAAATTATATAAGAACCGGTCTACTACGTTCACGTGTAAATCCTTTTATTTTCGGCAACATAATCCCATTTCTTATCAACCACCACTGTTTTTATAGTGCGAGTTCCGCTTATTCCATAAAATATTTCGTTTTTGGATTTCTGAAATCAATACTTCCATCCTGCGATATCAACAAGTGCGGACAGAAACTGCCATATCAAGCGAATTAATTATCGGCTCCTACTTTTTTGAGGATAACCATAATCGCGCCCACAGTGTTAATTCGGATCGTTATTGCCATATATTCCGGACTTTTTTGGCTCTAGAAATGCAAAATCAGCTACCACAACACATCTTTCCAACAAGATAGAGCAATTTCTCACGTCACGAATGATACATTTTAGCAACTCTTTACGATATTATTAGTCATCAAATGACCACCGAGGATATATATATATATATATATATATATATATATATATATATATATATATATATATATATATATATATATGTTCGGAAATGTTTCCGCGGTCGCTAATATTAGAATTACTAGATTCTCGGGTAGAACCGCGTTTTAGATTTGTAAAATCTCAACGTTTCGGCTTTCACTTTAAGTCGAAGCATTTTTTAGAAAAAAAATGTTTCCGCAATTGAAATGGAGGTAGGCAGGCCATATAGCGAGGCGATGTGACGACAGATGGACCAAAGCAATCCTGGGATGGATACCGCTTGGTCCTAAGCGTCCACGAAGAAGACCTAAAACACGATGAATCAATGACATCATCATCATATTAGACCCGAATGGCAGAGGAGAGCTCAGGACTCATGCATGTGTGTGTATGTATGTGTGTTTAGGGGCGCAGGTTGTTACGCATTCGATATGAGATTGTGGAATCCAGCGGTTGGGGATGTTTAACTCCCGACTACTGTTGTCTCATTCGACTCAAATCAAATTGCATGGATAAGTCATCGGACGAGAAGTCGACGAAAGTATGGGTTGTTTAATTGTGGATAGAGTATCCCTATTCTTGACGAGAGAGCATATATCGGTACCCCGGTGAGTCTAACCACCAACAGACATAACATGTGCCCTCCAATGTAAGGATGGATGGGGCTCGTTCCCGGTCAAGCAAATGACAGAATGTTATTCGTTGTTGTTCATATATACATATATATATATATATATATATATATATATATATATATATATATATATATATATATATATATATATATATATATATATATATATATACGATATGACATAATTTATATAGTACTTTATTAATACTGACATTTAAAATTATAGATGGTCAAATTTATAGGAATAGATTAGTCTCTTTGCTGTTAATTTTAATGTAATTAAATCTAAAAAATTATAAATTTTATACACTTTAACTACATAGTTCCGTTGGTATTTCATAAGAGCTGTATAAATTATGGAAGACGCTGGCAATTATTAGGAATATTACCAATCCAATATACCTTCAAGCTGTAAGATAATGATATGCTTTAACGGGCAATTTCAATTTGATTGATGTAACTTTGAAACAAACTTTATTAAGACTTTGGCATCTTTTACATCTGATGGTTTTATAACAAATTATTTTTTTATCCGTTAAAATCAAGCATTAAAAAGCAAGTTGACTGAAAAATTGAAAGATTTCAGAAATATCTTGGGAATCCTAAACTAGAATTATCTACTTATATAGAGATAATACGAAAAGTTATATAAATTTACCGTAACAGAAAAAAAACTTTGCATCAGGTTGATAATTTCATTTTAGTAAACCTACAGCTTAAAAAACGCATAATAGAGACACTGCTTGAAGAGGATCTTGGATATCTGATGATACCTAAAAATTTATAAGGAATCGTTAAGAAGCAAATAATTCTTGATTATAGGCAACGAAAATCAAGAAATCTGCAATAAACTAACACGTACAGTAGACTAAGTTCCATAGGAAATTCACGTAGCAGCACTTTATTAAACTGAAATTAATAAACCCAAAGACGACAAAAAGATTTGAACCACGACATCTCCACCACCACGAAAAATATAAAGTGGTGAAGCTCTTATGTTAAGCAAACCATTTAAACTTTTTGAAAGCAGCACAATATTTGGAATTTAGGGGTGTGGCCATCGAACTGGACACAAACAGTTTAAATATAATTTCAAAAAGAGAAACTCCAAAAAGAATTGTTAAAACTACAGAACAATTGAACTTATTACCTATGCCAAGGTTACACGAGAATTGGCAACAATATATCGGAAATTGACAACAATGGTGTTGCTAGTCGCCCTCTGACATATACATCGCAAAAAGCTTGACATTGTTCACTGTATATGTACTCAGAACGTTTTGTCATACGGACGCTAGTTGTGTTGTTTGGCGACTTTAAAATGTCATCTCATCGCTTTTCATTTGATGATTTACTACGACTTTCGACGTCAATTATCTCAATAACAGTACATCGATCAACCTACTTCGACTTTTGGCGATGAAGCACCACCTAAAATCATCGTATATCATTGTATATCCTGCCTAATAGCTATCGATCGATCTAAAAATTTACCAACAGTTTTTACAGTTTAACCAATGACGGGGTTTGTAAAGCTAAAGTAAAAAAAATCGGGATTTAGAATTCTGCATTAGCAGGACTCTATATTAGCAAATCTATGAAGATCACAGTATTTTTGAACATACTAAACTAGGTATGGTAAATAAGCAGGAAAAATTACTTTTGGTAAATACAGTTATATTACTTATCGGTTTATACAGGTCCAAAATATGAACACTAAATGTAATTTGTCGACGACGGTTTGCAGTGTTTGAAATATAGACTGAAAATTGCTTGGGCAACACACCGTACCAACGAATCAATTTTGAAAGAACTGAATATAGGGGAGAGTTACATAATTGTTGAGCGGTTGCACCCCACACAACTACAAATCTGCCTATAGTAAACCATGTCTGTTTCCATATTCATTCCATGCGCATCCAATCATGTCCAATGCTACCGACAAATCGCCCCCCACGCGGCAGTAGCAGACGAGCTATAATTGAAGCGTCACCTGTCACTAACAATTTAAGCGTGCATTTCTTATAATTTTTGTATGACTAACGGATACAGGCATGTTCCACTTTTTTCATGATAAACTATATTGTAGTAATGAGCTTTGAAGCATAAATTTGTGTTAGATATAGTAGAAATGAGTTTTTATGGCTAAAATCTTATTCATAGGTATTGACATGGCGTTAAAACAAAATGGCGTAGCCCTACAATTGCGCGCTATTGTCAACTACGTATTTTACTTTTGTTTCTTCTCTTGCTGATTCTCGAATGTGCAACAAAAAGAAAATGGGGAACTTGGAGCCCACTTCAAAAGCACGCTGCTTTGGAAGCTATACATGCTGGAAGGAAAGCAAAAGAAGTGGTAAGATCATTTGTGCTTCCAGAATGTTCTGTAGGAGACAGATTAAAAAAAAGAGAGTACTATGATCCTCGACTGGGACGGAAGATAAAGATTTCAAGGGATGATGAAAAAGAATTATTTGAGGCAACAACAGCTTCGCAAACAGGCAAACTAAAAGACGTTCTAAGAAACAGTCACATATATTTACTGCCACCCTCTTAAAGACAGAATTATAATAAAAGAAGAGGAATAGGAGTATAAAAGAGAATAAAGACAACAATGATAATAATAATAGAAAAGCCTTAGCAAATAGAAAAAGTATCAAGAGAGGAGTGTTCATTTCCAGTAGCGATGACGAAGTTCTAGCACAATTATGCAATGACGACGGTTATGGTGATATGGACACAGACAAAAAAATTATTATATAGATGCTGTTATTGACTTTTGCAATATATGTGGAGAATTCGGCCGGGACAAGTAAGTATGGTTTCGTTGTTGCAGTTATTCCAGTTGGATTTATGAAGAATGCAGTGGTAGAGACACTACTGAAAATTTTATTTGCGACTACTGTTAAAATTAATAATAATAACATTTTTTTTTTTCAGAGATAAATGTTGATTGATTTGTATATCAGCTATTATTTATAACGCACGGTATTATCAAACCGAGGCATGTTGTTCTCAGACCAGTTTGATAATGCCGTGCTTTCCAAGATTTTTTTTACTTCCTACATTTTCACATGGGTGCTGTAAGAATTAAAGATTGCATTAGAAGTTGGTTGCCTGGTAAACTGTCGTATTAATAATCAAGTTTGAGTCGCTCTGTTTCGTACCAGTAGAATATTATACTTATAATCCCTTAATAGCACGATATTATCCAACTCTCCCCCCAAGCGTGCATAAAGGACATTTTTCGATAATTTTACGACGTATATCTATTTTCTTTGGCCAGGTCATCCAGTTGGATGGCATAGAGAAAGAGTGAATTTAAGGAAAGGTAGACGGTAAATGAAAAACAAGACCACCGAATTGATATGTTGATCAACTTAACGATATACGGAGGATCAATTTTGAACAATTTTCAATGATCAATCATTGCTTTCAACAAAGTGTAGACAAAGTTAAGTTTGATTTTGTTGATTGTATATGTTTGTATGTCAGAACGATTTGTCATACGGACGTTATTTGTGTTGTTTAGTGACTTAAAAATTTCATCTTGTGAGATCAACACGTGAGAATTTTCGTACGATGATTTACTACGACTTTCGACGCGGATTATTTTAACAGCAGTGTATCGATCAATTTCCTTCGACTTTTGGCGATGAAGCCACCGTATCTAAAACTACCGTATATCACTGGTTTAGTGAATTCAATCATGGCCGTCGTTCACTTACTGACGAATTTAAAGGTGGTCCAAAATCGATTGTGCCAGAAAATATCGATACTGGGCATGAACTGATAAAGCAAGATCGTCATGTAACATACCGTGAGATTGAGGCATTCCTGGCCATTAGTATGACAAGCACACACAAGATATTTCATGAACATTTATCCGTAAAAAAGATCTGGGCGCATTGGATTCCCAATAATTTGACAATCGTTCAAAAAAGACTCGTGTCGATTGGTGCAAAGAAATGCTAAAAAATACAATCGCGGTGCGTTCAAAGTCGTGTATAACATCCACACAAGTGTCGAATTTTAGATCTATACGTATGAGCTCGAAAATAACAGCAGTCGACTGTATAAGTCTTTCAAAATGAGTCAAATCCAACAAAAGTTGTTTGCCCAAGAAGCCCTTCGAAGCAAATGTTCGCCTGTTTCTGGGGATAAATGGGCATAGTGGCTAAAACGCTACTAGAGAATCGCAGAAGGGTCAATTCTGAATGGTACATAAACATTTGTTTACCAGAAGTTGTTTGAAGAAATAAGAAAAAACAACCAGCGACGCAGGATTAATTTTCACCATGACGACGGGAGCTCTTACCCATCGGACCGAACAACTCAATATTTGACCGGTCAAAACACCGAATTGATGGATCATCCTCCGTACAATCCTGATTTGTCACCCAATGATTTCTTTTTGTACACTTCCATGAAGAATAAACTGCGCGGTCAATGATTTTCGACCCCAGAAAAAGTAGTTGATTTGTTTAAAATGCATGTTTTGGAGATATAGCAATCCGAATAAAAAAAGTGCTATAAAAATTGGTTCAAGCGTATGCAAAAGTATAAAAAACAATAAAAAAATATAATCATTTTCAATGATAAATATTTTTTTTTATTTATTATTCCGGATACATAAATAGCAACCCTTGTACCTATTAGAGAAAAGTAAAATTGACATCTTTTATGCATTATTGATTGACACGGTTTTTAAAGTAACAAAATATTTTTTTAAATATAGCTGAAGGGCAACATCCGATGTGGCGAAACTTATTGGTAAAATTATTGAAAGATTTTACAAAATGGTTAATTTCTTTAAAGTTACAAAACATGCACATTTGAGTGTTATACTACAGTAATATTTTATATAACAGCTACTATCTACCCCTTCGAGAACTGTAATTTATTATCATCTTTATTTTGTTTAGACCTCTTAGAACCCTTTGAGATCCGTAATCTAGTTTCCCATTAGACTAATCACCAAGAACTGTTTACTGCAATTTTATATAAAATCATGTAACCGGCCTTTCACGCTCACTTTCTAGTTGATTTTCGTTGTATACGCAGTCATTTTAGTTAAGTCAAAAGCTCTTTTATGACTGATAAATTTCATTTTTGTGAAATAAATCTGTTTTAAACTGATTTTGCGAATCGAATTATTTAACTGGCACAGTCGTCGGTAGGATCTTAGAAGACTTATATCAGAGTTTGGACAGAAGTTCGATTATTTTCCTGAAGCTCAGCGCTTATACCAGAGTTTGGACAAAAGTTTGACCTGTTTCCTGAAGCTCAGTATAGTCGTCAGATCCAACTGTTGAACCATACAGTGGGAAACTCACAGTTGCAGAAGAAAATCTTACTATAAGTGATATTTTCCTTTCGATACCTATTAGATAGTAAAATTGTATGTATATTCATTCTTTTCTACTTTTGCAAAGTTTATTTTCGTTTTCGCGGTAATATTTACTTTTAAATATATTATATATATATATATATATATATATATATATATATATATATATATATATATATATATATATATATATATATATATATATATATATATATATATATATATATATATATAATGGTATACCATAATGGTAGAAGATTGGTTGAACTATGTTCGCAGTTTAATCTAAAAATAATGTCAACCCATTTTAAGAAGAAAATAACAAAACAAAAGACCTGGAGGTGCCCAAACACGTACATGGGTGAATTTCAAATTGACCATGTTGCCATTTCGTACCCCAATTATAAAGAGATTTTGAATGTTCAAGTCAGGAAAGGAGCAAATATAGACACGGATCACTACTTGACTAGAATCAAACTTAGCTTAAAACCTCGAAAACTTATTCAAAAGAGGCTGCTAATACCAAAGTTTGACCCAACGAAAATAAAACCAGCCCTAACAGAAGAGCTTGATAAACAACCTGCACAGAACTGGCAAGAATTAAAACAATAAAAAAATTAAAACAATTAAAAAATTATTAAAACAGCCTTAAAGTTGGTCCCTTTACAAAAACGTAGAAAACATCCGTGGTGGGATGAAGTTTGCGAGCAAGCAGTATTAAGCCGAAGTAAAGCATTCAAAGATTGGAACAGTCAAAAAACAGCAATAAACTATAACATCTTTTTGGAAGTAAGAAAAGAAACATCGAAGCTAATTAGACAAACTAAAAGAAAATATGAAAACAATCAACTTAATGAAATAGAAAAAGATTTCCAAACAAATAACACCCGAAACTTTTACAAAACATTTAAAACTAAATTAACAGGCTATCAACCGCAGAGCCTATGCTTTCAAAAGGAAAACGGACAACTAGCTCTAAATAACCAAGACAATTGCAAAGAACTTGCGAAATATTTTGAACAAATACTAAACTGTCCTGAGCCCGTAAACAAATTACCAACACTAAACCCTAAACAAACAAACCCAGATTCATTACCACCGAATGAAGAGGAAATACTTAGGCAAATCAAGCGGCTTAAAAATGACAAAGCTTCTGGTGAAGATGGAATCACTGCTAAACTTTTGAAATCCGCTGGTCCAGGTACAATCAAGGAAATAACCAAAATTCTACAAGAAGTTTGGCGAACCGAACGGATTCCGGAAGACTGGAAAGATGCTTTAATACATCCCCTACACAAGAAAGGAGATAGAACGGATGTAAACAACTATAGAGGAATATCTCTTCTCCCAGTTTGTTACAAGATTCTATCTCAATGTCTACTAGACAGAGCACAGGGACAGTTAGAACCGAACATTGGTGAATATCAGGCAGGTTTTCGACCGGGCAGATCCTACCCTGAACAGATCCTGAATCTAAAGTTGATTCTAAGACATCAAAAAACGGTACAATAAAAATCTCGTCTGTACATTTGTGGATTTCAAAAAAGCATACGATTCTATTGACCGCGAATCTTGAAAGAACAAGGACTAGATCTGAAAACGCTGGCAATTATTAAAGCAACGTTAACTAACACAAGTTCAAAAGTTAAATTCATGGGTGACATCTCAGAACCCTTCGAAATTAAAACTGGTGTGAGACAAGGGGATGGACTCTCGCCACTCTTATTTAACTGTGTTCTAGAAAAAGTAATACAGGAGTGGCGTGAAAAAAAGTCGGCACTGAATATTGACCAGCCCATTAAACTGGGGAGAACCAACATCAAAATTGATTGTCTGGCATTTGCTGATGATCTAGCAATTTTAGCTCAAGATGTATTAAGGGTTCAAAAACAGATTGAAATCCTAAAAGAAACAGCAGAAAAGGTAGGACTCCAAATATCCTTTGAAAAGACACAATACATGACCTGCAACAGACTAAGAACACCATTTCTAAAAACAAAATATGGTAACATCAGACGAGTCTCTCAATTCAAATATTTGGGTGAAATAATCATGGAAAATAAGTTGGAAAAAGCGGCCAATAAGGGTAGATGTCAAAAAATGGAAACGGCGTTGAGACTTACACAAAATATTTACAACAAAAAATGCCTATCTAAAAACACAAAACTGAGACTTACAACACGGTTATTAAGCCAGAATGTATATATGCTGCAGAAACGCTCATTTTGAATAGAAAGAGGGACATTGAGGACATTGAAAAGAAGCAAAGAAAAATCATAAGAAAAATCCTAGGCCCCAAACAAATAAATAGCACAACATACCGACTTCGAGAAAACCAAACCAAATCAAACAATACACAGATATACGTAGCGATATGAGAAAAAGAAGACTTAAGTTTTACGGAGACATCAAACGGATGAATCCGAATAGGCTAACTAGACAAATAGTCGAATTTTATGAAAATAGGAGTAGAGCTAAAGTAGAAATAATTAAATGGATTGCGGCAATTAAAGAGGACCTAAGATCAGCAAATATTACACAAAGTGAAATTCAGGATAGAGATTGTTTCAGACACAAGGTTAACGCTTGGAAGGTTGACCAGAGAGAAAAATGTAAGAAGACTGGAACAACTTGGTCTGACGAAAGGAAAAAAGCTCACAGCGAAAGAATGAAATAAGTATGGGCTCAAAGGAAGGCTAACGACAACAAACGCCTCTAATTGTACTTCGCGTGGTCCACCAGGGCCCATACGTGAATAATAATAATAAAAATAATATATATATATATATATATATATATATATATATATATATATATATATATATATATATATATATATTGAATCATGAAAAGAAACATTCATAACTTTAAGTAACACAGTAAGATTAAGAAACATTAGTAGAATTAAGTATCAAAGAAAACCCAGAAAACCAAATCAACAAAACAAACATGTCTTTATTCGCAGCGAAAGAAATTGTAAAAACTTTGAAACCTTTTACCGGACGTAGCAAACATTACGAATATTTTATAAAATCTGTAGATTCTTTCTATAATAGATATGCACTCAATACAATAGATGAAAGCTTAAAACAGTACGTTTTTGCCGTGATTAATTCCAAAATAAACGATCAAGCAGGATATTTTAATTTATGTAGACCCGATCTAAGAACTTGGACGGATATAAAAAATACATTAAGATTAAAATTTGGAGACAAAACAGATAGACATGTACTTTTGAAACAATTAAATTTATTGTGCAGGCAAAGAAATGAAACAGCATTAGAATTTATAGATAGACTAAAATTGTTACTTTCAAAAATTTCTATTAAAACACAGGCCGATACAACATTAATAGATGCAACAAAAACAGCCTTAATTTTCCAAGCTGAGGTAATAGCGATAACAGTTTTATTATCTAATGTATCTAGCAAACTTAGGACGATCTTAATCATTCATAATCCGAGAATATTAGAAGATGCTAATAGTCTTGTGTTCAACCATAGTTCAGTAGAACAGCAAATCAATTCTAGATATAATGTACCTAGAAATAATCCACCGGTTGTTACTAAAAATCCTATAAATCACTTTAGGCCCATTCCAAGCCATCAAGCTTATTTTTACACAAACCCACCATTTCAACAAAATTTTAATAATCAACCGAATTTTACATCTCCTTTAAGATCCCCCAGCCAATCTATCAATACTAACTGTCCGATTAACAAACAAGTTTTTGGAGAACCCCAAAACGTTTTCTCACCAGAAAATTCATATAATCGCTACGAAAAACCGACCCCCATGTTGATAACAAGTAGGATACCCATTTTACAAACACAAATCCCTAACTAATAATTATACAAATCCTATAATATTTGAAGAACTCATGAATATAAATGATGAATTTTCTTTGGAATACCCTGTATATATTCAAAATAATTCCCAGACATACGAAGAGATTTAAAATAACTCTCCTACTTATGAATATTCTGAACCATTAATAAACAATGACGATGATCAATATATGGAACCAGACAATTCTAGCTAGAACACTCGCAAAAAAAGTCAACTGTTGTTCAAGATAACAAAAGATTTTCGGAAGCAAGTCGCAGAAATCAGTCAGCGATAATTTTGAATAGTTTTTAAACCAACCCTTCACCATATATAGAAATATCAGAACCGCCGCTAAAATTGCTAATAGACACAGGAAGTCATAGTTCTCTCCTAAGACCCACCATTGTCGAACAAAATTTCCCCAATCAGAAATTCGATGCCAATCACACATTAGTTACTTTACGGGAGAAGCATAAACAAAATGCAAAGCCCGAATACCGTTGTTACCAGAATTCAAATCTAATGAAAATCTAGAATTTATTGTTTACAAATTTCAAGACTACTTTGACGGTATTATTGGACTGAGTGATCTCAGAAAATTAAAAATAAATATCGACCTTAATGATCAATGTCTAATAAACGACACGTATAGAATACCACTGTATTACTGCATTGATCTTGAGTCAAAGAGAATAAAAATCCCACCTAATTCGGTAGTATTAAAACAGATCATCACTAATCTAAAAGAGAATATCCAAATTTTAATGTCACAGATAAATAATAAGATTATCGACGTATTACCTGGCATTATACCCGTCAAACATGGTTCAATTCCATTAGAAATAAAAAATTTAACAAACAAAAGTATAATAATAAATTTTCACCGCGCATTAATCAGACTCAAACTTGAAGAGTATGATTATGAAATGATTCATAAAAAGGGCAAGAACAAGACTAACACAGATGATTAGAATTCTATATTAATTTCTCCATTTTTCCCAACCACAACGCATTAAATGAAAAACTTTTAACAAACCAAGAACGTATTTAATTTTTATGACTCGACAGAAGACATTTGCAAAATTTAAAAAAAAAACAAAAATATTTCGTACCAAAGCTGACCTATTGTTATCCGAAAGCTGATCTATCGATAATACTCAGAATCTTTCAAAAATACTTTAAAATCGGATCATTTATTTATATTTTATTATTAACGGATTATTTTTTCTGACACCTTTTTAAAAGACATTCGAGAATTAGATAACCAAACTTTTATTACAAAAAATTTTTTCACAATACACCAAAACACTATTTTTATATTCTGGACGCACGTTTCGCTAACCAAGTTAGCATCATCAGCAGATGATTAAAACTAAAATTATTTTACATACAAATACTTAATAATTTAAAAACTATATGGAACAAATAAAACTAATTAACTTAAATAAATTAATAATTATTAACCTTAAGTAATAAGTAATAACTAAAATAATTTTCAATATATTTATACTAGTTATTAACCCGACACAGTTGACATAATACAATTAAATATACATGATTAAATATAGATGATACAATTAATTATACATTCTTCCTATCCTAAAGCAGACTATTACTTTACCCAAACCTTACATATTACTTACGGAAGATATCCAATGGTCAACAACAGAAGTATGCCATGTATGCTTTATTTGCGAAAAGAATTTTATATACAACTGCAGAAAAGAACGAATGCCCAATCATTAGTGTTCATTATAAAATATCACCATCGAGAACCTGCATGGAGAAGAATTGTTAGCAATCACAGTTCAAGAAAACTTCCATAAAAACCATTGTTATTAAACATTGTTAATTCATTTAACATTATACATTTTCAGATTTTAGATTTACTGGATGTTTGCAATATTCTGTGCATTAATAGCTGTACTCTTCATGCTGTAATAATTAGAACCCATAAAGAAATGTATACAACAAAAGGAGACCAAGAAGAACCTCGGAAAATTCGCCAAACCTCATTTTCCGAACTCAAGGAGGAAGAAGTTATATTTTATATACCAGCGAGGCATATAACATAACACTTATATTTTTGTTTAGTCTACCCCTTCGAGAACTGTAATTTATTATCACCTTTAATGCATATGGAATATATACAACAAAAGGAGACCAAGAAGAACCCCGCAAAATTCGCCAAACCTCATTTTCCGAACTCAAGGAGGGAGGAGTTATATTTTATATACCAGTGAGGCCTATAATATAACACTATATTTTTGTTTAGTCTACCCCTTCGAGAACTGTAATCTATTATCACCTTTATTTTGTTTAGATCTCTTAGAACCCTTTGAGAACCGTAATCTAGTTTCCCATTAGACTAATCACCAAGAACTGTTTAATTTTATATAAAATCATGTAACCGGCCCTTCAGGCTCACTTTCTAGTTGATTTTTGTTGTATACGCAGTCATTTTAGTTAAGTGGAAAGCTCTTTCGTGATTGATAAATTTTCTTTTTGTGAAATAAATGTTTTTTAAACTGATTTTGCGAATCGAATTATTTAACTCTACCATGATTAAAATGCTAGGTGACTTTCTAAATAAACCACAGAGTATTTATTTATATACCCAAATTTATTTTGTGTCTTCCAAAGCAATCTCGCCTCACTCTAATACACTTTTTCCTACGTTTCTTTTTCCGTCCTCGAAACATTTTTTAAGACTAGACTTCTTATATTTTTTTGAAAGCGATCAGCGAACTATTTTGAAATATTTCTAATGGCACAAAACGATGTTCATGGAGCCATTATTTATTTGGAGTATAGGTAAAAGTCACATAGTGCCACATCTGGTGTATATGGTGCTTGCGGTATAGTGTTTGTTTAATATTTAACGAAAAATTGACGAATAATTATTGCGTTGTGCGAGGATGCGTTATCGTGATGCAAAAATCATGAATTATTTCACGACAAAACTGGACGGTTTCTTTGGAATGTACTCTAATACTGAAATACTCAGTACAAGATCGTTTTGGTAATATTTTCTTACTGGTTGAGGTTCATCTTCAACTAGTTCTCTACCATTACTAAAATTCTTGTACTCATCTCTGTACTCATGTATATATTTACAAAATTTGAAAACAGACCTGACTTTTTAATATTATTGCCTTGCCTATTATAATTAAAAATAAAATCCGGGTGTCCACGAATAACATCATAAGCATTTTCGATGCGCTGTTGTTCTTATTACATTTCACATTATTTACTTCTCCATCGTGATAAATTAACTTTTTTAAATAGCCCCATAGAAAAAAAATCGCAGGGCATTAAATCCGGGGAACTTCCAGGCCAAGAAATGAGTCCTTTGCGCCCTATCCATCTGTTAGGAAATTCATTACTTAAATCTTCGTGAATTTCTCGTTTAAAATGTGGCGGAGCTCCATTATGTAGAAACCATCATCTCAGTCTCTACCATTTCGCGTGAAGGAAGCCTTCCAACGTAACCTCCTCGTTGTACCTTTAAGTACCCTGTGTCGCGAAGTCTTGTAACTAAATTTACAACCATCCGCCGAACCGGATGATTTCTTAAAGGAAACCTTTTCACGTACAAACGACATGCTGCGGCTGCATTTGTTGTCCACCCTATAAGTTAATATTATGTCTACTAGTTCATTTTTTCATAAACTTGTGACATCTTTACCAAAAATTTAACACGTAATATTAAGGAATTATTACCACGAGAAATATCGTACAAGAATACAAAAAACTAGTAATACCCAGTATAAGCAGTAAATAAATACTTTATATGCTTACAACGCAGTGGTCGGGAATATCACAAGGTCAGGTCAGTATATATATATATATATATATATATATATATATATATATATATATATATATATATATATATATATATATATATATATATATATATTGTAACTTAACAAGCGAAATGATATGAAACGTTTGCCAGACTTGAGACAGTTATCAAAAACCAAGGGGCTATATCGATACGAAAAGCGTGCGTTTTTAAAGATCACCTTACTTATTGATCATAGTAGCATCTACTTATTTTTATATCCTACATTATCTATTTTATAATCAATTTATTTTAAAAAGGTGCTGATAGTTTGTACTGATAGTATGAATTCTGAAATAACTAATGTTGAATGTATATTGCGATTCGTTTATTTAAAACGCAACATTGTTACTTAAAGATACTCAATAGGTTAAAAAAGGGAAACAATGTAAATATTTCGAAAGGCATTTACAGGGATGAATAGAGAAACAATATATGTTTCTAAGAGCAGCTACGTGAACAAAGAATTCAAGTGTTCGAAATACAAAGGCTATCAAGGTCCCTTAACAATAAGTAATGTGCTAGGCGGAGGGATCTGTCTAAAACAGTATCTTTATTGCTGTGTTGGATCAGATAATTAAAAAGGAGAAATAGCGGCTGGATTGGTTTGGTTATATATAAAAAAAATCAGAAGTAGAATTGTAAAAAACAAATTTTCTATAAAAATATTCAAAAACAAAAAACATTTTTTTCCGTGCTCCACATAAAAATTCTCAATCCTTCAGTCGCAATCAAACGCCAACAAGCATCTCTCGAGACCAGTTTCTGGCCTTAAGTAGTCATTAGTCGGGGTCGCGTTGAACGTTCGAAAGCAACTGAAGGCTTGACCAGGCTCCTAACCATATTATTCGCCCAATCGGGTTAGAGTCCGAACGATTTCACGCAATAGTACTGTTACGAACCACCGAATGGCGTGAGCTGCATTACAATGCTGCTTTCAATCGATTTGGCAGATTAATATGGTCAGGATCCTGATCAATCCTTCAGTTAATCTCCTGGAATGTCAATGATATAAGGCCAGGAGGCAAAACATAGAAAAGCTAATTGCAGAGAGGCACCCCCTCATAATTGCCCCGCAAGAAACAAAATTAAAAGGCTAAGCAGGCTGGCATTTGCCAACTACAGCATCTACAGGCGTGATAGACATACAAATAATGGAGGCGGCGTGGCACTCCTACTTAAAAATTCCACAGAACATCTCCTTTGGGGGATAGAGGACATGGAATTGGAATCAATAACCATAGAAGTTAAAATTCACAAAGGATCAGTTAAAATCACATAGGCATATAATCCTTCAATGAAGCTGTTGTTCAAACACGATATCACTGGTTTTCCCAAAGGCGAAGAACCACAGATCGTAATAGGCGATCTAAACAGTAACCGGAATAGAAAAGCAGGACTAGCGACTTCAATGGTACAACATTACAGCAATTCACAGAAGAACTAGAAGCTACAATACTAGGACTGGATATTCCCTGGCCTGGAATAGCCTTCCTGATGTCTTGGATGTAGCATTTATCAAAAACATCAGGCACGAAATATAACTTCAAACCTTGGAAGAGCGAACCTCAAACCACAATCCAATAAAGCTTACAGAGGGAACTGAAACTCACATCATAGAAGCAATTAAGAAAAATAAAACCAACTGAGAAAAATTCGCAAATATGGTGCGAGAAAAGACCACACAATGATCTTTTGATGAATGAATAAAGAATCAACAAGTGTAGTAATTAACACAGCAGAAGAGACGGAAGAAGAAACTAAAGATTTATGAAGACATATCACAGGAGCATACGAAGAAAGCACTGTGGCGAGAGAAGCTCCGGCAAACGAAAGCCTATATAGCCGGACGCCATGGGCCTTGAAGGAAATTATAAGAACTAACAAACGATTCAGAAGAATATATAGAGAAAGCAAATCTCAAGAAAACAAAACGTAACTAAATAGATATACTCAGATGATGAAAAACGCTCTAAATGAACATCGAAATATAATAGATGGACTGAAAAACATTAGATGCTAAACACAGGGGACCACTCTGCTTCGAATATGCAAAAAAAATGAGAAGAGAGGAAACAATTATTCCTCCACTGCACGGGGCCAACGGGATGGTCTACGATGCAGGATAAAGTGGAAGCATTCAATAGACCCTGAAGACACAAAGAAGGAGAAATGAATACCCACAGAAGGACCTAAACCGCATAAATAAAGTGGAAAGGCTAGCAGAAAAACTTGAAGAAGAATCACCAGATGAAGTCGTTGAAAACCCAGCTGATCGTAGTATCAGAAAGCCCGAAGCAATGAGTATCAATAGAATACTTGGATTTAACAAGACTGAAATAACACGTTTCTTTGATAATTTTGAGACACTGATGATGAAACATAACTTCAAACCACAAAGGATATACAATGTAGATGAAAGTGGTAGGACGACTCTCCAAGAAACTGAAAAAGTTATAGCTCCAAAAGAACAAAAAAGCATTGGAGTTGTTACATCATGGGAAAGAGGCACAATTATCACAGTAATATGTGCTATGAGCCGTTCATGATCTGTCATCCCACTCTTTTCATTTTTCCTCGATAGGAGCTGTTTACACATGTTCTCATAATGGTTGGATAAACAAAATTATATTCATTTTATGCTACCACATTTTATAAAAGAATCCAAATTGCTGAAAGACAGTTTTGCTAGTGTTGGATAATCACAACAGTCATTCTACTCTAGAAGCTTGGGAACTGGCAAAAGAAAGTCATGTCATAATGCTTACCATTCCACCACATTCATCACACGGTCTAAAACCCCTTCAGGTTACTTTTTATTTCCCCATTAAAGGAGCTTGTAACAAAGAGTATGACATGTATATGGAATCAAAAAGTTTGACAAAAAATACACCATATGAGATTGGAGGAGTGTTTAATAAAGCCTATATGAGAGTAGATTATTTAGAAAAAGGAGTATTAGACTTTAAAGCAACGGGAATATTCCCTATGAACCCTGCAATTTTTAGTGATGATGATTTCATTGCTACTAATGACGAAACCAGTTCTGTAGGTACGAATGTTTTTGTTCAGTCCATATCTCATGGTACACAACAGCAGCCAGGTAACATCAACTCTGTTAAGATTCAATCAACATCAAATAATATACCACAACAGCCACTTATTGAGCAATCAGATAATGTCAACCCTGCCACAAGTCCATCCATTTTAAATACCCATTTGTAACAATATATATCATCAACCAGTCATTCAATAGCAAGTTACTGTAAGCCCAGCCACTATTCCATCCACGTAATACGCTCATACGTAATACCACAAAAACAAATAATTCAGCAGTCATATACTGTCAGCCCTATCCTGTTTTGGTCTCCATCAAATGCAAAACTAAATCAACCTTTCATTCAGCAGCCAGCTATCGGCACACCTACGCTACTCCGTTCTCATCAAATTATAACCAACAATGCTACTATTGTGTCCACTGTAGGCCCAATGCCACAAACCCACATCTCGATTAAAAATAAGATCTTGAAAAACAAACAGCATTCCGAAATCTCAAGAAGCACACCAATGAAAACTGTATTCGAAGAAAAAAATAAGAGACGTATTGAAAAGAGAGTAAAACAAAAGTGAATCAGAAAAGCAAAGAAAACTGTAATAAAGAAAATTTTGCCAAAGGAACATGTACCAAAGGTAAAGGTGTTAAATGAAGACAGACTACTACCAAAAAACTAAGAGTTAAAAGAGCAAAGAAAAATGTATCCAAGGGGATGATGAAGAATCGCCTACTAAAAAACTTAATGAAAATTTAATTTGGAATGATGAGTAGGAATACTCAGAAGAAGAAACTATAAGTGCGATTTGTTTAGACATGGGCAAAAGTGGAGAGATGTGGTACCGTTGCAGGATTTGCAGAAACTGGGTGCATGACTAGTGTTCCGGCAGTGATAATGCAGCTTCTTATATTTGTGATTTTTGTTTAGAACTTTAAAATGTGTATTTCTTTGTTTTGTTTAATAATTTGATTTATTTATTAATGTTACAAATGGTTATTTATATTAACAACTAGGATTTGCTTGATGTGATTACATTAAGCTTTATGTTTGAAACTGACTAAAAACTATGGCTCTCATTTCACATATGAGCGTTAAATGGGCTCTCATTTTCTGAACTATGGGCTAATGAGAGCGAATGACTTTCTTTGGAAAATCTCTTATTATACAAAAATGTACAAGTATAGTTGATATAAACTGTGGTTATTTGATACTCACATATACAAGATTTATGTTCCTAATTAAAATTTATAATAATTGAAACAAATGTAACTTTTATTCACAATTTTCCTTAATAGGCAATTATGGGTTGTCAATTAGGTCAAATAGTTACTGCTGACCGTTATGATGATTCGTGTTAGTGACGTTTTGGAGGAAAAAATTACTGGCATTTTGCTTCAGAACAACTTTCGGTCACATACCGCAATAAAGGTCTCTGGAAACGACCACCATATGAGATTTTATCGCATCCGGGGTTTTCTTGAGACTTAGTCCTTTCGGATATTTATCTCTTCCAATCCCTGCAATACCATTTGGTTGAAAGACACTTCTTATCTCACGAGGTACTTGAAAAAAACCTCAAAGGCTGTATCATATCTAAATAACCTTTTTTTTCGAATTGAGATTCGACAGTTCCCTGAAAGGTGGTGAAAGTGTATAGACAGTACGGAAGGTTACTTCGAATTGAGTTTGAGTACTTTTTTCGATTGAGTTCGATTGAGTTTGCAGTACTTTTGTCGTTAATAAATGCAAAATGTCGTCAAAAAAGACCGATAATCAAGTTGAGGGCCTAATAATACTTCTTTATACACCAAGTGGATCAATAAAGCCGTTAAATATTGATATCATTGTTCATAACGTGTATTAAAAAATAGAAGCTTTTGTAACAATAACTTAGTCGTATAAACAATAATGATTGTAGTTCGAATGTTTTATGATTTTATCGCTCTGTAGACAGAAAATTATTAATGTGTTATGTCGCCCATATAATGTCGTAAAATTAGTTGCCATAGATAGTTTGAAATTATACAAATTTACTAAACTGAAGCATACGTAATTATATCAGTTGTTGATTACCAATAAATTAACGAAACAGAATAGTTAATTCGAATATCGATTATGTATTTAAATATGAGATGCATTATAGATGTGTATGAATTACCGAGCATGCTTGTTAGTCCCAATATTGAAATACTCTAAAAACCGCATAATTATATACTTGCAGAAAAAATATTAAATGCAAAGAAAATATCTGCTATACCACAGAAAGTAAGTTTTTAAAATGAGTGATTTGAAATCAGAACTTTAATGATGATATTAGAAAAATATATCAGATTATATTTATAAAAGTAAAATTATGAAAAAACCAAAGATTTATAAAGACATTATAAAAGTAAAAAAATGTGAAAGTACGTTTGTTTGGATGTTTGTCCTTCAATTACGCTCGAACAATGGAATTATTCTAATTAAATTTGACATAGAAGTCGATTATGTAATGGAATAGGGTATAGGATATATATATATATATATATATATATATATATATATATATATATATATATATATATATATATATATATATATATATATATATATGTACGACGATGATGACGAAAACCTCGAGAGGTTAGTCAAAAGGACGGTTAGAAATTTGCCAGAGAGGATAGGGCTGCCGACGGAGTTTGCAAGATTATGCTCAATAAAGCTCCAGGGTGCGATTGTGTTACTAATCGCATGGTGAAAAAGCTGCCTAGAAAAGCAATTGCCGCCATTACGGCCATTGCAAACGCCAGTCATTAGACAGCGTTTATTCCCGGATAGATGGAAATATGTAATTGTGAAAATGATACTGAAACCAGGGAAGGATAAAAAGTTCTGTCAAAACTACAGACCGATTAGCTTATTGCGATCAATAAACAAAGTCGTTGAGAGTGTGGTTTTAAAGAGACCAACGAAGAAAATACCATCCTTCCGTTCGAGCAATTCGGATTCAGGAAAAACCACTTGTCAGAAGATCAACTGTTATGTGTCACCGAATACATAACAAAAACGCTGGACAGAAGACACGCAACGGCAATAGTTCTACTCGATGTTGAAAGGGCTTTCGACAGGGTATTGCACGACTGGCTTATCCACAATATGATCGAGATGGGTTTCCCCGAGTTGATCACGGAGCTGATTGACTCATATCTAGGAAAAGGAAGTTTCTTTATGAAAACGGGTGAAGTCAAATCGGCTAGAAGATGGATGGAAGTTGGCGCTCTATAACATATACACAAATGATATTCCGAGAAGGAATAACACTAGGTTAGCCCGATACAGCCATAATGGCAAGGCCTAAAAGACCGTACCAGGTCGTCGGATACGTTCAGGAACATCTGGATGATTTGATGGAATGGTTGATACCCTAGAAGATCAAGGTGAATGTCGCCAAGACACAGGTGTCACATTCCACCAGAAAATGTCATGGAAATAACATGCGAAGAACGCACGGATTAAAGCCGTGGCCGTTGCGAAGTTGGCTTACCCGCTAATTTGCAGAACCAGCAAATGTGCAAATGCAAATTAGCGGTCCGGTCACTAATTAATTGGTAAACCAATTAGAGGTGAAGCTAATGATCCTAGTGATCAAATCCTTAGTGAGAAGCATCATGATGTATGGATCGATCGCCTGAGGCTACGCAGCAAAATCCTACATTAAGCTATTGGAAAGCTACGAGAACAAGCTAGTGAGCCTAGTAACTAGCTATCGATGCCTCCTGGTACATCTCCAATGTACAGATACACAGAGAAATGATGACCACCCAAATCAAGAACTGCGAAGGTTAATGGACTATCGTCTGGAAGACATCGCAGCTTTGGGTGGCAGATGGCACAGAAGACTGAAACTCCAACTTTTGGAGGATCAGATTGACTGCTGCCCAACGTGGTATCACTTTGAGATAGGGACTACTATGTCCCATGTTTGTGAAAAAGAAAGGAAATTGGTGAAGTGAAAGTTTTTCTCTTTCAGCTAAATCAGGTAAGCTGACATATAGCCGAAAAATCTTCAGTGTGATCGGCAAATGAAATAATATCTTAAGACTCCCTGCTGGTACTTGTCTCCCAGAGGGGAATGGTGCAAAGCGTTCGTCACACCCCGTCGGCGGCCAAGCTGCGGAAACACCAAGGAAGAGAAGATAACGGTTTTGTGAGTAGCTTTCGACTACGGAAACCTACGGAATCCTATCTACCAGAAGTGGAATTTCGGGATTATTTTATAAAATAATCTTGGGTGGAAGGAACGTGAATTATCATATGGACGCCGTCTACAATCTATTCGACAAGTGAATCTACATTACCATCACCGACGCAAAGTATGATTTGGATTTATTTTAAACCAGATGAGCATGACCAAAATAAATCTCAGTATAAAATATGCAGTAAAACATACTCTCGCAAGGGCCGCACATCTAGTCAATTTAGTCTATTCCAAAGCTCAGATGATGAAGAATAATTGCAGAAGAGAAAATATGAATCAAGTAAGTTTTAACAATATTAATTTAACTCCTGTGGCTAGTTAGGTTACCCCAGGAAAGTTACACTCGGTAACAGGTATGACCCGGACATAATTAAGTATGGTATATTTCTTTCATAAATTGGTTATCGAATAAACTTCTTTTAGAAATTAATTAAAATTAAAGAGGAGCTTGACCGCAATTGTCCCAAATTTGATATTTTTTATCGAAAAAATAATGTCGATCAAATAGTTACGCAGTTTCTAGTTTCCAGAACAAGTTATCATTTATTTATGTATTTGTTTTTCAGATAAAATTGTCAATCCGCTGGAAGAAGCAAAAAAGCAGTTAAAAACGAAAAAGTGGAATCGGAATTCGAAAAAAATTGACAAGCTCATCGGATAATGATTGCACTTCAAATAGTACTAAATATAATTTAAGACGCAACTTTTTTACTGATTTCGTATGCAAGGGGTGCAATTGTATGAAAAAGTTGCTAAGAAACTTAAGGAATTGATTGAAAAATGTGATTACATGTGATTTACTACTGGCATTTGCAAGGATCCAAGCTATAAAGCTTCTTTGTTGAGACTGACTTGCCACGGCAGAAAACTTTGATCGATTGTCAATTGTATTGAAATGTAAGACTTTTAACGAGTGTCACACGGGTGACATAATTGCCGAAAAATTCGACACAATGCTCATTAAATGGAATATTTCAGAAGAGCAAGTGGCAAAAGCTAAGGCGCCAACATGAAAAGAGCTATGCACTTAGAAGTATTAAATGACTTGGATTGAACAGTCTACAAGGTACAACTTGCTATTTGAAGCTGTTTACAATCACAGGAAAACATAAAAGACATCAAACAAAAATATAAGAAAATTTCGACTCATTTTAATTATTTCACTATTGCTTTAAAATAGCTGGAAAAAGTTTAAGATAAATTGAATCAACCGTATCTCAGAGTTCTCCAAGATTGTGTAAGGCCATGGAATAGCACATTGTTGTTGTTTGAGTTATTTTTAAAGGTAAATGATGCGTTTAGTTTTTACATTAACGACGGTGACATTGACCCAATTTTACCAGAAGAGTGGAAAATAATAGAATGCTGCATTGGGTATTAAAACCTTTGGAAGAAGGCACACGGGAACTAAGCAACTCTCAGACCTTCATATTAGATCTGATTCCAATAATTCAAATGCTCACAAAAAAACTGGATGGTCTTTTAACAAGATCACAGGATCCTGATCCAATTCAGCTGGCAGTCACGACTCTGAAAACTAAAGTTTCTGCAAAATTTTCTGTTTTGGAAGAGAATAATTTATTTGCCATATCCTTTTACTTAACCCATCGCTATAAGTACAAATTTTTCAAATCAGTGACCGAAGAAAAGATTAAAGATAAAATATTGAAAACGAAAGGCATTGATGATGGCGTTACAGCTTCTCCGAATTCCGAAAAAGCTAAAAGGATGACAATGAGAGATTCTTTGGAAAAAACCAGGGACGTCCGTTACGGCTAGTAAGCCATGCTTAAAAAGCGATCTTACCATGATGCTAGATTCTATAAGAGAAGATGAAAGTCAATAGAAAACATCTGACAATAGTAGCCCCGGAATTGTTTTTAAGAAGGAGTTGCTCCTGTATCGGGAGCAAAATATAAAAAAGTGTATCTGAAAGTAGTCTTAACAGGTGGAGCGTTAATCGAAGTGAATTTAAAATACTATCTGTTATAGCACGCCGATATTTGTCGCCTCCACCAGCCAATGTTTCAAGTGAACAAGTATTTAGTGGCGCGGGATTAATCTATGAATATCTGCGAAAAAGGCTGGAATCTTAAAAGGCAGCGACGTTGCTCTTTATTAAATATAACGTACCAATTTTAAAATTTTCCTATTAAAAATTGCACAATAAATATTATTCAAAATCCATCTATTTCATTCATTATCTTCAAATTAAGTATTTCTTAAGAAAAACTTGTCATCCGCATCCGCGATGGTGAGCATTAAAAAATCCCCTTCCGCGGATGTAAAAAATTCCGCATCCGCAAGTACTACTAACTTTTCACGAATTCTCCGAAATTAGAGGACCTACAAAGTTAAAATTTGGCAGAAATGTTCTTCGTGGTTCGTAGATGTTCGCTAAGGAGGAGAACTCATAAAAATAAACTCCCAAGGTGGGTTGCGAAAGCTTAAAATATAAATATACTCCCACTATTGAACTTTAAGTCCTATAGACTTGAAAATTGGCAGGAATGTTCTTCATCCAGCGTAGATTTTCGCTAACGAGGGTTCAGAAAAGGCAACCACCTAAGGGGGGTTGCAAGGTCATAAAAGATAAATATACTCCCGTTTTTACGATTTAAGTTAGAAATTTAAAAAAATCATATATGGTAATAAAGTAACTTTGTTTTATATCAACAAAACAAATCAATTAATACATATAACGGCAATTATTTATTTGCTTGTCAATATTGGCCAAACATTTTTATTGCTTTCGCTTAAAACTTAAGCAAGCAAGCAAATATGAGGCATGAGAAGTTAATAGTGAATTACATTGCATTTAAGTGGAATGAAGATAAGCATTATACATAAAGAAAATATGGATAAAGTTGAAAGTTAGTAGGTGGAAAAAGGCTGCTGAGTATTCAATTATGATGAAAATGAAACGTAGCTATTAACAATAGTAATTATAGTACATGGTCCTAATAAATCAGACAGTAAAATGAGAAAAGAGAAGTTTTGGTTTGCAAAAGGGCAAGGGCGGTAAAGAGCAGAAAGGAAGTATCAATCATTTACTTCCCAGTTGATGGAAAGGAAAAAACGTAAGAGGATACATGATATAGAAGTAAAACGACAATTTGAAATTGGGAATTGGAATTGAGATCGCTAGGTGGAAGAGAACGTTCAGATTTTGTGAATATTAGAAGTTATAAATCTTTGGACAGGGAGTACCAAAATAAGTTAAAATGAAGTTAAAAAATGGTTAATACTAAGAAATTAGGAGCTATTATCAGAAGATTTAAACTTGAGGTGAAGGAGTTATGAAGAGCTTGTAACGGAAGCAGCCCAAAGGTGTTGTAGAGTGATGAAAAAGACACCGTCATGGAACAATCAAAATAAAGATGAAATAAAAATGAAAAATAAACTTTGGCAAAATTTTTTAAACTCAAAATTAAACGATGCTTAGGTATTGTACCAAAAAAAAAAGAAAGCCAGTAAAAGAAACGGCCAGGAAATGTAAGAAGGAATCGTGGGAAAATTTAGTGGAAACCCTACAAAAGTGTGGAGAGAGAAACCGAAAAAATAAGGACAAAGAAGAGAGATTTAGATAACAAGAAGTAAAAGACAGAATGGTTAGTTGCTTTTACGCAGTACTGGAAGGCTCTAGTAAAAATATTGAAGTGGAAGGCAAATTGAATATGAATGGCAAATGGAAAACAATGAAAATAATTCAGAAGAAATCTCACAGCAAAAGTTTAAAGAAACATTGATGGCATTTAAAATGGAAAATCGGCAGGATTAGACAATATTAAACCAGGAATAAATAAGTAAATATTAATATCAAAAATGTCCACTATATTTTTTGGGTAACTTAATATCTTTTATTTATTTTTTAATTAATTGATATCTTTAATTTTGGTGCCTGAGTATTCATCATTATTGATTATTGTTTCTCGTAATCGTTAAAGACAAATTTTTTATAATTTGTTTTATTCTTTTTTGAAAGACATTGGTAGGATTAGAATTAATTTTGTTAAATTTGCCTGATTTTAAAAAATTATTAATTTTTGATATATAATTATCTGTAGACATCGCAACAATGGACTTACTCTTATCCGCTCTTGTCATTATGATGTTTTTTTCTTTGATTTTCTTATTAATTCTTTTCGCTATATGGTATTCATTCATCTGATTTTTTCTTAATTTTTCAAATGGAAGATTTTCGATTCTGTGGGCCACTAGGTGTTTTTGTAATACATCTGAATTTAATAGAACCAGTTCATCCTCCACTCCAAGGTGCCCTCTATTACGTTCATTATATTTGGGCTTTATGTTATATTGAAAACCTCTGTGAAGTAATTTAGATTCGTCACTAGAGAAATTGCAATCTGTAAGGTTGGCAAATCTCTTTAAAAATTGGTGTTCAGTATATTTGTAATAGTTTAATTTTGTTGGTTTCTTTCTTGGGTAGGTGATTTTCCAATTTCTTCTTTTGCTTTATAAACTTCTTGTTAATGATGGAAATTTGTTGTCTTGCTTGTTGTTCCATACTATCGAACTTAATATTATTTAATCTATGGGTTAATTCACTATGTATCACTTTAAGATAAACGCTGTATATATTCCTTTTATTACATTGAATTTTACTATCTTCAAGTATAGTGGAAATATTTAGATATTAATCTTTGCTTATTTATTTAAAATTAATTTCCATCAAGTATCGGCTACCTCAGTTAAATTTATTAAACCAGGAATGCTTGAGATGAAGAAATAAAATATGTTAAAATTTGACGGGACTATTATAAATAAATCATATTTTTTATTAACTGTTTGATGATTTGAAAGTAACTCTTTGTGGGCAATACCACAGTAATCAAAGAAAACAGTTAACATGACTTTGATTTTAAACAGGCTTTGATGTTTTTTTTTCTAAATTTTAATTCCTCTTTAACATGGTACTCGCTTGATTGTGGATATGTATCTGGGTTATAAGCATATATTCATATCTCGCTACCAGTAATTCGTAGCATCATCACCTAAAGAAAGTAGCTTTTCAGCAACTTCGACAAAATGATGTTTTTAAAAAATATATTCAGTGTTTTCGAAAAGACAAGAAGTCAAACGAAATAAGCCTAAATCGTCCTTTAAAATCGATCCAAATGATGTAGAAGGTCATTCTGAACGAAGTTCATCTTTAACTGATTTCCTACAATTGTTAACATCCTTTACTACCTGAAAAAAAATTTTTAAACAACAAACTTTTTAATAATTACAAAAAACGCTATAACTCCTAACTTAATAAGCAAAATGATATTATGGTCAGTCATATCAATTTAAAAATAAAAACTGACTTACTTTTTGATCATAGTAGTAGAGTTTGTAAATAAAATACAGACATATTTTTAAATGATTTGGAGAGTATTTTTCCAATATAATATGTTATGCCAAGGTGACTCGTTGCACTTTATTTCCGAAGATGGCAAACTACCTTTACATAACCCTTGGTGTATTACGGACTGGTAAAAGCAGAAATATAACCATATCTTCTCAGAATATATATAAAATAAATGTATGTTGATAAAACAAGATAATATATTGATTTTAGCTTATATTTCTTTCCATTTTATTAAATATTTATATATATATATATATATATATATATATATATATATATATATATATATATATATATATATATGTATATATATATATATATATATATATATATATATATATATGTATATATATATATATATATATATATATATATATATATATATATATATATATATATATATATATATATATATATATATAAATATGTATATAGTTTTCTGTTTTGATGACAATATTATTGATTTATTTGTCCATTACTTTGTGATAGTTCATTTTTTAAGTCGAATAAAATAATTTTATACTTTGTTATCGATCACTTTTATTTTTAAATTTGTGTGGCTATAGTTTCATAAAACGATTTTACATTCTCAAATACTATTTTAAAACTATAATGCATAACTATATAACTATAACAAGCTATATAACACCCAAACTTTAAAACTGCAATATATTTATTTCACCGGTATTATGCATACTTTTTCGAAGTAAAATATTACTAAAATCCTTAAATGGCTAATATTTTCTTTCTATAAGTGCTCTACAGATGTTTTTAATTTACGTTTCGCAATTCTGATTTCGCTATACATTCTGTGAAATAAATACCTGGAAATGTTCATTGTAACACATATTATTCAGCGAATAACAGAAATATATTTTACATCTTATTTAACCATTGATATATACTTTATATGTCTGAATATGTTAATCCTATCAATAAAATTTGAACATAAAGAAACATGGAGACACCCTGGTAGACTCATCGAAAACCAAATTGACAACATCCTTATATTACAAGAGAATTTCAAGGGAAAACAATAAATACAAGAGCTTATAGAGGAGTAAGCGGGGATACAGATCATTATCTAGTAATTGCAAATTTCGGAGCTGGGAACTAGACAGAAATTATACACCAAAAAATATAAATAGCAAATTTAACACAGCTGGTCTATAAACTGAGGGAAAAAAAGAAATATGTGAGGAAAAAGTACAGAAATCATTCAAAACAAAGAAACCAATTCAGATATAGAAAATGGGTGAAAATAAATAAAAAATAATCCTGTAAGGAACAAAACAGATATTGGGATTTGCACATAACTTAAAGAAAGAATGGTCCGACCAAGAATGTAAAGAAAGTGGAAAACAAAAAAATGCTGTTAGAATGAAATGGATAAACACAAAAGTAGAACAAGATAGAAACGAATATAGAAGAAAGCAGATGTGACAGCAAAGTTGAAACAATTCTATAGAAAAATATAGACTCCTACCAAAACCAATAGAAATGAAATATAAGAAAGGACATGAAATATAAGAAAAAACACGAATCATTAGAAATAAAAAACTTCTGGAAAGGGTATTACAGTGAACTATTAAACGCAGATGAAGAAGGTATGGAGAACATACTAAATAAAAAATCAGAATAAGCAACAAAGAAGAAAATGAAGTAACATGCCCTACACAAAAAGATATCCAGAAACAAATAAGGAAACTGCGAAATGGTAAGACAGCAGGAGAGGACGGAGAGAAAATATAAAGGGGCGTTACTATATTTAAATATATATACTAGTATACTACTAGTATAGGTATAGAAAACAAAATGCCAGAGGAATGGAAGTCTGGTTTAATTGTACCAATTCATAAAAAAGACGATAAAGAAATATATAAAAACAATAGGCCAATAACTATTAGATATAACCTACACAATCCTTGCAAATATTATCAGAACTAAATTAAAAGTATACACACAAATAATATTAGGGGACTACCCAAATCACTTTAGGCCGGGCAGATCAGCAATAAATGCAGTACACATCATTGAACAAATCGTATTGAAATCATGGGAATGTAATAAGGAAGTGCATGTTGTTTTTGTAGAGCAGCGTTTTAGAAAGGCGTTTGACTTTATAATTAGACCAAAAATGTTGAATAAAAATATTAGAAATATTTAAGAAATTGATAGTGTTTATTGGAAATGACATTGAAAAATACTAAGAGTAAGGTAATATTTCAAGGATTCATTACAAATTAATTCAACATAAATAAAGGAGTGAAACAGGGAGACCCAATATCACCAACGATCTTTAACCTGATACTGAAACTTACGCAGATGACCTCACTACAAGAGCGAACGAAGTTACCAAACGAATTTTAATAAAGACAGTATAACGACTAGATAGAGAAGCTAGAGAGTTCGGATTAAAGAAAAATGAAGAAAAAAAAGTACATGAGAGTGGGATGGGTAATTCAGAATACGAACACCCACCTCAAAACAGGAAATAATAATTTAGAAATAGTATCGATGTTTACTTACGTACGAACAACAATAGGTCAAAATAGAAAAAAGGTTAAAAAAACGAATACTGAAAGAAAAGATCTAAAACACTAACAAAGAATATGACGATTAATATATATACAAAGATTAATATCTAAACAGCCAACATAAATAAGAAAGAAGAAGAAGGCCTAAAAATACTGGAACTGAAAATGCTGAGCAAAATACGCGAACCAGGAAACTTAAAACTTGGAAAAGAGACTTAAAATAAATGAAGAAATAAAGGAAGAATTAGGAGGGGAGAATCTAGCCAGATGCATAAACGTAAACCATAAACTCCACAAAAAAAATAAAAGGGTAACAAAAAGAACCCAATTGGAGAGAAGAGCAAGGGGAAGATGGTTAGATCAGGTACAAAAAGATGCCAAAACACTGGGCATTGCAGACTGGAGCATTCTCCATTCTATTTGTTTCATTCCATTAAATGCAGATACAGGAAAGAATGCCAGGGCATAGCCAAAAGGTCCAGGACCTATAAAAATTGTAACGATGATTAGAAGAAGAGTAATCCAACTCACCAACAGGATTAAAAAAGCTCTTTCAAACGTATATAATAACCATCACTACCTGTGTGTTCTAAAGTGAGCCAAAACCAAGAAAAGTTGCTTGTTCCTGCAGTATTTTTAAATAATTATTTGCTACCTGATCAGAAAAATATCTTTCTATGGTTTTTTGATCATGGGACTACCATGACTTTAGAGAATTGAAGGACTGTTATTGATGATTCGCGTAAAACATTGTGTTTTCTGCAAATCATCATTGGAGTTCCTACAAATAATCGAAATCATTACATAATTATCCATCATGATAAGGTAGCACTTACAGAACCGTTAAAATAATCGACATTTTTTAGGAAAAAGCATCGAATTTATGTCTCCACAGATGTTAGGATTACACTTTCAAGTCAAGCGGATTCAATTTTTTACGGACGATTAACATAGTTTTGGGGTGACTTGACTAATCATCTCTTTCTTGTTAATTGTTTTTTTCCACTAGATATATATGCTCATGTCATTATCAATTCTGTATAGTATAAATTTGAATAAGTGATTAAACTATATTTCTCATTTTTTTTCATATTATTTTTTGATATTCATTTTGTTGGCATGCTTGATATAACACCCATTTTTATTAAAATGAAATGTTACCTTTGTCAAAGAACTTGCTGAACTCCAGAACTTCGAAAAATAAAAGGCTGGAAGAAATATGTTTTAAGTGTGTTTATTCGAAATGAACTTCTGCCTCGAGAATACAAATTGCAACGAACATTTCAAAGAAATTTGTTTAAATTATGAAAAAACGATTGAACAGTAATATCACATAAAACATATATTTAGGAATAATATTTATTTGGTAAGAGACAGGATTAAAGTTATCATTGGCGGTATATTCAAATTCTACGTGCTCATTTAAAATGAATATATAAATTTCATTGAACAAGGCACAAAATTCTTACAAAAAATAAAATGCTGTTAATCTGATTTATGTAAAACATAATTCAGAATGTCTAACAGCTTTACAATTTTAAATACTATTCCATATATTATGAACTACTAAAAATATGGATTAATATAACTTATTGTACATTCATGTTAATTTACCATAATGTTTCACAAACTGTTTTCGTCAATAGAGATCTTCAAAAAAAACCAAAAATTACTTTAAATAGTAGGGGAGACCAGACATGAATGTAACACGGGATGAACGTAACAAACGAGTTTCTGAACGAATTATGTTGGCTGCACTCATGGCTGTATCACCGATGTGTGCCATTTTGACCCCCTAGCTCAGGTGAACTCACCGGATTGTGCCGTCAGATTGTGGACGCGACGAGTAGGTGCCGCAAAAATACCTTCAAAGTAAGTTTTGACCATTTTTTCAACTGTGTTTGTTTTTATTATGGTAGTTTTAAGCTATTTCAAAGTAATACAGATTTATTTTCTTATTCCAGAATGCCTAATATACAGAAATGAACGATCAGTAGAGGTTTAGTTACTGCAGAAATAATGGTTTTAGCTGCAGAAGAAGTTCTTCTCAGAAAAGTATCATTTCGAGACGCTGCGAATTCATATTAGCTGTGGCATGTCATTTTATATAGATATGTGCAAAAGAAGAAAAAAATGCTTGAAGAAGGTTCAACAAAACTTCCAAATATAGGTTACGTATCGCAAAGAAGAGTTTTTACCGACGAGAATAAATACTGGCCGAGTATTTACTCCATTGTTCACAACTTAATTACGGATTAACAACCAAAGAAGTACAAAAACTATCATTTGAGTTAACAATTCAATATAATAAAGTGCTGGTGAAGACTGGCTGGGATTGTTTGTGGGTCGTAATCCGAGATTATCAATAAGAGCCTCTCAAACAACAAGTATTGCCCGAGCGACGAGCTTCAATCAAAACAATGTTGAATTGTTTTTCCAACTTTATACTGAAATTCTAGGACAAAACAATTATACTGCATCAGCTATATGAAATATGGATAAAACTGGCATAATCACTGTACAAAAACCCAACATAGTTGTAGCAGAGTTTGTAGCACCAAACAAGTAACCTCATTCACATCTGCAGAACGTGGCGGGCTGGTTACAGCAGCTACTGCAGTTAACGCAATTGGAAATAGCATTCCTCCAATATTCATATTCCCACGAAACAGATTTAAGGGTCATTTTATCTGTGTGGGTGATATCTTTTCAATGCCTCTAGGTAGTTTTTATTTTGTTTTATTTTGTGTTTTTATTTTGATGGTATGGCAAGTGTGTAGCCAATGTGTGGATGCTCACTTGTGTGAAAGGACAACTAACGATGGATCATAGATTGGCCTGGCCATATGGTAGCGTCGGCTTAAGATTAAGGATTGATTTTAATGGATGGATATAATGGTGTTGGATTATTCATATTTATTTACATATCATTAATTCCTGTGATATTTACAATGCCTACCCTCAGATTCGCTTTGCCTTCAGTTAGTCAAGTTGATTCAAACTGAAAATGTCGATCGAACATTATGCTTTTTTAAATTCAAAAAAGACAAGAATGCTGTTCAAATAAAAATAAAATTTGTCCCGTTTACGGAGAAGGTTTTGTTGGCGAGACCACGGTACAAATGTGGTATGGTTAGTTCATGGACGGATATTTTGACCTGGAAGACTCGCATCATTCTGTGGCCATTCTCTAATCACCGATGTTGAGGAAGTAAAGGCGCTAATAGCCGAAGATCCACTTAACGTGGTTCGTTTTATTTTTGATTCTTTGAAAAAATTGATTAGGTCTGCCGATACGATGCATGGGTATCTCACAATTAATGAGCGAAGTCTGCTAAGGGAAGCTCTTTAAACGATTTTTTCAAATACGCCTTGCAGAGTGAATAGTCCCCACCACTCTCAAATTATTCGTTTGACGGTCGCCATGTTACTATAGCAACGTTTGCCTGTCGTCGTCCAGTGCGTGGAAAATACTTTGTGTCATGCGTCCAGGAGGTGACGATTTGTGTTTTTGCTTGAAAATTATTGATTTATCAAGGTAAGTATTTTGCTAATAACAAGAAAGTTATTTATTTATCGTCCTTTGTTTTTGGATGGTTATAATGTATGTTTATGTAGCTTTTTTCCCTTGTAGAAAATTAAACCCAAAGCAATAGTTTTTATTTGAAACGGGATAACCTCAAAAGTAATCATGTTGGGTAAAGTGAATAAAGCTGGAGAATCCATCAAAGGAACAGCCAAAAAGTACGAATTAGTATACGCTACCTTATATAGGCACTACGTCAAAAGTGGAACTGCTTCTCCACAGCCTGATCGATTTCGTCATGTCTTCAGTAAGGGCCAAGAAATATAGTTAGTAACTTGCCTTACAGACATGGATGCAGTGTTCTTTGAGCTTACTCGCAATAAATTTAAGAATTTAGCATTGCAAAAAGTAACAAGTTTAAATACCCAAAAAGTTGGGATAAATGGAAGATCTGAAAACTTAACCCTGAGAACGCCAGAAGCAACATCTGTTGCCAGGGGAAAATGATTTAACCGAGACGAACTAAGCCGTTTTGATTCTACAACATGGATGAAACTGAGTTATCATCGATCACTAATAAGCCCCCAAAACTACTCTCAGTAAAATGAAAAAATAACAGGTTGGCATGATTGCAAGCGCAGAGCGCGGTAAATTGACAACGGACATCAGCTGTTGCAATGCGGCTGGATCTTTATTTCCACCACTTTTGCAAGAAAGAAAATGCAGGCAAGACTCGTTGATGGAGCTCTGCCAGGAATTCAAGGCACCTGCACTCCAAATGGTTAAACATCAGGCGAAGTTTTCTTGAGTTAGATGCATTTCTTCGTGGAACAAGTCCGCCTAACAGCTGATAAAAAAATTATACTATTATTGGACAATCACGAGATCCACAAATATAATTCTGCCCTTGAGTATGCAAGTATGAACCATGTGATAATAGGGTCTTTGGCACCGCATACACAAGATGCAACTAATGGATATCGCCTCGTACGATCCACTAAAAACGCACTTTGAAAGAGAAGTAAACATTTTCCAAAAAGCTCCTCCCGGACGCAATATTAATTAGAGCGATGTGCAGTACGAATGCAGTTCAGGTATCTGAACGACCTGGAATTTGGTCAATAATGAAACACGCTTTCGGTGATGTACATTTTGAACTAGCTGATCGGAAGATCATTTTTGAATCAGCTTTCCCGGAAATCCATAGCGATGCTCGTAGTGATTTTCCAGAACATGGATGTTCTAAAGCAAACATTCTTCGAATCCCCCTGAAATTATGCCTTCACGAAAGGGGATTGAGGAACCTGAGCCAGGTATAGTCTACGCTGCAAGCCAATCTTCTGGTCAACCGATCTAAATTCTAAATCCCATTCAAGACTCCAGTGCATCAATATCTGACTCAGAAAATTCTTTAGTATAGATTATTTCATCATCCGATGGCGTTGTCCCTATCCTTCTCGCCTTCAAACTTCTCCTGATCTTGAAATGTATAAAGCCCACAAAGACCCTCTCAGCACAACACGATCAGAGTTTCCAAAAGAAATCCATATCACTGATGGCCACGTCGGTTCACCTCAACCTGGATGTTCAAAGACTCACTACAGCCCTTCAGAATTAAAGCTTATACCTCAGCCAGCTAAACCAACAACAGCATGTAAACGAAAACTGCAAAAATTTGAAATACTAACTAGTACACCTATTAAGGACGAACAGAAGCAAAAATGATTTCAAAAAGTGAAAGTTAATAATGTTATGAACAAACTAGATGCCGATTCGACTTGGGTTATTAAGAAGACTTCTAAAGAAAATAAAAGACTGCCAAAGAAAAAAAGAAGACTGTTAAAAAATCCAAGGAATTAGCTAGAGAAGATAGAAGTCAGAAGAAAATCAAGAAAGTCAAAGATATCTTGCAATGCTTTTCCTGAGGTAAAATATATATTGAAGGAGATGGACATCTAATCGAAGATTGCATACGATGTCATCAATGGTGTCACGCAGAGTTTAGAATTTAAAGGCAATGATGATTAATTTTATTTTGATAATCGTATTGTTTTTATGTTTTATGATTTTTTCGAAATGTTACAGATTATTTTGTTAGTAACTTATGTTTCCAAAGATTTCTTTGTTGTTATACACTTTACCTTTATGCTGTATTCACTTTATCCGCGGGCTCGGGCCTTGCCACTTTGGGGTATCCGGGCCGGGCCACTTTGGGGTATCCAAAGTGGATACTTTGACATTTTTCGTAATTTGATTTGTAGCAACTAATTAAATTAGAATTAAGGAAAATTATTAATGCCTTGCGAAAATTGATTAAATAAAGACTAATCCCAGATAATTGTTTAAATTTTCTCTATTATACATTATCGGCAATAATCACGGAAAGCTTAAGGTGTTTACTTTGCCGGGACCTCCCCTAACTGGGGGAAAATTGGATTGTGTACAATAACATATAATGACAAAAATCAAAGGGGATTGCCAGGATTAACGGCTTTAAGTACAGCAAAAAAGACGGTCTTGACCCGAAAAAAATTATGTTTTGCAAAGTGGGATTTGAAGAAATCCATACATTTTGAGGTTTATTTACGTGACCAAGCCATCAACGCCAACCTCTGCTGTTCGCCATTAAGTCGGCTGAAGGCAGCAATTGAAGAAAATTGGAATTCGTTTTTTATTATAACAATGCATCACTATACGTTTTAATCAGGACCAGACAAAAATTGTTGAGCTTCAATTGGGACATTTTTTGCCCAATAGACTTTAGTCCCCGGATATCACGTCTTCGGATTATCATAAATTCCGCTGATGTTTTTTCGGTAATAAAGATGCTAATTTTGCACTATGTTGGCAAAACGTTGTAAATAATAATGGTAATTATTCAAGTGTCCCGAAACTCAACGTCAAGCGGGTGCCGGTCGAAAGGCCAGGTTAAACCAGTTCTGGCAAAAATACGAAAAAAAAACTTATATCCAAAATTGCAAAAAAATAAGCAATAATATTTTTTGTGGAAAGAAAAGTGCAAATTGTTCACTCAATTGACCATGTTTTAAAATAACTTGCCCATGGTAATGTAATATATTTTTTTTAAAGATAAGTGTCAAAGTTAGGTTACATATTTTTTTAAGCGAGTTAGTAAAACTTTTTTTTTACTAAATTAACAATGTCAATTGTTTGATTTGTAACTTACGTATATATGTATTATTGTATGTATTTGTAAGAATTACGTTATAAAAAATAACACTGAAAAATTGGGAAATTTGTGATCACAATATCTAAAGATATAGCCTAGGGTGTCGAATTTCGGGATTTTCAAAAATATATCTATTATCACTTAACACGGTGACATGAATTTTTTTCATATTTTTGCCAGAACTGATGTAACCTGGTCCCTGGCACCTGCTTGACGTTGAGTTTCGGAATACCCTGTATAATAGATTTAATAAATATTGATATAATCTATTTGCACTTATCATTCTCTTAAACTTTCTATGAACTTCCTGGACAACCCGATACTTGTTATTTAAAAAATACCTTATTTTATGTTGGACAGGAAATATATGTTTTCTCAACATTATAAATGCCTCTTTCGATCAATACAGGACTGGTCTTATTTAGTTTATTGGTCTTATTTTAGTTATTTCTACTTCTCAATTTCAATTATGGTTCATGTAACGAAACAAAAAAAAAACTATTGCAGGAAACGTTATATTATAGACGACTAGTAGGGCAAAAGTAGTTTTTATTAATTGTATAATTATTAGTTCCTAAAACAGTATTCAATCGCACTAGTTAACAAAGATGAGTTTATTTTTTGTGTCTTGAACAAAACATGGTATGTCTTATGTAAAGTTTGACCTATAGACACAAAATGATCTCAGGTTTTTTTTATCATTTATATTTTTTTGCTCTAAGATATTGTTGCAGTGTAACAAATTATACCGATAGACGTATTTTTAACACGCTCTTATTAGCTTCACCTGTATCTATCTATGTAACGGAATCTCTGAACGTCCTTTTCACCTTTCACTTTTCACATAAAACGTCAGATTAAATTGAAACTTTGCACACTTATCAAGAATCGATGATAACATAATAATGTATTAAGTTCGTCCCATTATCCTGAACAGAATCGTCAGCATCAAGGATTTGCTTTTGGAGAGCCCGAGAGACGGTTACAACGCCCAAGGAAGGCAGTAGGCGCGCAAATTACCCACTCCGGCCACAGCTAGGTAGAATCAAAAAATAAATAATAGTTTAAAAAACTACAAAACACGCTTTAATGGTAAACCGAACTATAAAGTAAAAAATAATGTTTAGTATAAGAATAAAGCGATGAACGAGAAAATTAATGTGTCATTGTAAAAAAGCGTCGGGTGCTTTGTACCATATTTTCATACTAACTCTACCTTATAGAAATGGTACTGATGGAATATTTTTAAAATAACTGACATCGAGCACCCCACGCTTTTTTCACAATGACACATTAATTTTCTCGTTCATCACTATAGTCTTATACTAAAGATTATTTGTTACTTTTTAATTCGGTTTACCATTAAAGCGTGTTTTTTAGTTATTTTAAACTATAATTTATTATTAACCATAATATTAAACTTTATTTTATTTATATATTTTTGTTACAGGAGGATGATGGTTGGTCAAGAAAAAGGAGACAACATATTTTTACAATGAAATATTTATTTAATATAAACATGTAAAAAAAAGAAAGGAAAGGATTTACAGTTAGAGGCGCATCAGCATCTAAGACTATTTAGCGACTGGACAGCTTACCTACAGCTTAACGTGGATTTCGAACCACGGTCATCAGCTACCGTCAAACCCAGGCCAGCACCTCCCTCAGGCTATAACCCTTGATTATGTGCTTACCCATGAGTCTATCAGGAAGTCTACCGACTGGCGAGTGGCCAACGTAGAACACTTCTCAGAAGGTATGCGGCCTTACCCAGCATTCAACTGACGTGACTGAGGGGTAATTCGTTATCGGATTTTACACTCTTGCCTAGAAACAATCACAGACATTTGATGTGCTTCATCTAAAAAGATGTTTTATTGAGAAAAATCATCGGTTTGTTCGTTGATCCAATTAACAAATGCACGACGTTTTGAATGATCCAGTGGCTTTAGTTCCTATGTTATTTGAACCTTATATGCCTTTAGAGCTAAATCATTTTAGCGATTCAGTGGATATGTGTCTGCGTGTCTATGTGTATGTGTGTACATATAAGTGTATATGTGTGTGTGTGTGGGATAGGATATAAGACGAAGAGAAGAATTAAAGAAAAACAAACAGCTGAGCGGTGGCGCCAGGCGAGCGAATAACCCATCAGACCACCGCGGCCGGCTAAACATGTAAAACGTGTTAAATATATGCAAATGCATTATTGAAGAATATGTAATAAAACATATATTACAGATATATCATGCAGTGACAAAAACGTTCACTTTTTCCTCTTGTGTTCTGTAGCATTATCTCTTTTTAAAAACCAGCAGTAGTCGACCAAGATAGGTGGGTTCCGGTATCCCTGGTATCTTGCTTCCATTGTCCTGATTTCCTGGTTAAACCGCTCTCCTTGTTCGACGCTTACAACATCCAAATTTTAGGAAAAATCCAAATGGGAGTGTAAAAAATGTATTTTTAAGGACATGCGACTGTCTAGTATTTCATAGGCTTTCAAGAGTTCATATATGAGGTTTTTCTAGTTTTCATCTTTCTTGTTGCCCAGATCCTTTCACTACTCTTACAAAATACTTCCAAACTATCAATTCTTTTTCAATTATTTTTTTCTTGAAAACGGAAATCACCTAGAAGCTTCCTTATTTGAATTCCAATAAATATGCATTCTTTTAGTTTTGCATCACTTAATTGAGGAAATATTTTTTAGGTACTTGAAACCATCTTCTTTGTCCATGACTCTGATACAGTTTTTTATTAACAAGAGGGTCACATTTTTTGTTTGAAAGAAGGTTCAAAAGAAGTTCTATGCGTCCAATACTGTTATATTTGTGCTTTTCATCGTGTAATTAATAATAATTTTCTTACTTTTGTTGCCCTACTGCCGCATAGACACAAATAAGAGCAATATTTTGTAAAACCCCTTTGAAGTTCTATCACTTTAAAATCCCCACAAATATCCCAGTGATACTGTTCATATTTAACGCGATTTAGTATGGTTGCTAAGTTGTCAAAGAGTTCTTTTAATTGTCACTACATTTAGTACTGGCCCATTGGCCAAATGAGTAGATGGGTTTTTGTTTCCATTATGAAGCAAACTTGTCTTTAGGCTGTTTTTCGACGAATCTATGGAAATACACTAATCGGAAGCGGATTAAGCTCATTCATGAAACCATCAATAGCACAACAGACATATAGTGATACTTCTATTTTATAAAAATTTGCAAATGCTACATTCCGTTTTCGATAAAGTAAAATACTTGCATTTTTACCTAACAGATTCCACTGTTTAAGTCTGGAACCAAGAAGTTCTGAATTTTGTCTTGACAATCTCGCGTCATATACTAAATTATTTAATTCATTCCGAGTTATTAAGTGAGGTTTACTGGTAGTTGTTAAAAATGTTGGGCCACAACTGGTGTTATCAGGAAGTTGTAGATCAGATCCTAACGAAGAATCACCGGGAAACATGTTGTCCAGGTTTAAAGGTGCAATCGGTATAGCTAGTTTTTGGCTATGAATAACTGGCAGGAAAAGTGTAGAAGACAAATTTGGATACTAAATTTTGTCCATTTGCTTTTTTGAAATCACTTCCGTTTTTAGTGACACAAAACAGTAGTTTCTCTGCACATCATAGGAAAAGCAAACGGTAATGAATTTTTCTTGCGGTGATATAATTGCACTAAACTGCTCTAAATTTACTGCAGCCACTGCATTACATTTACGTGACAAATCACACAGCAAACATGTAGAGCCCAACTTTTATCTTGATCTCCAATTTGGCCCTTTAAATATAATAGATAGGCTTTTTTGGTTTCGTGGGATATATATCTAGCTTGAGACTTTAAAGTAAATCGTCCGCATATATAACAAAACGTATCCGCTGGATTTTTGAAAAATGAACGACTAGAACTTTCCATTTTATATAAAATCGACTTAAACATTTGACTGTACTGTAAAAAGACAGAAACAAACTAAGCTATAGAAAACAATAAATCCGCCCTTAAAGGTTCGTAGAATACTGTGAAAATACCCCCTCTACGGTCTTGTTGTAGTCTTGTCCAGTTCAAAGTCAGGTATAAATAATTTCAGTGGTCCCGTGATATAAAGGAGAAATGAGGATGTACTTGAACATGGGATGTGCTAGGCCATTTCTATGAAAAGATGTTTTAATAACTATCTAAATGGAATGCAAAAATAGCATTCTCATCAATGTTACAAAAATCATATCGAGCTGTGTAATCTTACCTTACAATGTGGTTGTTAGTATTTTACGATGGTATTTTGTATCTGGCAATTCTTTTATTAATGTTCAGCAATAATTAGTAAGTATACTGGGGTCCCATATGTTTTAATGTAGCATTTCCATTACGGAAATATCTCCGTGGAAATAGTGTTTCCGTCACTTTAAAGGAGATTCAATCCATTTAATCTGCATACCAGACGTTATGATGGTGATTTTAATAACTTTATATCTCAAACTAAATCATTAAACTCAGGTTGTGAAATTAGATGCAGCTCTGTTCAACATCCTGGAACATCAAATAGAGGATCGTTTTGAATTTTTTGTAGAAATTCTGAATGATCACACAGGAATTAGCGAATTCAGTTGGAGTCCAAGATTCTGATAGTTTTAAAAATATATTTTAACTTTACGACGGATGGTAAAGCCGATGGTAAATTAGGATACTATATAGTTTATATCTTTAGATTTTGGTCCAATATCGAGTATATTAATAGACTCTGTCTGTCCGAATAGAATCTGTTACCCGCCAGCTTCGCTGAGCGTAAATTAAACTTTAGTAATAATTGATTTTTTTATGATTAAAATTAGTTTTAGAATTTCATAGCTTATATCTGCTATTTGACAATTTTTGTCTATAAATTTCATGAAGACAAAATTGCGATGGATTCACAACGGTACAATCTGAAATTTCAAATTTCCGCTAAGCATTTCAAGTCTATAAAACTTAAAGTTCAATAACGGGAGAATATATATCTTTTATGCCTCCGCAATCCCCCTTAGGAGTTGATTTTTATGAACCCTCCTCCTTAGTAAATACCTACGACGCATGAACATTGGTATCAAATATCAAGTCTGTGGGCTTTAAAGTTCAAAAACGGGCATATATTTATCTTTTACAACCCCGTAACCCTACCTAAGAGTTAAATTTTATGAACCCTCCTCCTTCGCGAACATTTACAACGCATGAAGAAGATTCCTGGCAAATTTTAAGTCTGTAGAACTTAAACTTCAAAAACGGTCGTATATTACCCTCATCCTTAGTGAACATTTACGATGCATGAGGAACATTCACAGTATGTTTATACTTAGATCCAACACCTACTATGTGAGATTAAAATGAATTAATGTTAGAATTAATCACAATTAAAGTAAAACAGAGTACTAAATCTCATTTAATTAAAAAATATATAAAAATAAATTATTTATAAAATGGAGAGAAATATAAGATAAAATCAATGTAATGTTTTCTTTTAAAAATATCCCCCCACATTATTCTAAGAAATTCAATACGGTTTGGTTTAGATTTTTACCAGTCCATAACGCACAAAGAGTTGTTCAAAGGCAGTTTGTCAGCAAAAGAAACAAAGTGATATTAGTCACCACCAAGGTAAAACGTTTTGTTTTGAAAAAATACGATTTGTATAAGAAAAACAATATTGTTAGCTTAGTTTCACAAATATTTTTAACTGAGGTAGCTGATACTTGATGAAAATTCATTTTAAATAAACGAACGAACCAAGATTTATATCTAAATTTCCGATTTATATCTACGTTTAAAACTTATTTTACAATTGTTTAAACACACTGTGCCTTTTTCAAATACGAAAACTATATTAAACTTTACAGTAACAAAATAAAAAGTTTAAAGTTTAATATTCCAGCGGGTACACATAGGCTCTGTCTACACTCTAGTTAAGCAATGCATCCATCCCGGCTTGCTTTGAGATTGAGTTAAATGCCTTTTCATAGTCAATAAAAGCCAGGCACAGTAGAATTGTGTATTCATTGTGTATTTCCACGGGTTTTTGGATACACTGGATGTGATCTACAATATTGAATCCGCTTCTGTATCCTGCTTGCTCTTTTGGCTGTGAATCTTTACTGTTTTTAATATTATTTTAGCTATTATCTCGGTGACAACTTTGCACATTGCTAAAGCAGCCTTGTCGAATGGCTGGAATATTTTCAGCATTTTTCTGTTGGGTACTTTTTGTTCTTTTTGGCATGTTGAGTACAATTTTGCTAGTATTTTTTCTATCTAGACTACCATCTCTTAGCATTTTAACAGCCTTTTTCTCAAATTTTACCATCCTTTTTCGATTTTATAGCACTTGTCACTTTATCTACCTGATAAGTGGCTTTTGCTTTTCCATGCATTTTGCTGTTTTTGACTGTGTTTTCTGACAACTGTACATATTTGTGAAAGTGTTAGTTACGTTAAAAGGCACTATTTGAATGCGTTTATTTCTCAGCTTGTGTCTAGCTTGGTTAATTCCGTTATTTTTTACCAATGTTGCATACAGTAGCTTTATGTTGAATTAACGCTTTGCTTTTGGAGTACGATTTCTTATTTATATTAATACTATTCAAAAACAAGGAAAATTTTGTCACGTAAAAATCCTCAATCCTTCAGTCGCCATCAAACGACAACAAACATCCCCCGAAACCGATTTCTGGCCTGAGGCTGTCATCAGTCGAGGTCAAGTTAAACGTTCGAAAGCAACTAGAGGATTGACCAGAGTTCTGACCATATTATTCGGCCAAATCTGATGGAAACAGCTCACGCCAAAGCCAGAAACAGGTCTCGGGAGATGCTTGTTGACGTTTAATGACGACTAAAGGATCGATAATTTTTTCGTGAAGCACGGAAACAATTTCCTTGTTTTTGAATATTTTTAATACTTCTCCCACTGTGTATTTTCATACTGTTTATACGTTTAATTCAATTGCTTTACTCTTCCAATGATGTCACAGACTTCTGTTTGTTCCCTGATCCATGTGCAAGACTTTCTGTCATGTCTTGTAATGGCTAGCGTACATCTTTCCATTCCCCTTTAAGCTACCCGAAGTTTTCGAATTGATTGCAATGTGAGTGTCCAGGTTTCACTTTCGTATGCCGTTCCACCTCCCGGACGGTATTCCTCTCCATTGAAATTCTCTGCGCAAGATATATAAAGCTGTCCACAATCTCCAAATCCCTTCTTAAAACTGAAATTCTTCTGTTCTGAGCGAAGTTATTGAAGATAACCTGACTCTTTTGCAGGTTTATTTTCAAGTCAAATGGTTCGCCGGCCCTTTGCAGTTCTTGTATGTGTCTTTGCAGCTCCTCTCGGTCTTGTGAAAGGAGAACGATATAATCTGCAAATCTAAGATGGTTTAAGTTTGCACCATTGATCTTTACACCATCCTGTTCCCAATTCAGTTTACGGAATACTTCTTCAAGGCCAGCCGACAAAAAAATAGGCGATATTGCGCCACCCTGCCGAACACGTCGTTCTACATTAATTCCTACTTCAAGACCATCAAGGTGAATTGTGGCTGAAGCTCCATCTATATCGATCCTAATAGGTTTACATATGTTTTATCTACCCCTTGGCTAAGCAGTGCATCTATTATTGCATGCTTTGAGATGGAGTCAAATGCTTTTTCGTAGTCGATAAAAGCCAACCACAGTGGCATAGTATATTCGTTGTGCCCTTCTATGGCCTGCTGTACAACCTGGATGGAATCCACTGTACTGAATCCACTTCTGAATGCTGCTTGTTCTCTTGGTTGTGCGTCATTCTGTTTTTTTAATATTCTTTTGGAAATTATCTTAGTGAAAACTTTGTACATTACTGATAGGACGCTTAATGGACGGTAGTTCTTTAAATCTTCCTGTGCTCCTTTTTTATGTAAACTGATCACTTCTGCATTTTTCCATAAGTCAGGTAATTTTTATTCTTTGAGGCATTTTGAGTATAATTTTACCAGTGTTTTATGTAACGTCCGACCACCAGCTTTTATATGTTTTTCCATTATTTGGGTTTTTCGCCACTATCTAAAAGTCAAAAAATATCAAAAATACCTGTTCTTATTTAAAGAAAGAATCGCTGGGTAAAAACAAAAAACCGAACGGAGACAAATTTCTCAATGATTCTTTTTTGTAATAAATTTGCCTAACGGACAAAATTTTAAAGATATAAAATTGTTATAAAAATTTTTACAAACTTTTACCGTTAACGTTTCGGAGGGTACCCTCCCCCCGTTTTCAAAACTAAACTAAAAAATAAATTATATTAATTTGTAATATATAAAATATGTTAACGATACTTACATTGACAACAATAGATTTTCATGACAGTGACATACTACCAAAAAATATATATAGGTAATGTTTACTGTGTGATTGTTTATTGTACTGATTGTGTATTCAAATATTTAAATGTGTTTAATTGTATTCTTTAGAATCGGGAACCATATTGAATTTAAATCTACCGAAGGCATAGCAATACAGTTATTTTTATTTAAATTAATTATAGCGGTTTCTTTTAATCTTCTGTATTTTGTTACCATATTTATCCAGGAAGCAAAACATAAATAATTTAAAATCTGGCGTAACCTGGAGAAATGTTCTTCAGGTAGGGGAACTATGCTGGAAACTAACCAAATAACAGCAAAAATGTCATTTTTACACCTGAAAAATAAGATATTAGAGGTTTTATCTTCTAATAACAAAGACCAACAGACTCCAGAGACCACACCACCCGAAGATGGAGATAATCAAGTCCCTATCAAGGAAGAACATCAGTCGATATTCTTCCAACCAAAAAGACGTAAGGAAAAGAAAGTGCCGACGACTATGGGGGGTAGCTGTGTCGAATCTACCCTAGTACTTCGTCAAACCAAAAGGACCAACCAACGTGGAGGCAATATCCGTTGCAGCCACAGTCAAACCCAAATCCAATCAATTCTGAAAGCCATCAACAGCCGGAAGAAACCAACAAAGAAAAGACGGGTCAGTGCCATGTCCCGCAAAAAACGAAGGAGAAAATCCTACAAATCTACAGCTGTGAAGATTTAATCTCCGCAGCACCAAAAAGAATCAGACAAAAACCCTTCTCATCCTCAACCAACAACATTAATGCAACACAATACCAAGCTGAAGGAAGAATGCAAGATCCACGATCGAACATTCCGCTCCGGACCCCAAAGTGCGCGAAATTTCTCGTAAATCTCGGCGGTTTCGGGTCTTGCGACCCGTTTCCGTAGCAGAACAGTAACTCAGTTATTTCAATAATTAAAATTCATGAAAGAATTTTACCAAACAAGTAAGGACGATTTTGTTACCATCAGGCTTACTTAATCGTCACTACAGGGCTAAATAGAAGCCCCCAAACAAACCAGGGCTTGCGAAAGCAGGCAAACCACCCGCAAAAGCGGAGACCTCAGTAGAAACTGGTAAGAGCCGGAAGGCTAACAAAAAAACCTGGAAAATAAATCGGAATTGGAATCTGACAACCTCTAACAACCTCTATACTGTGCCATCCTCACGCCTGAAGGCACATAGTTGAGTTCTTTTGTTTCTCAGATTCTGTTTAGCCTTACTAATTCCTCTGTTTTCTTCCAGGGTTTTTCGCACTACCTGCATGTTGAATCGGCGCGTGTCCTCTGTGATATGTTTTCTTATAGTTTAGCAGAGCTCAGTGCACTCGACCCTGCCAAAAGCATTTCTCCCTATCTGCATTTCTAATTGCCCGCCGTTTCCTCATTAAATCGGTGATATCACTGGAGATTTTTGTCTGTTTGAGACATTTTTCTTCTGGTGCTATTGAAGCAGCCGTTTGAAGCACATTGTTGGCGATTTCTTCATATTGAACTGATAGTTCCACTTCCTCCGGATCTTGTAACACAGCAAACCGGTTTGATAAAGCAATCTCAAAATCGCTTTTTCTCTCCAGCAGTTGCTCGGAATCTACTTTGCCCTTCTTTGATCTTACCATTCTTTCGCGTTCTCTTTGACAGATAATCCTAACTTTTGCTCGTACCATTCGGTGGCAACTTCCAACATTAAAATTGTTAATGACAGGATATATGTTTTTGCATTTCTAGATTCTGTGAACCATTTTCATTCTTTTTTATGTAACATATACTATACCCATCTTAAGCCGTTTTTTAATTTTTTAAGAAATTTGGCAACAAACATCTCTGAATAAAAAAGTATTTTTTTTACAACTAGCATAGATAGGTACCTAAATTTTTGAATACGATACTTTAATAGGTTGCTTTATACAATAGGACATTATAATTAATTTATCGCATACAGGGCGTTTACAAAATGGTGAGATTTGAAAAAACTTAAAAATTTATGTTAAGTAGGAATTTCAAACGGAACACCCTTTATTTTATAGTGGACCTCAAAAGAGCAATACATTCTGTATCTAGAAGTATCACGTAATAATATACTTATTTTTCACGGTTTTCGACTTATAAACAAAAAACCAAAATAATGCAATTAAAGCAAAGATAACGGTTTAATTTATTTTAAAATGATTTTTATTGTCCCAGAAGTGAGAATTTCGTCTGTTAAAAACTCCTCTCGAAAATGTGAACTTATCAGTCCAGATTATTTTTTGTAAAAATGTGGATCTTCCTGAAAATTAACTAGGTCTGAGGGGTCGTCTGGCTTGAGAAACTGAGCTTTAGAAAATGTGTAAGGGCTCATGTCGTGTTTTTTCACTATTCTTTGTATTGGAGAGAATGTTATATGCAGCTCGTCTTCAGTTTTTCTAACAGAAGATTATGGATACGCATGAAAATAAGCCAGAATGATAATCTCGTTATCCTCTTCAGATGTTAAAATGGTCAAATTCAGGGGTTCCTTCGAAAAATCAAAATTTATAAAATTTGTTTGAATCCGTGCAAATTTGCTTTTCTTCATTTGTGCTAAATTAGGATACATTGCGATAAATTGTCTGCAGGTGCGGTCGATAATTTTGTCACACTGTCCCTATAAAATAAGTAAATGTATGATCACTGCATTCGAAGAGTTAATTCCCTCCATTCTTTACTGAGACAATTACTTACTTAAGTACGTTAATTCTGAATTAGCAAAATAATATTGTCAAATTCATACATTTTCATAATATTTGTTTAGAAGTAATGTCACCCTAGCCGGCCGTGGCCCATTACTAAAAAAATCCAATATTTTTGCATTATTTTGTTTTTTTGCTTCTAAGTCGAAAACAGCTAAAAATAGGTATATCATCACTTTACACTTTCAGATACAGAATGTATTGCTCTTTTGTGCTTCGCTTAAAATATAGGGTGTTCTATTTAAAATTCCTACATAACATGAATTTGTAAGTTCGATTAAATGCGCACTATTTCGAAAAACACCCTGCATGCGATAAATTAATTCTCATGTCATATTATCCGTATTCAAAAATTCAGATATCCAATTATGTTGGTGGTAAAAATAAATATTTTTATATTCAGGGATATTTCTTGCCAAATTTCTTATAAAATATTTTTATTTTCGTAATGCTTCGAGAACTTATGTTTATTTACATAAGTGTCCAAAATTTAAAACCTTTAGTTTAAGTACTTCTCTTTAACCAGTCATCGTAAATCACCCTATATATATATATATATATATATATATATATATATATATATATATATATATATATATATATATATATATATATATATATATATAGATATCCAATGAGACAACAGACGCTGAGTGTGATCATACACCCAACAGCTGGGTTTCACAATCTTATGTGAAACACACCACAACCTACGTCTCTACCTAAATAGCATTTTGTTAGTTGCTTGACTGCAGACTCTTTAGGGTACCAACATATGAGACAATGGTAGCTGAGTGTCGCCTATATGATAATTTTGTTAGTTACTTGACCGGGGACTGGGCTAGTGACTATATGGATAAATATATATATATATATATATATATATATATATATATATATATATATATATATATATATATATATAATAGATGAAAAACACGACAAAGCTGGTGATTATGACATACGGAAGTGAAACCTGGACGCTCACATCGCAATCAATTAAAAAAATTTGGGTAGCACAGAGGGGAAGGGAAAGATGTATGCTTGGCATTACAAGACGAAACAGAAAGTCCTGCGCATGGATCAGGGTACAAGCGAAAGTCTGTGACATCATTGGAAGAGTAAAGCAATTGAAATGGAGATGGGCAGGCCATATAGCGGGGCGATGGGATGACAGATGGACCAAGGCAATCCTGGAATGAATTCCCCTTGATCGTAAACGTTCGCGAAGAAGACTGAAAGCACGATGGATTGATGACATCGTTAAGTATATTGGACCATAGTGGCAGAGAAAAGCCCAGGGCCGTGAAAGTTGCAAACATGCTGAAGAGGCCTTCATCCTGCAATGGATCGAAACGGGCTGGTGATAATGATGATGATTATATATATATATATATATATATATATATATATATATATATATATATATATATATATATATATATATTCAGGAGTTATAAACCCCCGACCTACTGTTGTCTCGACTGTCTCGTTGTCTCGGACGCAGTGCAAAGAAGTCACAAACTGCATTTATAAGCCATTCGACGAGAAGTCGGCGAAAATATGGGTTGTTTGTTTGAGGATAGGGACTCCTTATTCTTGGCGAGAGAGCATATGTCGATTGACCCTGATGAGGCTAACCACCAACAGACGAAACATGTGCCCTCCAATGTAAGGGATGGGTGGGGCTTCCTCCCGGTCAAGTAACTAACCATTGCTCATATGTACATATATATATATATATATATATATATATATATATATATATATATATATATATATATATATATATATATATAGAGTATCAGAAAAGTAAATGTATTAAATCTCTAAATAATAACTTGTTTCTAAAACCTCTATTAAGGGAATACATACTACTATCTCAGGCCATTTCCTTTTTTTCTGTATCGAATTTATAATGTTCTGTTTTTAATTACGTAAAAACAAACATGAATATTGGGCCAAGCCATTGAATCTAAAAAATCTTTAAATTGGTTTCAAACATAACAAATTTTAAAATGAAATATTGTTTTTCCTAATATCTATCAGCTTGCAAATTAATTGAGAGATAATTTAATGAAGACTGTTAACAGGAAATTCAAAAGCAAAGTGCAACCACATAGAGGTCCTAACCAAAGTCTGACCCGACGTGCAATTCAAAAGAAGCGTCTTTGATTTAACGACCTTTCGATATCGCAAATTAGACGAAACGGCACAGACAGCGTGTCAGAACATCAACCCTCATCTAGCCCGAATATTAACCGCACAGGCCTGTCCCTTAATTTGCCTTTATCTTTCAATTCAATTCGCGCCAGCATATTTAACGCTATTAGTTGGAGGAAGTGACGCGTTAGGAATTAAAAGGACGAAATCGAAATAAAGTATGGCTGCCATTAATCATGTACAGGAACTCCTAAAATATAAAGTTTTGATTATCCGCCATTATCAGTTTAGTACCAGCCACTCCTTTTCTGTCCGTTCGGAATCTATTACGTCGTATATTACCTTCTTTATTTTAGATTAGATCTCAACCGGTAACCGTTCCCATTACTTTATTTAACATAGTAGTGGGTGTAGGTTTTGAAAGTTTGTTTTTTTTCAATTAAAGTAAGATTCATTATGAGATCGAACGATATTTTATAATTCCATTAAAACTATACAATTTCTATATTTTTAAAATGGGCATCAGACGCTTTATATTAAATGATAAAACAATTATTACGAGAAGCCATGTATGTAGAATATGATAAAAGTTACGAGGGTAGTCTGAACATTTTTCAGCCTCAACATGAAGAGGGCGTTGAAAGATAGCCTTGAAAATTTCAGCGATATTAGGTGTTCAGTTGTTGATTAACACTCAGCGGCAAATGCGTCGCAACCAAAAATTTTACATTTCTTAGTATCATTAACACACTTTACTGTGTAGAAATACGAGTGTTACTGCCAGACATCAAATTTTCAAATAGGTACCTAGATAATAAAATTTTGCTAAACTCACCATATGACCATGACCATTAAATCTGATTGTATTTAAAGTCCATCCTCCTAAATTTCTGAGCAGCAAAGTGGTCGATGACTTGATCATTAAAATTTGAAATTGACTTCACAAGTTTTTTTTCAATAAATAACATTGATAACGCGCATAGCCGTTCCTGGCCAATAGTGTTTCTTAGAAATGTTTTGATTCATTTGAGGGTAGAGACACATCTTTCGCTTTCCACTGTTGTCATAGGGACGGTACGCAAAACAGTCAGCAATTCCACAGATTTACTAATTGTTGATGTTAAATTGTTGTGGATAAACATTTGTACCAGCGGCACAGCCTCACTGTGTTTCATAAAATCGTCTCGTGTGTACATTACCGAGAGTTTATTTTATAATTTTAAGTATTTACATTTGTAAACAGGTTACACACAATTTGATTGTCTTCATTTGGAAAGACGGCTCGATATTCACCAATTTTTTCAGTTTTAGATACATTTGCAACAGTTAGATATACATCGAAACTAAAACGTTCATGAATCTGTATGGTTAAGTTATCACAGATTTCCTTGCATATCCTGATATTCGGATTGGGGTCCTCCTTGTCAGTAAATTTCCGTTTCTTTCTGCGAAAATTTAAAATTATCATCCACCAAATAATTTATTAACCCCTGAGCTTGATTAATAGAATTTTAATCCGACTCGACGTCTATAATTTCTTCAAGGCATGTTTGCAATTCTTCTTTGTAAATGTAAACAGTATTCACACATTTAGACGTAAAGTTCTATCTGGTAAGGGCCGCACGGGGTGGACGCTTTTTCACGACGTTGTCCAAAACAGTTGTTCTTTTGGATGATCGAGAAAAGAAAGCGGGAAAGGTAGACAGATCTGCAAAAAAAACACCTTTACACCTTTTTCTATTGTACAACACGTTTCAATTGCTAGATTTAATTGGTGATTTTTGATGACAATTCGGTCCTCAAATGTTAATGTGACATTATTTCTATTCGTATGCACTGACTTCATCTTCACTATTGTAATCGTTCAAAACATTCACTTTGCAACCACTTGAAAAGTCGAAAAGCGCGATGGCGAAGACACCTGACTATTGAGAATGGGGCAGCGCCCAAGATATGACGTTATAAATGCTTTTAATCCCCGTATTACTAGTAAAGCGATGCATTGCTGTCTTTGTTTTTCGCACGCGATGGTAAAGAAAACAGTAGCGGCACAAACCTGTATATGCCCAAAGCACGTGTTCTTTAATCGGTGCGCTTCGGCAACCCACGACCTATTTCGTTACCGCGAATGACGTTAAGGATGTTAGACCACAGAAGTCGCTAGAAGCGTGATCATAGACAGAACAGAGAATAAATTAATATAAAATCTGATATTATTTTCTTTACTTTATATTTTAATTTTTTAGGTAGCTCACGTGCCCACGTGTTAGTGTTTCCGTAAAGATGGAAGACATCGAATATCGAGACCTCATTAAATTCTTGCATTTGAAAGGTAATACGTATATGCAAGTTAAAGCTGAGAGAGATGCTGTTTATGGGGACTCTGCGCATCATTTGTCACCGTAAAATTTTGGACAGTTGCGAGTGGTCGTATCATCTTTATTGACGATGAATGTTCGGGACGGCTACTACCGATAACATTGAAAAATTTTACCAAATGACTGGCGGCATGTTAAAAAAAGGTGTTTGTTATATATTGACTGAATATTTGAACATGAAAAAGTTAACCTTTATATTAAAGATAATGCCCCAGTTCACAAGTCAGATAATGGTGATGGTAAAATTGTTCTGATTGCGATTTCAAATTCGTTCTTTTTCTATTGTATTTTCTAGTTTTGGTTCTTACCAACTATTTCCTGTTTCCAAAACTATAGACAAATCCAATCTAGAAAATAGAAATAAAACGATTCAAGAAAGGTGCAGATATGATACAAAATCCTTGGATAAAGTGAATGGAGCTAAAAGGATGATCAGCCCACACGGTACATCACTAACTCTTTAAGAAGTGTTTTGATCTTTTCATAACATATCACGAAAAGTTCATTAATTATTATTTATTATTACTACTACTTTGAACTCGAAGAGATTTACCACTAAACACCAAATCACATTTTGAAAACTACGTAGTACTACTACTATATTTAAAAAAAAATACGGCATGCAACATATGTACCCGCATGATCATCATTTATTTTAGGATTAACAAAACTGTAGTTTTCCATATTTTGTGTTTTTCATATTTATACAGGGTGGAAAAGGAAATTCATGTTATTTGAACGTCAAGTATTTTGTAAAGAGGGGGGAGACGACCTGGCCGTGCCGCCAACAGACAACTCAGGTAATAAGCTAAGGTTTAGGTATGGCACCGTGAACCTTGTGGCATCGTGTGTTTGTCGTTGACCAGTTTTTTAGAAACAGCATCTACTATTAAAATGCGTCTTCAGTTTGCCAGACGTTTCGAGACGCAAGACACTTGGGTATGGGTTTATCAACAAACGCAAATGTAGAATTTCAACCGATGAAAATCCTCAAGTAATTCAGGAGTTACCTCTTCAACCTCATAAAGTCACTGCTTAGTGCGATTTTTAAACTGAAGGAATAATAGGGATTATTTTTTGAAGACAATGATAGAAATCGTGTTACAGTCAATGGTAAACGCTATAGGTAAATGCTAATATGCTAACAGAAAATCTTTGGCTTATACTGATAATTTTGAACATAATAATGTATTTTTTCTATAAGAAAAGCGGCTTGATATATATCTCGTAAGACAATCGATTTTTTGCAAGTAAAGTTTCCTGGACGCTTTATATCACGAAATGGCAATGTCGACTGGCCACCAAGATCATGTAGTGTTGCGTCCTTGGATTATTTTTTGTTCTATTATGTTAAATCTCCGGCCACAAAACATTCAGGCCACCACTGGAAATATAACCCGCGATATGGGAGCCGCGATTCCTCACTGAAGACCTAAAACGCGTAATAAACATTTCCGAAATCCTGTTGAAACAGTTTAAGTGAAATAAGGCGATATTGACGCCAATTAACAAATTTAGATGAAACTTGGATACACCACTATACTCCTGAAACCAATGCTCAGTCGAAGCAGTAGACTGTAAAGGGTGAATTAAATTTGGTCAATGGGTAAATTGGGTGAATGGCTGAGGCGAATTGACTTGGTCATGAATTGATTTTTTTGGCATTGTCATGGAGTTGTGTTAATCGCCTTTCTTAAAAAGGGGGAAAACAACAACAGGGGCATAATACACATAATTATTACTTGACAAACTGAGGGCAGAAATTGTGGAAAAATGGCTGCATTTGAAGAAAAATAAAGTTTTGTGAGAGACAACGGACCATGTCTCAAAAATTCGATAATTTGTATTTAAATTGATTGACCACTAGATCTGGCTCCCAGCGACTTTTTCCTCTTTCCTAGGCTCAAAGAGTCATTCGGAGGTCAGAGATTTTCATAAGGAGGCCAACATATTCGTAAACGACTATTTTGCAGAACAATATATCAATTACTATTTAGACGGATTAAAGAGATGTCAGAATCGCTGGGAAACGTGTATTGAATTTCAAAGAAACTATGTTAAGAAATAAAACTGAACTTTTAAGTAAAACCCACTGTTTTGATCGTTCGCTCATGATGAATTCAAGTTTCATCAACAAGCATAAATGTTTTTTTCTTTTATTTGGGTTTTTCGCCACTATCTAAAACTAAAAAAATATCAAAAATACCTGTTCTTATTTAAAGAAAGAATCACTGGGTAAATAAAATTTCCAAATAAAGGAAAAAAATATATGAACACGCCACAATCATTCAGACATTACTTAAGCATGAATCGTCGAACTTGTTGAGCTGTCTACACATCGCTTTGAAATGGTCCCTGTCCCTCCCCCAGTTCCTTCGCTTCTGGCGAATAATAATGAATTCAAGTTTCAGCAATTAGGCATCGCCACAGAAACACCTTCAGATGACCTTCATAAATGTTCAAATACTATTGTGCAGTGGTCGCTCGATTCCATTTTTAGCCCGCAGTAAACAATCGTGCTGATAGCTTTCTCACGGCCAAATATTCGGGTTGAACATTGTCATATTTCTTCAGATATTCTTTCATCTTAGAATTGTATAGACTAAAACATGAATAGGCTTTTTCAATTGATAATAGAAAATTGTCAATTGATTTAATATGTATAATTATTGATTCATTATAATAATTATAAAAATAAAGGCAGTTGAAAAAGTCACATGGTGAAGAAATTAATCTTTTAAGCAGTTGTGTGTTATTGTTATGTTATGTTATTGTTATTGCTTGTAAAGTACATGGAGTGCATGGAAACCAGCATTGTGTCTGCCGATATATAAAGACTTTTCTTTTCACATTTGCATGCGTGTGAAGTTTTTCGAACATTTTCGGAAGAAAATAAAGTTTACGCCATCCTGAAGGAGAGTCTATCATCTTAATTTAGATGCTAGATCTGACGTTGATTTTGATAGTTTTAAATCTCGAACTAACTCATTAAGTTCAGGCTGTAAAATCAGAAATGGTTTTATCGAACCTTCTAAAACATTAACCAAGGAATCGTTCTCGATTTCCTATAAAATTGTTTCCTGATCACTTAAGAATCAACTGATTCAGGTTCTTATTCATTCAGAGTTCCAGATTCGAATGGTTTTTGAACAGGTTTTTGAATTTTACGGCAGGTCGTAAAGCGGATGGAAAATTAGGATAATATGCAGTGTATTTAGGTTTTGGTCCAATATCTACTATATAATTGTTGTTTGACGTTGCAAACCGTATTTTTCAATTTGCACCTTTTAACCAACCGACCAATACCTTGTATTGGTCTCGAACAAATTCCGAAATAAAGTTCGTAAATCTATCGCATAAATGCCGTGAAATTAGTTGTATGTGAATTAATGATGATCTCTCCACCCTCTTAACAAAAACTATTAGCACTATTTACGCACTTCCTAGGCAGAGTATTTAAAAGTAATCACAGTCAAAGTAAAATAAAAAACATAAATTATATAAAACTCAAAAAACATACTACTCACGAACATAAAAAAAGTACTACACATTTGTAAGCCAATAGCCCAGTAATGGCCGCAATCTGTACTGGAAGAATGCTTAATAGATTTATTATGTACCGTAAACTGGGGTGACATTGGCACCGAGCCTTAAGAGCGAGTCTCGAGTGTGGGAAAGGGAAGCGCGGGCGGTTACGGGAGGTTGTGTCTTGCGTTACGATTAAGTAATGTCTGAATGATTGTGGCGTGTTCATATACTTTTTCTTTATTTGGCTTTATTTACATAAGAACAGATATTTTTGATATTTTTTGAGTTTTAGATTGCGTTACGATGCCTCGTAAATTCGTTAGTGCATTAGGCCCGCGTAATTATCGCAAATATAGTGACGATGACCTGAAAAAAGCACTAGAATATATTAAAAAGGACATGTCTCAAGCCAAAGCAAGCAAAAAGTGGAAAATAGTTCGTGGCACTATTCAAAATAGATTAAGTGACACACACACACACAATAAAAAAGGCCGACCGTGGTGGTCTGGTGGGTTAGTCGCCCGCCTGGCAATCCAATGGTCCCGGGTTTGAATCCTGGTGCGGGCATGGATCTTTGTGTGGGTATTTGTATGTGTTTGTCGGTGTTGGTAAGTCACTAAATAACGCCTTTGAGCGTTGACGTGACTTAAATTAAAATATAAAAAATAATAATAATAAAAAACAATAAAAAAGTTAGCGGTCCTCTTGTATTAAATCACGAAGAAAAAAGTTTGGTTTCGGGCACTTTACGACATGTTGTACTATGGGGCTTCCATATTGAACCTCGAAATTTGGGTATAATAATACAAAAATATCTAGATAAACAAGGTAGGACTATTAAAAAATTTAAAAAAAAATTACCAAGACCCGATAATATCATGAATTTTATGCGTCGGAATAATCTCTCTATCAGAAATGGACTAACTAATACAGTAAGCACTTCCTCATCCCACGCACGTCTTTAAGATTCATCTCTCATTGACCTCTTATGAGAAAATCGGGGTGTGACAAATGAACGAAGTCGTAAGCATGCTAAAAAAATTAGGCCAGGTCAAGTGATGCAACTGTCTGACGAAGAACCGACGCAGTCAATTGAGTCTCAGCCTAAACCTTCTCAATCAAAGAAGAAAAAAGAAGAAGATGACGGATGTATGTTCTATTTGTAAAACAAAATGGAGTACATATAAGGCAGTAGTCTGGTTGCAGTGTATCACATGCAAGAAATGAGTTTGTGGTATATGTCACAAAGAGAGTAAATATCCATATTTTGTATGTGCATTTTGTGAAGATGGTGATTAATTTTTTGTTTATTTTTCACTAAACCCGTTACTTTTACGACTTGTAATGTTTGTTTACTACTTAATATTGTTTACTTTTACACCCATTATTTTAAGCTAAGTAGTCACAGTTAATTATAAATGTGCATTTGTGTTCATCTGCCAATGACACCCCAAACCCGGGATAAATTTGGCATGGTTGTTTTTGCACCATATTTTTTGTCAGAATGACTAAATCAAAAGACTCGCAAGTGGCATGTGAACATTAATTAAAAAGTATATTTATTAATAATTGTTTCAAAAAATTTCAAAAACATTAAAAATCTGGCAATAAAACCACAGTTTACGGTTCTTTGTTGAATTAAACAGATCTTAACCAGTTAAATTCATCACTGTTTATTGCAGATATACGCCGTGAGTTGATAAAAATGCTGCATGTTGCAAAATATAAATTTGCGTGTTTCAGAAAATCTATGGTTGATTAAAAAAAATAGAATTTGTGTTAATCGTATTAAACTACACCATAAACACCCCATAAATTACCAAACAATTCTTACAAATACTACAAATATGTTTTTATCGGTGGTCAATATTCCTTACTATCATACAATTTATGCTGTAAATATTTTGATCTAATATACTGATATGCCTGCAACTTGAAAGTCAATCAATCATTTAAAACTTTATTAAAAAAAAAGGAATATTTTAATAACACCCAAAAGGTCACTAAAAGAAGAAATAACTTTTTATATGCGATATAATGTATGAATTTTTTGAAACATATTAATAAATATTGACAATAATTTGACAGTAATGGATGAGCCAGTATCTTTTCTTAATCAAATGATTGATGAATTGGAATATATAATAAAATTTATTTATCTAAATAATTGGGTATCGAAATTAAATAATTTCCATTCCGTCGTACTTATTTTCTGCACCTTTATGTTTATACAAAAAATTCGTAGATGGGACCACGCCGAAAGTAAAACGCGTCAGAATTCAGTTTTTGAAGTAATATGATATAAGCTTATTTATATTATATATATATATATATATATATATATATATATATATATATATATATATATATATATATATATATATATATATATATATATATATATATATATATATATATATATATATATATATATATATATATATATATATATATATATATATATATATATATATATATATATATATATAATATATATATATATATATATATATATATATATATATATATATATATATAGATATATATATAGATATATATATATATATATATATATATATATATATATATATATATATATATATAGATATATATATATATATATATATATATATATATATATATATATATATATATATAATATTTTCATGGATGGTAGATAATGTTTCTAAATCATTCCGGGTGTCGATCCGTTGATGCTGTGAAGAGTCACGACGTTTCGCCGTTTCGGTCTTCAAATAAAAGTACCCTTAAAAAATACAATATAGTTTAATATGATAAATATTATCCAGGGCTAATAAATGCTCAGAGAACATGAGCAGGCGACAAAAGAAAACATTAATCGATACTAAGACATTTATTCTCATCATTAAACAGTATCGTGAAAGCCAAAAGAACATAAAAGGGATTCAATTACAAAGTTAAATTAACTAGGTTAGTAATATACAGGCAATTTAGTTATGGCGTTTTTTAGACAATAAACAATAATGAACTTAATCTAATGTAACTAGTAGGATGATAACTTATCTTTGGTCAGTCAATCCGAAACCCTCCGATGAGTGTCGCACAGGCTATGTGAAGCGGAATGTTGGTCTGTCTACCCCTTACGGTTTCAAATATTGCGTAGGTCACGGGGACTTCGAGGACACCCAAAGACTTGCGTGGAAAGAAGCCAAAGATTCCGAGCTCAAGATTCAAAGCCCGAATCAACCACGTGGACAGGAAAAAAAATGAAAAGATGGAAATAATCCCTTACCAAAAAAATTAGAGATAATTTTTTTAATATCGTGAGAAATATTTTAATGAGGTTAAATTATTCTTACCCTTATCTGGGTTAAAAAAGAATTCGTCGGATGACAAATGATTGAACGACCACGATGGTTCTCTAATTAAGGTGGTCCAATATTATACCTCGATAGGCTTCGGGGGCAGCTCGCAGAACGTTAGCAATAAAAATCCATCAAAGCTGATAAATAAACTCGGCACTATACCCAAAATATCCAGAACTTCAAAACTCTAATCATCGGAAATTATTATACTGGAAAGTCCATATATTATATGGAAAGTCTGAATAACTTAAATTTTAACATAATACAACTAAACATATATATATATATATATATATATATATATATATATATATATATATATATATATATATATATATGAGTATAAATAAGTTTCCGCCATTTGACAAAAAATGACCCGACCAGAAGTTTGGTCATCTGGTAACAACATAACCTTGAAGTATTAGTGACTCCGTATCGGCATCACATAATTGTACAGAATCTTCTTTAATTTGATGAAATCTGCAGCTGAGGGGCAGTAGATGGCTTGTAGAAACATGTGGTGAGGCTATTTTAAATGAGAGAAGTTGTCGTGAGTGGTTTCAAAAGTTTAAAAGCGGCGAGTTTGACGTGGAAGACAAAGAACGCAGAGGAAGGCCGAAAGTGTACGAAGACACGAAATTAGAAGTATTATTGGAGGAAGATTCATCCCAAATGCAAAAACTACCTGCACTTACATTAGAAGTGACTCAACAAGCAATTTAACATCGTTTAAAATCGTTGGAAATGATTCAAAAACAAGGAAATTGGGTTCCATATGAACTGAAACCGAAAGAAGTTTACCGATTTTTAATGAGTGAAATGCTGGTTTCCAGACATAAAAAAAGGGTTTATTACATCGTATAGTACCTGGTGATGAAAAATGGTTCCACTACAAGAACCCAAAGAGAAAATCATGGGGACCACCTAGCCGTGCTTCAATATCGACTGCCAAACCGAATATTCATGGAAAAAAAATCATGCTGCATATTTGGTGGAATCAGCTTGGCCTCGTGTATCATGAGTTGCTCAAACCGAGCGAAACCATTACTGGAGCTCTCTACTAAACTCAACTAATGAGATTGAGCCGAGCACTTAAAATCACGACAAAATTATTCTCCTACATGATAATGCTGATAATTGGAAAGTCCTACCCACCTACCGTGTTTACCAGACATTGCCCCTTTCGATTATCACTTGTCTTGTCTGAGCAGCGCTTTACATGATATAAAGAGACCAAAAATTGGGTCCATTCATGGATAGCTTCAATAGATGAAGAATAATTTCGATGTAGTATCTGAATGCTTCCAGAAAGATGGGAAAAGTAGTGGCTAGTGATGGATAATACTTTGAATAAAACGTAATGTACCGTTTTTTCACAAAAATTTCTTATTTTTTATAGAAAGCGGCGGAAACTTATTTGTACTCCTATATATATATATATATATATATATATATATATATATATATATATATATATATATATATATATATATATATATATATATATATATATATATAGATGTGTGTGTGTGTGTGTGGAGTTTTTTGACTTCTTTGGACTGGGTCCAATGAGACAACAGTAGTCAGGAGTTACACCCTCGACCGTTGGGTTCCATGTATAAGCCATCCGACGAGAAGTCGGCGAAAATATGGATTGTTTGATTGTGGAGAGGGACTCCCTATTCTTGGCGAGAGATCATATGTCGGTACCCTGATGAGTCTAACCACCAATAGACGAAACATATGCCCACCAATGTAAGGGACTGGGGGGCGGGGGCTTCCTCCTAGTCAAGCAACTAACCAATGCTCATTATGGCGGAGACGCAGGTTGTTGTGCATTCCACATGAAATGTGTGTATATATATATGACTGTTTAAAAAAAATCTACTTTTTCTTTTTCTTAAAGGTATCAAAAATATTGTTAGAAATGACGAAAAAAAATACTGCCAAAGTTAGAACTCCTAATATTATTATTAAGAGGTGCCGCATCGCAAATTTCAATTTCCCATTTAAATAACATAGGATTTTTTTTTATTTTGGAATTTTTTAGCTCTTCAGCAGATCATTACTGTGGAAAGACTATTACATACCTTTGTACAAAATTGAACGTTCTTCAAAAAAGGTCTCTTATAAATTTTCGATAAATTTACTTTTTCAAAAGTTATTCGGATCTAAAGTTGAATGCATAATAAATTTTTACATTTTTTCAATTGTTCGACGAAACTACCAATTTTATCGAAAAATGTTATTCGGCCTTTTTTGTAGATCATTCCATTTCCTATAAATTTTCGTTATTACATTTTTCGAAACTCCGAAATTGAATATTTCCGTGAATTGAATATTTTTTCAACTGTTAATTTTGATTTGATTTGATATTAATATTTTCGATACCTTTAAGAAAATAAATAGTCGATTTTTTTTAAACAGTCTAATATATATATATATATATATATATATATATATATATATATATATATATATATATATATATATATATAACAAGGTTAATTTTTAACTGCTTTTCCATGTAATTACTAAAGTCCTGGTATTACTTATAAACATTTTTGTTTACATAACTTCATTGTTGGTTATACTGTGTAAACATTTGTTGCCCCTTTTGGCGTCAAAAATCGTTGACTACGTAGTTTATTTTTCACAGACCGGAACAAAAGTATATCATTGGGTGCCAAATTAGGACTGTAAGGCGGATGATCCATCAATTTGATGTTTTGACCGGTCAAATATTGAGTTATTCGGTCCGATGTGTGAGAGTTCGCGTTGTCATGCTGAACAATGATCCTCCGTCGCTGGGTATTTTTTTCTTATTTCTTCAAATTTTTCTGCAAACAAATGCTTGGTTGTGTACCATTCAGAATTAACCGTTCTACGATTCTCTAGTTCCTAAAAAAATAGGAGACAATGTGCTTAGAAGTGCTTCTTGCGCGAACAATTTTGTTGGGTTTGGCTCATTTTGAAAGACCCATACAGTCGACTGCTGTTTACTTTTGGGCTCATACGCATAGTTCCAAGATTTGTCACTTGTGTATGTAGATGTTATACATGGCTTTTGACGTACAACGATTGTATTTTTTGAGCATTTCTTGGCACCAATCGACACGAGCCCTCTTTGAGCGATTGTCAAATTATGCGAAATCCATCGTACTAAAACCGTTTTCACAGCTAAATGTTCATGTAAAATCTTGTGTATACTCATGTAATACTTGTCATAGTAATGCTCATGAATACTTCAATCTCCTGAGATGTCACATGACTATCGCGCTTTATCAGTTCATGCACAGTATCGATGTTTTCTGGCACAACAACCGATTTTGCCCGACTTTCTTTAAATTCATCCATGACCGAATGACGGCCACAGTTGGTGCTTCATCGCTAAAAGCGATCAAAGTGAGTTGATCAATGCATTGTTGTTGAAATAATCGACGTCGAAAAAATATATATATATATATATATATATATATATATATATATATATATATATATATATATATATATATATATATATATATATATATAGTAAATCATCAATGAAAATTCTCATCATTTAATTCCATCTTTTGACTGAGATGAAATTTTTAAGTCACTAAACAACACAAATAGCGTCCGTATGGCAAAACGCTCTGAGTACGTATATAGTCAACATTGTCAAACTTTACAACGTATATATCAGATCGCGCCTACACTACACCATTGTTGCCAATTCCCGATACATAAATAACAATCCTCGCCAATCCAAGCCAAGCCAAGTTAATAGCAATCCAAGCCAAGTTAACCCGTAAGCTTGCGAATTTTTTAAACAAAACTTACCTTACCGTTTAATCATAATAATATAAATATTTTTGTGGTAAGGTATTCTAATCGTGTTATGGACTTGGTTTGAGATCCTTAAAAGCTGATGGTCGTTTACAATCGCTCAAGAGTGAGATCAACGCTATCCCAAATATTTTCGATTAATTCGATAATTTTTCGGCTATTAATCTGAATTCACTGTTGGAACAATGGGACCATATTTTCGAAGACTCAATTATATTTACCAACTGTATATAACCGCTACTTATAGAATCATCTGAAGCTTTTTGGTATGTATAACGAATAATTTTATCGCCATATTTGTACGAAGGACGTTCAAAAGGTTCAAGGCCTGATAAAGAAAATTTTCAAATGTCAAGCCGATATGATATGTAATGTTGACTTGACACATTTTGTAAGTTGAAAAGTTGGATATTTTTGCTATCATCGGAAAACGCGAATTTCTTATTTTATATAAACATGCTTTTTATGTGGAAATCCATTGAGCAAATCGGAAAAATGTTTAAAAAGTATTACGAGAACTCTGCTTCTTTAAGTTCCGTTTTTTGGCGATACGAATTGATGCCGCATCCATTTTATTGCTCTGGATTTGGTCCCATCTACATTATTTCTTTTTTCAGGTATAAAGAAATGTCTGTCTGGAAAAAATTCACAACAAAGGAAGAGGTGATCACCGAAATAGAGGACTATCGATTTAAATTGAACAACGAGTTGTTGCAAAAAAGACCAATATGTCAATAAATCACAACCTTCCGGATGGCACATTCGCCTTTCCACATCTTGCATATACATTCTTGCATATCCAGCTTATTCTTCAGACTTGGCGCTAATGTGTTGCTTTTTCCGATCAATTTAATAAGCACTCATTAATCACATATGTCATATCATCATTAATCAAACATTTTTTTTATATTTATAAGTTTTTCTTTTTTTCGTTTACGTAATTATCATTTTATTACAACTCTTACCAATGATGCCAAATAAAACTCGACACCAAATGACCAATGTGTGTAAAATTAATTGATTATTTTGAAGTCAAATAATTACAATGTACCAATTGCCTTCAAAACTAATTTAAAAATAAAAAGAACAAGTTTCAATAAAACTAATAAGAAGTAGTTTCTCGATGGGACATTATGCATGCCTAAGGGCGATTTGGCATGATGTCGATTAAATGATCAATTTGGGCTTGTGGAATTCTCTCCCATTCTTCACGAGCAGCAACTGTTAGGTCTCACAGTGTAAGAGGAGGATTGTTTCGTTTCTTGATGCGAATTTTCAGAATGTCCCAAGCTTGTTCAATAGCATTTATGCTTGGGAAATTTTCTGGCGACTCTAACTTGGTTATTATCTCCTCTTCAAGGCTATTTTGCACTGCTACTGTTCGATAACGAGGTACGTTGTCATCCATGAAAACAAATCCGTCTACTACTGCGTCTCGAAACAGCATAACAACAGTATTTAAAACATCCTCGTATGTACAAAGCACCGGTGTCTCTTCTTCCCAGGACCAGTATAAGTGTCCGGGTACCCCTCTTAATACCACTCCAAAACATCATATTCCCACCTTTAAATGGGATACTTGGCTGAGCATTTTTAAGCCGGGCTTGTCGACCTGGAGCTCTCTATACTAATGTTCTTCATGAATCAGAAACCAAGCCAATTCTCGTCTCATCGGAAAACATCATGTTATTCCAGTTAGGACTATGATCCACTATTTCTTAAGCCCATTGCAATCTTACGGGTAACACGTAAAGGTCTTCTGCTATGTGAATTTACTGCTTTCAATCTGCTTGTTATCGTTTGTCGTGAAACATTTACCACTTCAAGGCTAACAAGCTTCCTTGGTCTTGTGCAGCTGTTGTACATTGTTTTCTATCACTTCTGGGGCGATCCTTTACATTACTTGTGTCTTGGAATTTTTTGTGAATTTTTGATACAGCACTTTGGGAAACACCTACAATTCAATATGACTTTGATTAAAGCCCTATTGTAACAAAGCAATTACTCTTGATCTGTTGAAATGAGATGTCATGATTCTAAGCATTTTTAAATGGATTGATTGAAAACTGAAAAATAACTGAAATAATGTGTAAATACCAGTATCAATAGAATGGTAAAAATCAAAAAACCTGTGTTATCAGCAAAACAATGATTTTGGTATTTTAATTTAAAAAGGGTCTAAAATAAATACCCATTACAATTTTTAGAGTATTATAGGCGTAGATATCTTATTAGTAAATATCCCAAACTTTTGGATATAAGTGTATTCTTTATAATTAAGAGAATATTCAAAACTATGTTACTGGATACAATGCATTGCATTTAAAAATAATTAATTATAATTATATAACTATAAAAAAAATTTTGCGAAATTCACTCCACTTTTGCGAAGAAAACTGGAAAAAATTGTGAATACTCTTGAAATGAACAGATTTTTCGAGTAAAAAGCATCGGAAATGAAGTAAATTACCTAACAATTTTACTGATAACATATTAATAGTATCAATTCGTTTATTGGAATTTTTGGGGGAAATTTTTGTTATCACGTTATATATTTTGTTATCACGTTTGTATATCACGTAATATACAATATCATGACGGTTATACTTCAATAATAATTTAATACAATATATAGAACAATATACAACCACCTATTTTTTTCGTAAAAATATATTTTTGTATTAAATAAAAATAAAAAATCTATCAACACTTCCCTATATCCACTGACAATCCATCTATTTTTTCTGGATCGATTTCCGTAGTGAAACATCGAATGAATAAAACAACACTATTTGAGAATTCATTGCTTTTCGTTAGTGTTACATTATAGCTGAAAAAAAAACAATAAAATATGAGGCTGCCATGTTGTTCAAAAATGTCATATATTTTTTATGCATATTGATAACATAATCTTTATGCTCGTGCGAATTAAATACATATATAGCTTTAATAGATATTTCATTGAATCTGAAATTAAACTGTGCTGATCTATTATTTTTTACATTACTTATTAATTAGGCTTTTGTTCTAATTACACAGGTCCACACGATTTTTGGAACATTAATGAGAATGCTCTTTTTGCGGTTTATTTAAGTAGTTATTAAAACACCATTTCACAGAAATGACCCAACATCCCGTTTTTATGTATCTGCTTCATCTTTATATCATGGAGTCATTGAAATTATTTGTAACTGACTTTGGATTGAAAAATGTAGGAATTACCACAAGACCGTAGAGGGGTCTTTCCACATTATTCTATCAGCCATTTAGGGCTGTTTTATTGTATTCCATAGTTTAGTTTGTTTCTGTCTTATTTGCAGGCAAGTTCTAGCCGGCGATTTTCCACCTGATAAATCCAGCTGATAAGTTTTTATATCCGAGGAAGTAAAAAAAAACCTATCTTTTATATTTTTAGTGCCAAATTGGAGATCAAGATAAAAGATGCTTGTACCGCCTCTCCATATTAAACTTGGACTAATAAAAAAAACCTTGTTAAAGCCATGGACAAAAAAGGGGTAATGGTGTCAAGTACCTAAAAGAAATATTTTCTCAATTAAATGATTCAAAACTAAAAGAAGGAATATTCATTGGATCTCAAATAAGGAAGCTTCTAGGTGATCAAGAAAAATTAAATTAAAAAGAATTGGCAACTTGGAAGTAATTTGTAAGTATAGTGAAAGGATTTCTGGGCAACAAGAAAAAGGAAACCCATAAAAATCTTATAGATGAACTTTTGAAAGCCTATGAAATACTAAGTTGTAGCATGTCCTTAAAAATGCATTTTTACACTCCCATTTCCATTCCGGAAAATTTGGATGCAATAAGCGACGAACAAGAAGAGAGGTTTCACCAGAACATCAAGACGATGGAAGCAAGATAGCAGGTCCGCTGGAACCCATCTATATTGGGCGACTACTGCTGGTTTTTAGAAATAGATTATGCTACAGAACACAAAGATTAAATAAATATTAGATGTAAAAATATGTCGCCTCGTTTTTTTTTTCCCACCACCGACCCCCTTTAACAAAAAAACTGTAGGTTACAGTAATTAGCTTACCATTTTCGGATTTAGGACTACAAAATACTTGAAATACACCTATTTTCATCAATGTGACATCAAAAAAGTTAAAATTTGTTGACCTGTGTTATTAGATCGTCTAGTTAATTCTCGGCCTTTTTCGACTAGGTTTGAACTATAACTATAAAAAAACAAACTTTACTTTTGAAATAATCTCCAGTAATTTCGACACAATTTCGCTACATCTCAGACTGTCGAATTTCAGATTGAGATTTTTTCAGCTTACTCAACAGATATGAACTGGCTATCAATCAACTAATGTTGCAGGGATTGGAAGAGGTGAAACCTCGAATGGTCCAAATCTAGAGAATACACTGGGTGCGATAAAATAATTTTTGCTGCATGATAGTATAAGACCTTTTTGTCCTCAGATCGTCATTAACACGAAACAGTTGCTGCTGGTAATGGTCAGTAGTGACTGTTTCACCATATTGGAAGAACTCGTAACACACGAGGCTCAGTTGATCCTACCTTATACACAAAATCATTTTGACATGGATATTTGGTTTTGCTGTACTGGTTCACTGGATTATCGTAGAGTATTCAGTCGCAGTGGCAGGTCACAATATTGGACAGAAAATCCTTTTTCAAGAATCTGGAGAGAAGTAACATAACTTCAAAGCATCTACTCTTGTTCTCAGGTATGAGTTCATAAAGAACCGAACGACTCTCCTTTCGACTTTTCCTTGGCTGATGTACATGTTTAGAAAAGGATTGCGGTGTTAGCTCGAGTTTCTGTCTGAGCTCTAGCAGTGTACAAGATTTTTCTTTTTTCAGCAGTGCTTTCAATCCGTCACCTCATCCTTTTTGCATTCTAAATTGTTTAAGTGAAAATTTCAAAATCGGATTTGCTGGAACCACTTCTCTGCCATGCGAAACAGTATTATATCTTAAAGCCGCACCAATCATATGTTGAAGATTCTCAAGGTATTTATTTGGAAGGCTAAAAGTACCTCGAAACTGGTTTTTCGAACGACATCATGTTTACGATTGATTTTTCAAGTCATATTTCGAGTAGGTTGTTATATTATACCTCGTTTTGAAATCTAAATATAGCGCTTTAAAATAACCGATGAGAGTGAAAAAATTCTGATTCAAGTAAGTTGTCAGCCGATAGAACGTAGAGGCCCAGAAATAAGTTGAGGACCTATTACCTGGTACAATTTAAATAATAAAACATAAAAGCAATACTATATTTCTACTTACAACGTGTTTAAGTCTATACTGTAATACAACATATTAAAAAAAGTAATTGAAAAGGACTAAGTAATTGAAAAGGTAATTGAAACTGTTTTAATGAAATTAAAAAGATGTAAAACGAGTAAAGTTAAAAATGTTTAAAGCTAAAGAAGAAAAATGATAAAAACTGAAAATAAGGCTTTGAATATTGCGCCATAAATATTTTAATGGACTAATTGAGTGTGCACAAGAAATAAAAGTGGAAAGATATCACAGATGGATATAAAACGAAAGTAACGAAAATATTTGACCGGTTAAAACCGATTGACACCCATGGCATGATTTATTTTGTTCCCGTCCGTGAAGAATTAACTACGTAGTTGACGATTTTCATCGCGAGAAAAAGCGGTTGATGCGTTCAAAATGCATGTTTTGGAGGTACCTCAATCGGAATGGAAAAAGTGCTACGAAAACTAGTGCAAACGCATGCAAAAATGTGTCCATCATCGCGGAGAATATTTTGAAAAACAATCAAAACATCGTCAATGATAAGTATTCGATTTTATTTATTATTTCGTAAATATAAATTTGCCTGCTACTTATAATCTATGAGTGATAGAAAAATTGTGTTTACAGATTTTTCAGCGTATCAAACTACACCAGAAACACCTTGACACTGTTATGTCACACATAAGTGTTATTATAGATGGAAAGACTATTAATGTGACACTAAATATAAAAGCAACGAAATTAAAAGTTTTTGAATTAATACTAATTTATGGCAGTGAATCGCGCACCCTAAACAAAACAGCACTTAAAACAGCAGCAATAGAAATGGTGATACTGACAAACATTTAAGGGGTCAGTAGGTTGAACAGATTAAGGAATGGCGAAATAAGAGAAATAGAAAGCCATCATGTTAGATTGGGCAGATTGCACGCATGGAGTAACATCATTTAGTTATAGAAATCATGCGGGATGGCATAGTAAAAGAAGACGTGGGAGATTCAACAAAACATGGAATCAGAATATAGGAAATATACTGAAGGACAGAGGAATCTGTGAGGATATAATTTGTTTTTTGTGAATACATTTTATAATTACTGGTTTACTGATAATGAACTAAGTAATTTGCTTACGAATAATTTTGCTATATATTTAGTATTAAACCTTTTTATATATTATAAAACTTTATACTAACATATCTCAAAAATTTTCCTAATATTGTGAACATTACTTATTAAAATTTTGTTAATCTTTTAAAAAACAATCAGTATAATGCAACAATATCAAATACCTAAAGCTTAAAGGTGTTTTATACAGGGTTAGTCCAATAAATACCGGGACTGATTTGTTCCTGTCAAAGGGAAGGGGCGGATGGTGGTTTTTATAAGTGATATCGGGGGTGGCTGATGTCAGATAACGTGGGAAACCTGGCTCAGTGCCTAGATGCGTAGATCGTGCAAGAAGTGAACGTGTGCCATAAAATTTTGCGAGTAATTAAACAAATCCACTGCAAATACTTTACAAGATTCAAAAACATACAATATTCAAAAAAGGTCGGGAAAGCGTTGAAGACGAACAACACACTGGGTGTTCAATTTCGGCTTGAACCGATGAAAATGTGACCAAAGTGCGAGAATTTCTCGCACTCTGACCGTCGGTTAAGTGTTCGTTTGATGACACAGGAGTTGAATTTACAGAAATCGACCGTGCATTCAATTGTAATCGATGATTTGCAAATGCGAAAGGTGTGCGCGAAGTTGGCACACAAACACATCTCAAGATGTTCGCATCAAGAAAGTTCGCATGAACAAGTCAAGAGTGAAATTGATACTATTGTCTTTGATTCAAAAGGTGTGGTGCACAAAGAGTTTGTGTCCGTTGGTCAAGCCAAACAGTGAAGGGCAAATTTTACGCAGAAGTGCTCGAACGTTTGAGAATGAGGGTCCGCCGCGTCCGAGGGGAGATCGCCTGTTCCTAGATGCTCCATCATGACAACGCACCCAGTCACATGTTGCTAATTGTGAGGAAGATACTGGCCAAACACAACGTGACAACGCTGACCCAACCACCTTAGCGTCCAGATGTGGCTCCCTCAGACTTTTTTTGTTCCATCGGATCCAAGAGGAGCCTGAAAGGATATCGTTTTGGGACGACTGAGGCAGTCTAAAAGGCTTCAACGGAGTGCTTGCATAGCCTTGCAGTTGCGGACTTCCAGGGGGCGTATGAAGACTAAAAAACCGCTGGCAGCGGTGAATTGACACAGGACTTTACATATTTTTTCAATAAATGTGTTTTTTTATGACTTCAGTCCCGATTTTTACTGGACAAATCCTGTATTTGTAGCTTTTGTTCTATCGATGACTTAAACTTTATTTAAAGAAACACATCTTGAGCAAATTTGATGCGATCATAGAGTGTAACAATAATGAAATTGATTGAATTAAAAAATGTTAACAAGAAAAAAGCATCTACGTGAGCATTATGGCAGTGCAAAAGTTATGCATTTATCCCAAAATTAATTATAAAATAAATTATTCAACATTCCTTTTCCAGTTTGCCTTTAGTACAGTATTTAGTAGACTGTTGAGCAGTATTGGTGCAGCATGCACAGATGATTATCACTAGTGATGAAGCCTATAAATAGTTTTTTATTGGAAACATATTTTCAGCTTCAGCAAAATCATGGTTCACAAAATCATGTTAATTTGTAGATTCAATTACTAATAAGTCTAAATATTAATGCGATTCTATCTTAAGATCAATAAATCCTTATCAATAAAATCACTAACAATAATTATTTAGTATTATTTTCGCAAGTTCTGGAAAGAACACTAGATAAGAAGTGAAGATAATATTTATGTGGTTTATAAAATTTAAATGGTTTTATAAAATGTATTAGTCTGTAAATATATGTAATCTTTATCTAGTTGACCGTCATATATCAAGATAAAGACAAGTTTAACCATTACTAAAGGTGTTCCATTTTTCCAATGTCATCTTCAGGTTTTGTATATTTTAGAAATATTTGGAAAAATTAATAGATATATAGATAGATAGACAGACATATAGATATATTCAAAGATTGATAGATTAATTAATTTTCCTTTAAACCAAGATAATTACAACAAATAATTAAAAGTAGTATTCTACAAACTACATAATAAGTTAAGAGAGGTCCTAGATAATCCAAAGGATAAAGTATACTAATATGAAAAATTGAGGATTTATAAAATTAGTTGTCAAGTTTGTGATCGAAGGTATATTCGTCAAACAAAAAGATCCATATAAGTTTCCAGATATAAAGAACATATTCATTTCTGAATTATTGTGGCGTGTTCATATATTTTTTTGTTTTTTTTTGGGTTTTTCGTCACGATCTAAAACTCAAAAAAATATCTGTCGTTCTGTATTAAATTTGCCTAATAAACAAAATTTAAAAAGAATATATAAATGTTCTAAAATATATACAAACTTTTGAACGTTAATGTTTCGGGAGGTTTTCTCCTCCGTTTTCAAAACAAATCTAAAATATAAATAATATTAATTTCTATATATAATGCCAAGATAGAAAGTAAATATATGTTTTTTTGTGTCTATTTCAGTCACATATATCACTTCAATATCCAAAAAATACTCACATTAAGAAATTTAAAAATTTTATTATTGAAAAACATAGAATACAAAAAATACAAATACAAAACACATTAATACACATACAGGTAAAAATTTCATTAATAAAACTGTAGTTAACTTTTCAAGTAAAATATTATCTGATTCTGAAAAGTATGTATTTTCTAAAGGACTAAATTTTAGTATTACATCGAAAGATGTCGAAATAAATTAGATATTATTTCGGCAGTAGAATCTGTTGTTCAAAAATTACCTTTGCAAAGTGCAAATGAATACAGAATTAGATTAAAACTTATCTTAAAAAAACCATTTGAAATCAAATCAAATTTATACCATCAGGAAAGGTTAGCTATATATAAATTAAAAAAAAAGACAAATCTATTAAAATAGTACCATCAGATAAAGGTAACGCCAGAGTTATTCTGGACACGACTTTAGAGATGGAGAGGGAGAATAAATTGCCATTCCTCGACACTTTAATATTTAAACAAAATAACACATTAAAAACTACAGGTATCACAATTCCTTTTCCAATCACTCAAAATCAGTCACAATAAGAGTAATTAAAAGTTTATATGATAGAACAAAACTTGTTTGTGCAGACAGTGATACACTACAAAAAGAAACAAACCATATCAACGACATTTTAATAAAAAACAATTATCGAAAAAAAATCATAAATAAATCGTTTAACACTTTTGATACCAGACAAAATAGACAAGTGATTAATAATAATAATAATAACTCTCAAATAATTAACCTCACAATTCCTTATGTCCGCGGTATATCTGTCAAAATTAAAAGAGTAGGAAATAAATACAACATAAGATCGACATTTAAAACAAAAAATACTTTTAGATCTATATTAACAAAAACCAAACCAAACAACACACAACAGAATACCAAAAATGTGGTTTATAAAATTCCCTGCGAATGCCGCAAATTTTATATGGGTGAAATATCTAGACCGTTAGATGTTAGAATACAAGAACATAAAAACCTTCTCAGAAAGGGCGATTTTAATAAATTTAGACTTTGTCAACACGCATGGCAATCGGGACATAAAATCAATTGGAATAATTCCAAAACGGTATTAAAAGAATCGGCAACAAAATACAGAAGACTAAAAGAAACTGCTATAATTAATATAAATAAAAATAACTGTTTTGCTATGATTTCGGTAGATTTAAATTCAATATTGTTCCGGATTCTAAAGAATACAATTAAAAACGTTTCAGTATTTCAATACTCAATAATCACACTACAAGTAAAACACACCTAGATTTTTTTCGGTAGTGTGTCACTGTCATTAAAAAGTATTATTGTCAATGTAAGTATCATTGACATACACAAAAAAATATATTTACTTCCTATCTTGGCATTCTGTGTAGAAGTTAATATAATTTATTTTTTAGATTCGTTCTGAAAACGTGAGAAGACCTCCCGAAACGATAACGGTCAAAAGTTTGTATTTATTTTAGAACATTTTTATATGCTTTAAAATTTTGTTCGTTAGGCAAATTTATTACAGAAAAGAATCACTGAGAAAGTTGTCTCCGTTTGGTTTTTTGATTTTTTTTTACCCAGTGATTCTTTATTTAAATAAGAATAGATATTTTTGATATTTTTTCGAGTTTTAGATCGTGGCGAAAAACCTAAAAAAAGAAAAAAATATAAAGAACATATTGCCCACATTTGATATGGTAGGAATGAGAAACCTTCTGTTACCCAACATGCACTCGAGCATGACCATAATATTTATAAATATTATTAACTTGAGACTTTTAAAGGTAAAACTGTAAATAATATAAAAATCATCCAAATAGTAAAATGGCAGAAAACCATGAACCAGGATAAAGGACGTGTTCCATTCAGACACATTTTTGTACATGTATATGTATTAATATTATACTTGGTTAAGTTCACGGTTCATGATTTTCAACGCTTCATTAAGTATATAGTTTAGTTCTAGAATTACACTGAATGATCTGCAGATGATGCTAATATGGTTAGCAAAATAGGAAACGAGAATAAGAAAACAAAGAGATTTATTATTTAGTGGTAAATTTCTTGCAGTTTAGAGAGCAGTTCGTTGGAATTGTTAAGTGTGTTTGTGTGTGTGAAGTGCCTAAGGATATAGAGCACCCACACAATGTACGATTATTGTTGACATATGAGGTTCTGCATAGCAGCAGACTATTTATAAAATACTTTTAGCAAATCAAAATTGAAAATAAGAGATATAAATTTACCAGATTTAGTAAGCAAGTAAACAATCTCTCCAATTATATGTCACGAAATATATCTAATTTTATGTATCATTTTTTTAGAGAGTTAACACCGTAGAGATAGTATACATAAGTCTAGAAGACACAGAAACCATTAGAAACGGGAGAATAACTGACTTACCTTGTAAAACAATCTCATACAACAGAGGAAATAGTAGATAAGTTAAGAAAAATATTTGCCTGCATAAAAAAATTTGAGACTAAAATGAAAGTATACAACCTGACAGTTAAAACAGTGTCGTTTATGATTCTGAATTTAGTGAAAAATATTGGCATAGGATGTCGATGAACTCAATAAATTAGCCAATGAATGGTTCGCGTGAAATAGCAATGTACGGCGTATTCGAAAATGTATGTCGTTCAATTCAGTGTGTGAATAAATAGTAAACCTTCAAAAGTAATTTTTAGAGGTTAGCTTTTAGACTTAGTTTATAAAAGGATATAACAAACTTTGGGTTAAAATGATGCATGATGGTTCACTGGAATCAAGTCCACATATTATTTTGCATGTCAAACTAAAATTTTCCTTTCGGACTGATTGATGTGGACTGAAAGATTAAAAAAAAATACTTTAGACTAAGAAAAATGTGTAGCTATCTAATATGATTGTTAGAAATAAAATTATAATTTATTATAGTTTTCTGGATGCGGAAATCTTCCACACTTCATTTTATAATGACAAACTGTTTTGACAAATTACCAAAAAAACTATGCTTTTATGTACTATATTTCGTTTTCTTTAAGTTCTGACTGAAATCTGTTTTGTTCCTGTCACGCGCAACTATTAATATTGTTATGGTAGTTTAACAACTAAAATTCACAAGTTTAAGCAACAAGGACATCAGTGAAAAACAACCACGCGAATACATATTTTAAACCGCGTCATATCAGGCGGAATTCTCCCAGTGACAGCCAGCCCGTATACGATGGGCTGCATGGCTTCCAAAAATCATTCATCAGAATATAAATGCCCCGACTTGGGGCTGCATTTTCACTGACGCTTAACTTTTTATTTATTTTGTTATCGCTCCAAACAAATGGCTCGCCGTCTGAAGTCGTTAAGTCAGCTTCGAATGTCACTGACAGGAATAAGAACCGAAATTATGTTTTGGTTTCGAATAATGGAAGGCCGGGCAATTCATATTATGCATCCGCTGACTTTTTAAATATTGATTCTTCAATAATTGATGAGTTGGAACTAGCATGATTAGGAGCAATGCGTTATTAATTATCAAATACACTTTCTCGCTCATTGATTTTAATAACAACTGAAAAATATATTTAAAGATTAACTGGTAGTTATAAAAAAAATGGTTCCGTTAAGGTATCTAATAAATAAAAGGTAAAAGTTAAGGTATGGGTGAAATAAAAAATTGTTATTTCATCTATTGCATACCAATACAAGCTTGAATTCAGCAAACAAACAGCAACAAAACAAATATTAATTGGTACTAATAAAAAAATATTTCTGTCCGTTAAGGTATCTGTATGGGTGAAATAAAAAATTTAAAGTAAATTTGAATTAAAAAGTAAAAACTTCAAACACAAGCTTGAAATCAGCAAATAAGATAACGTTTTGAAAATATCATTAACAATTCGTGATACAATATATGTTTCCATTTGGTCTTCAAATTGTAACCTGATTATTTTTGTGTTTATAAATTTCATGATTATTAATTTCATTGTATTGACGTGTAAATTCGGAACGAGCAAAGATCGACCTACCACTTTTGTGTTTTTATGTCTTAGAATTAAGTTTATTTTATTCAATATTAAAAAAAACTATCTAAGGGACGATTACTAAATAAAACAGTACTCTTACACTTTTTTATTTGAATGCCTTCATATGCTTCCAAAGCCCTATTATTATTTACACTTTTTACTAATCTTAAATTTCTAATATCTATATTGTGGTCATGTTCGATTGTATGTTGGGCAACACAAGATTTTTCGTTTCTCCCATATCTAATGTGGGCAATGTGTTTTTTAAATCTCATCAATATTGATTTTTGGTCTGTCCAACATACCTTCGATCACAATCTTGACAACTAATTCTGTAAATCCCCGACTTTACACAACCTTAAGTCCACTTTGTTCTAAATTTTGTCTAGCCATCGTGTTAATTGAACATTAAACGATATTGCCATGAATTATTTTTGTTCTGATCTTTTTGAAAAGTCGAAGATTCATTCAATATTTTTCTAAACTTATGTCTTTTAATTAATATATCTACAATGTCCTTATCCTTCAGATACCTCCGTAATTAATTTTAATTCTTTGTTATAATTATCTTTGTTTAAATAACAATTGATTAATCTATTTACCATACAAATGTGGATGGTTAATTGGGGACGAGCCCCTCCCATCCCTTCAACTGGAAGGCATATGTTTCGTCTCGATGTTTAGACTATTTAGAGTACCGATATATACCATACCATCAAAAATTGGGAGAGCCTATCCACAGCCAACAACCCATGTTTTCGCCGAATTCCCGTCGGATGGTATATATATATATATATATATATATATATATATATATATATATATATATATATATATATATATATATATATATATATATATGCAGTGTTGATGCATGTGTTCAATGATACAACAGCAGCTACATACACCCAACTGTTGGGTTCAACATTCTCATGTGGAGCACACAACAATCTGCGTCTCCGCTTAAATGAACATTTTTGTTTACAACACCCATCCATTCAACTGGAAGGCATATGTTTCGTCTCTCGATGTTTAGACTCTTCAGGATACCGACATATACCATACCACCAAGAATAGGGAGACCATATTCAAAGCCAACAACCCATGTTTTCTCCGACTTTCCGTCGGATGGCGTATATATGGAATTTTAGATTTCCTTTGACTGCGTCCAATGAGACAACAGTAGCTGAGTGTCATCCATACATCCAACTGTTGGGTTCCACAATCTCATGTGGAAGGCACAACAACCTGCGTTTCCGCCTAAATGAACATTTTTGTTGGATGCTTATCTGAGGACGAGCCCCACCCATCCCTTCAACTGGAAGGCATATGTTTCGTCTCCCGATGTTTAGATTCTTTAGGGTACCGACATATACCATACTATCAAGAATAGGGAGACCCTATCCACAGCCAACAACCCATGTTTTCTCCGACTTTCCGTCGGATGGAGTATATATGGAATTTTAGATTTCCTTTGACTGCGTCCAATGAGACAACAGTAGCTGCGTGTCATCATACATCCAACTGTTGGGTTCCACAATCTCATGTGGAAGGCACAACAACCTGCGTTTCCGCCTAAATGAACATTTTTGTTGGATGCTTATCTGAGGACGAGCCCCACCCATCCCTTCAACTGGAAGGCATATGTTTCGTCTCCCGATGTTTAGATTCTTTAGGGTACCGACATATACCATACTATCAAGAATAGGGAGACCCTATCCAGAGCCAACAACCCATGGTTTCGCCGACTTCCCGTCGGATGGCATATATACGCAATGTTAGATGCATGCGTCCAATGAGACAACATTAGCTGAGTGTCATCATACACCCAACTGTTGGGTTCTACAATCTTATGTGGAATAAACAACAATCTGTGTCTCCGCCAAAATAAACATTTTTGTTGGATGCTTAACTAGCGACGAACCTCACCCATCGCTTCAACTGGAAGGCATATGTTTCGCATATTTTTTTTGGTTAATATTCGGTCATGACTCGATCTCCATCAGAAAACTGTTTTCTAAGAACATTTTATTGTTGGTATTCTAACGTTATTACATTTCATTTTTGAAACTTACCCGTTGCAGGTATTCCATTAAAAATGTTTGTCATTATATTTAAAAAAAATGTTTCTAGGTTTTTATCACTTTATAAACATTTATAACGTTAAGTTTATAAACACTAACGACACTAATCGATATTACACTCCAAATAATACCCAAAATAGCTAAAAAACATTTACTTGAACATTTGTTAATTATTTTTTGGATCGATGAATGGAAATTAACCAAAAAATATACCAGGAAGGTCCAAGAAAATAATGTATATATACTTTTATACCGAGTGATACAATTATATGTATATATATATATATATATATATATATATATATATATATATATATATATATATATATATATATATATATATATATATGTATATGCGGATTCTTCTTGCTTAGAGCATACGCTTCTATGCGATAAACGCCTTTGTTTTTTATTACTACTCGAATTATCTGTGAAAATAGTGTTTGTCTATTATTAGGTTTAAAATTTTATTTAAAAATAATTAGATATAAATGAATACATTTCAAAACATGTAAAAGAGTAGAAATAATTGCAGCCATTGCCAATATTTAGAATAAAAATTAGTCTTCGATTCGTGCAACACAAAAACTGGTAAATAGTATTGAAAAACAAAAACAAAAATTTGAGTCGGTTTCTCCAGAAAATGTAGAAATCAATCTACCTCAAAATGCAAAGTATATAGGTACAGTACGCTACTTTTAAGCAAATTATTGTAGGAGAAGGTTATCATCTTAAGCAACTCAGTTTTTGATTATTTTAAGGGAACAACATTCGTAAAACTATGAAGCAAACACCATGATTAACAAAAATCTTTAGATATACTAACGTTGGCCCTAGTTTAGTGAGCACAAAACCCACTTGCTGATAAAAATATAAATAAAAGATTTGTTTAAATCAAAAAAATTTTAATTGAATTATTTTTAAAAAATTTTGATAGTATTTGTTGAATACATTGTTTTCCACTTCTAATTTCAATCGCTTCTGACACGGTACTTGTACTATTTTGTATGTGCAAATTGTCTGCAGTTATTTAAATTGCTGTTGGGACCTGTTTCGAGCTGGTGTTGGTATAGTGCTGATTTTGTTTACTGCAGAAAGCTAATTTATATTATACGAGTTTTACAGCTGTCCGTTCATTTATTTGTCCTCCGTAGGATGTACCGCAAGCTCCGTATTTTGTAAATGCCCTGGTTTTTATAGAGTATTTTATCCTTGGAGTTGTTTGGCATTTCCCTGATTCTTTTTGCGGGCTTGTAAGTAGTGAAAATGTTTTGTCATCTAAGAAACCTTCCTATACTATCTGCTACCCTGTTTATGTTTCTTTTATTGGGCGTTCTTTGCTGCTATCTGGGTTTTGTTTTCGATTTATTGCTTTTCTGATGAGGATATGTATGTTATTTTTTATTATTATTATTATATATATATATATATATATATATATATATATATATATATATATATATATATATATATATATATGTTATTTATTGCTTTTCTGATGAGGATATGTATGTTATTTTTTATTATTATTATTATATATATATATATATATATATATATATATATATATATATATATATATATATATATATATATATGTATATATATATATAATATGCCAAGAAATCAAGGATCACCACAATAGAAATGAAGCGAAAGAAAACAAAATAGAAATAGATAATGAAAAGATCTGTTCAACAAAATCAAGCAGGTAATTCGAGCTTCTGACAACTATGTTAATAACCAAGAAGACCGGCGTTCTCTAACGGTGGCAGGAAAAGTGCCAATCACTTTTCGAAGATCATCCAGACGAATATGAGTATCTCAATTTGGATAATATGGAACCCGAAATCTTAAGAACAGAAGTTTAAATCTTTCTAAAAAAAACCACAAACCACAAACAACCGCAGAAGCGGGATTTATGTCGGTACGATGCACACAGGAACACATATTCAACATTAGACAGATAATCGAAAAGTTTAGATAATTCAATGAACCCTACCTGTGCTTCATAGACTACTGGAAAGCTTTTGATGAAATAAAATGGTGAGGTTTATAGAGAATCATGGCAGAGATGGGGATACCACAGCGCCTTAGTCATCGTGTTGCCAATAGGTATAGATCAACCGAAGCACAGGTTGAAATAGAGGACAAGTTTAGCGACCGTTTTAGGGTGTACAGAGGATTGCGACAAGGATTGATTCTTTCTTCTGTACATAATTCAACCTATATAGAGAGTGAAACATCTAAAGGGCACTTGCTCTTGGGATGGCGGTGTATGTATCGGAGGAAATAAAATATCACATATCCGCTATACGGATGACACAACATAGCTCGAAAACTTAGCGAAGGAAATCGTAGACTTAATGAAGAAGGCGAATGCATTAATAGGTGGGCTTGACAATAAACGTAGCAAAAACCAAGATAATTTTAGTTAATATGTCGCTAGAGGGGAAGACCGGACCGATCACCATAGCCGGGATTGAAGTGGTTAAGTACCTTATATAGCTGGGTGCAAAACTAAAGCCACCGAAATAAAGAAAAATGAATTTAACTTTTTTTTTGATTAAATAACTGATTCATCTCAGCAACTGAATGAAAACGTTATTTCTAAACACATTCAAATACAATAGCTTTCAAATAACACAATAATGATAGCTGCTTTCAAACAACATAATTTTTGTTTAATTTTAAAAGCCTACTATTACTATGTTATTATTATGCCGATTGCAGATTATTTTAGTTGTTTTCGCTAATTGTTTTAAACAGCAACTCAAATAAAGAATAACCTAATATTTTTTATTTCGAATTTTAAGATTTGTCAAATTATGTTAAAAAATACGGTGTTGCAATTAAAAAATATTGTTTTAGTAGCTAGTGAAGAAATCTGGCAACACCGGAAAGCATTGTTTATAAATTTTTCTTAGACAAATTATTTCCTACACTTGCATTTGGGAGTACTAGACTATCACTTCAAGTAAAAAATTTAGGCTATGTCAGATTTTAAAAAAATTACACTGTATAGATCTTGATCAAAAATCTCTTGACCTGATAGATTTTCAACAAAAATTATTTACTTACATTTTTTAAGTCTCTATATGTTCACCCGGAAAAGGAACTAAATAATAATATATTAAACGTCAAACTAAGAAAACTATCCAATTAATATTCAATACCCTTATAAATTGTGATCAATGGTTTTTTAACCGAACTTTATAAATCTTGCAGACAGATTTTTAACGGAAGATCAATTACAGGAATTACTAAGCCGATGCTAACATCCGACAAGCCAGAAAGATCAACAAACAAGTGGGGGAGCTTCTTAAGGGATGGGACGCAAGTATATTTAGCGATAATCAATCACTATCAGATGAATATACGAAAAATTTAAAGTGTTTGGTTCACGCAGATCAAAGTTATGAATTATGATTAATAGAATCGTTGAGACAATAGGAAAAGTGATTGATTTTTATAGAAAGTATGCAAGCGGGATAATCTCTCTAAAAAGGACTTTAAATATTTGATTCATTTAAGATAATGTGATTTGACAAGGATGTTTTTTTTCTAGTATGGTTATTGATGGATAGGGGTAAACAGTCCAGCGATTGGCCCTTTTAGAAAAGGGACTAGTGAAAATGTAAGCTTTTGTCAGAAATATCACATTAATAAATAATAAAAGCGTTGATACGTGCAATATCAATCATGCTACAGAATATTCTCAGGGGTCATCGGCGAGTTTTCGTAGAATATTGGTTATTCCTCTTCTTTTTGGTGTGGTTGAACACATGTAAAAAGTTTTCGCATCGCACATAGTGGCCAACTTCAAACCGTACTTATCAGACTTGTTGGCTATGTATATTTTAAATGGACCCCTAAATCTCAGCAATGTTTCGTCTATAGTAACAAACTCAGAAGGAATATAGTTTTCTCGGCAACGACCTTCAAAGATATCCCAAATTTGCCTTATTGTCGCAAATTTATCGGTTTTCTTTCGTTTTTCTTTACTTGTTTTTTCGTCAAACCTAAAACAGTTGATCAATAATTCAAAACGATTTTTGGACATAGTCAACCCTAACAGTTGGCGGTCCAGACTCTGAAGACCATATATCATTTAAAGTGAGATGGGCTTTCTTCATAACGCCAGAAAGATATAAAAGGTCAAGTAATGCACGAATATTTGTAGGGCCGATATATCGTTTTGTAAGAAGTATTTCTAACTTGAGTTTATTCGTATGTATACTTGACCACTAAGTCCAAAATTTCGTCCGTAAAGAAACAATTATAATTTTTTTATTTATTGATTAAATTTTTTGCGAGTTGTTTTCACCCAGGTACGTGCAACACGATGTTTTTCTGACCAGGTACTCATTTAGTTGTTTCTGGACATTGCATGAATCAAACTCATCATCTTCCACATCTTCTGCCTCATCATAGTCATTAGTCTCACTGTCGTACGAATACGAACGAAATTTACGTAATATTTTCTCTAATTCACTTTCATTTAGGGGCGTTTTCTTTTACCCATTTTGTCAATAACAATCACGTACTTTTAAATGCGCACAAAAATTCAAATTTGTATTTATTTTTCACGTAATCAACAACGTGGCGTCGCCTACGATCGATGAGTCGATTTTACCGATCCCTTAAATAGCAGAAACCTAACTGATAAAAAAATACTTCTTAGATAAAACTTGAAACTTCTAGGGTTAATAATGAATTATATATTTATATCAAATGAATGTGAGGACAGACATAGTAATACTAGTTTTAAAAAATTAATTTTCTTTTATTAAATTAAAATTCGAAGCAAAAATTTAATCATTCATAAAAATTATAATGGAAAATATTGACTTTCTCAAAAAAACATAGTTATCGGCCATATAAATGTATTTTTTGTGCAGTAAATTGACAATGATTGGCTAGTATTTTTAAATCAAAGTAAGTAATTAGAAAGTACGAAAAATTATTATAAAAAACAAGCAATTCATTAAAAAAATATTTTATTCTTCACATATCAAACAGAAATCAAACATATATTTATCAATAAATGGAACCAATCAAACACAGAATTACACTGGTCAATAGTGACTTTGATTCCCTTAATATGGGGGTGATTCTAGAATGATTTTATACTGAAAATTACGAACCTACAAATGGTTTTCCGAAATTGGCTCTAGTTTTTTAAATAATCGCCATTTTCTTATTACATTAAAATAGGTCAGTAGGTATGTATGAGATACAGTTGTGGTCAAAATAATAAGTGTGTGAAAAATCACCGAAAAAATACCATTATTTAATGTATCATTACTGTACGAATCCAATAATCAAATATTGCTGTTACGGAGTCAAAACAAAACATAAATTTATTTCTCATCTACTAAAGCGATCTGAATACGTCATTGCTAAAGTTCAAAAGAGCAAAAATTAATAAAAATCACCAGAAACCAGAGGTTGCCCAAGAAAAACAAGCACAAGATTGTATTAATGTATTGTATGAGAGGCGCGGAAACACCCATTTTCCACTTCGTTTGACATTAAACAGGTCTACAAATCAGCACACGGACAATTCGTAAACGATTGGTAGAGATGGATCTTCATGGAACAGTTGCAAGAAAGGTAGTATATTTAATTTTACCCAAAAAAAAATATTCTGCTTAGATTAAGTTTTGCCAGATTTAACTTAAACGAAAACTACAGCCGTAATTGGAAAAATATTTTAGTTCGTGATGAAACAAAAATAAATTTCTTTGGATCAGATGGGAAACGGTAAGTTAGGTTTGGTTTGGGACAGTAAAGGAAACGGTACGTTATGCGATATAAAAATGAAGAAATAAATCCGCGAAATACCTTAGGAAAAGTAAAGCAGAGAAGGAAATATTAAGCTGTGGGGTTGTTTTTCCTATAATGGTGTAGGTCCACTATATTGGATCAAAGATACCATGACCAAAGAAACTTACAAAGAAATATTAAAAAAAAATATGCTTGCTTGCTTATGCCGAAATGAATGTGCCGCTAAAGTGGATCTACCAGCAGGATAACAATCCGAAACATACCGCGAAAGTAGTGAAAAGATGGTTTCTCGCAAATAAGATTGAAGTGATGCCATGGCCGTCGCAATCACCGGATTTAAATCCAATAGCAAATTTTTAGCAACATTTTGAAAAAGGCATAGCTAATAAAAAAACATCAAACAAAAATATGTTCTGGGAAGAAGTCAAGAAAACTTGGTATTCTATACCGGCTGTTGAAACTTGTCAGAAGTTAATAAACTCTATTCCAAGGAGACGCTCAGCTGTGGTTAAACAAAAAGGATATTCTACTAAATACTAATATTTTATATTTATTAAGTTTGTTAATAAGCATTAGTTTTTACAATTTAAGGTTATAAGTGATATACTTTTTTTTGACCAGAAAAAAAGCACATATTGTTTGATAGTTGTAGTAACTTTTGTTACATATTAAACAGTAACAAATTTGTTAATGTCAAAAATGTTAAAACAGGTAGCACGCACTGATCAAAAACTTTTCTCTTCAGTCAGAGTGGGAGTTTGTTCTTATTATACATTATACATTATTATTTTAAATCTAAATTATTATATATTGTTGACAGTTCTTTCTTTGTTCTAATGCTCCAGCCTCCTTCCCATTTCATGAGGCCATATATTTTTCTTAGTATTTTCTTTTACCAGGAACCTAACGATAGTTCGCCTTTTCTGATCCATGTAATACTGGACTACTGGTCTAGTTATTTTTAGTTTTGCATTCCTCAATATTAATCTAATCGATGTTCAAGATGTTCTGTAGAATAAAAAAACTTTTGTTTCCACCCGTTATTTTTACTGCAATATCCTCTAACACTTCATTGTTAGTCGTAGTTACTGAGATTAGATATTTAAAACTAATAACTTTTTCAAGGTCTTTCATTTATTAGAATGTCTATATGCACTTATTGTCCGTTTGTTTGTTTTGTTGACCTCATGCATATAGTTTTCCTTGAGTTTATTCTTACACCCATTCGTGACGCCGTCTTTTCGAACTGTGTAAACATCAATTCTAATTTTTCATTCTTTCATCATTAACATCATGTCAATATTGTCTGCATACGCTAACATTTGTTACTGTTTAATATATATAAACTCTTTTGTATTTATTTCTATATTTCTCATTATTGTTTCTAGTGTGAATTTGAAGAGAGTATTCCATAGTGGTTTTAGTTCTCCCGAAATGTGGAATTTTTATAAGGTTTGGTAATTGAATCCTTACTTTAGATTTGGTTACTTCATACACACTCTGGTTAAGTTAATGAGTTTATGGGGTATGTTTAGTTCTTTCGTTCCTATGTATATTCCTATCAATCTGATCTTAATGTTTATCAATTTATCATAACTTTTCTTTCCATCTATATATTATTACTTTTCCATTTTTTCCCAAAAACAACTACCTGTACCTGCTACTTGTACTGTTGATCAAAAAATAAGATTATTTTTGTTTTAAATATTCACGAGCTTTACGTATCGAAACAACTATTTGTTTTTTTTTTGAAATTTGTATGACTGTTCTTAACATCTGAGAGAAGTTTAATGTTATTTTGCTTGTTAAGTTAAAAATTATAGCCTATTGACTATAATTATTGACAATATTGACCCTATTGATTGATATATTGACTCTATTATTGACAATATTACTAAATTGATCGCGATGAAGCAATGCTAAAAAATGTTTACAAGTGATACAAGGACTTCAATAATAACAGGGAACCTCCTGAACAAATACCTCGTTTAGGAAGACCTTCTCCTTCAACCAATGAAAATAATATTACCAAATTTAATGATCTTGTACTGAGTCATACTCGAGTAAGTATTAGAGACGTTGTGTATATAATCGGAATAATTCATGGTTTTTGTGTTACGATAATGTACTATTGCATACCGCAATGATTATTCGTCAATTTTGTGCAAAATAAACCAAACACCGGTTTACAAGTACCATATTCACCAGATATAGCGCCGTGTAACTTTTTCTGTTTCTCTCAATTGAAGAAACTGTTTTGTGCACGTCATGTTGAGTCCATAGAAGCCATTGAAGGGAGTTTGCTAGCCGCTTTGAAGGAATTACGAGAGTCGAGATATATTTCTATGACTGGAAAAATGTCCCAACACATGTGAATTGTTACTTTTCTAGTATCTACAGTTATGTTTATTTACAAAGCCGTTAAGGAAAAATGTTGCTTCATCAATGAAACAAATACTCTTTATTAAATTCGGATAATATTTTTGATTTTCCCAGTCATTATTTCACAAAACTGAATCCTTCTGTTGTAATTATCTTCGCTGAGCTGCTGAAGAATATCAAATTTCAACGGAAAGAACTTGTTTCGTTTTATTTTGTGTATGGAACCAATGGATATGTTTGTTAACTTAGCGACTTTTGGAATTGAAGTGATTGGATCAACAGTGAATTGGCCTAAAATTTCAATCTATGCGAGTTTATTAGAGCTCTGGGCTTCTTATTCACTTTGTTACACAAGGACCAAGTCTATAAATTTTTGTTATATATAAAGTTTTATTAAGTATTGATGTCCTATATTTTTGTCCGGATCCTTTTATTAAAAAGTCGGTCTGTTTTGTGAGCACACCTATCTTCAGCACCATGAATTAAAGTAATTTCAATTTTCTCTTGTAAACTATACATCATTAAATTCTGTCACTGTCATTGCAACCGAGACCACCGGACAAACGGTTGAAAGTCGGCACTTCTGATATAAATGTTTTTAATTTTAGCTGCAGTGAGGTGAGGAATAAAATGTGCGTTAAAGCACAAATGAGTGACGAGTTAAAATAGTATAGTCTCTCTCTATAGTAAAATAGTAAATAAAATAGTCTCTTATCTTACTTTTTATACCGGGAAAAAAAAACTGGTGTGCGTAGAAAAATTAAAACAAATATTGTAAACACAATCTTATGATTCCGTTAAATGCTTTTTAAAATTAATTTTTCCCTCTGTTACGAGAACGGATCAACTGATTTTAGTCGAGTAAACGCAGTTTGGTTATGATTTTCACGACGTTTAAAATGCTATGTTACATGGCGGGGGGCACCATTGAAAATTTTTCGAAAAAGGTGACTGGAGGTAAAGAGGTAAAACATATAATATAACGGAAATTGGTTCTGAACTTCCCCCTCGATATCAAAATTGACGTGTTTTTGTCTAGAGCTAATTTTCATTGCTAACAGAAATAATGAGAGTGACCACTTTTGAAATGAACGCACTGTATGCCATATAATTTTAAAAATGATATATAATTGTGATGACATGCAATTGTAAAGCTTTTTACATATAAATAAAAAAACGCTATTACAGTGATATTCTGTTGCCAATAATTTCGATAAGATAAGCATTTTCTCATAAAAGTTCAAAGTATTTAAAAATTCCACTTTTCCCATTATATTAACCCCCGTTGCTCTAAATAAAATTATGTCACACCTTTCGCTTTAAAATTCCTCATAAAACGCATTTTTAATTGAACATAAAATCCATTTAGCCATCAGCCTCATATATTCCATAAAGAGTGCATTAAGTACACAGAGATAAATGAAAAAAGTTCAGGTGATGTCAAACCTTTTTATAACGGCACTTAAGCTCGGCAAGCGTACTCAAAAATTCAATGGGACGTTTAAAGCCAGCAAGATTTTTCAGGCCTTTTCTCTGGCAATCTCGTAAAAGAAGTTGACATGATTTAATTAAAATGTTTACACCGCCACACTGGTGCGTTTGACTTTCCTCCTTTTTGTGTCGGCTCTTTTTCGTTTTGAGAGTATTTGGTAAATTTTTCAAATAAGTTGAAATTAACGCCGCCTGCCAATCACACTAAGATTATACAGGATGATCTGGACTTGTACTACATAATACGAGGATGAATCAAGTATAAACCGGAATTGTTTTATATATATATATATATATATATATATATATATATATATATATATATATATATATATATATATATATATATGCGGCAATTAAAGAGGACCTAAGATCAGCAAATATTACACAAAGTGAAATTCAGGACAGAGGTTGTTTCAGACACAAGGTTAACATTTGGAAGGTTGGCCAGAGAGAAAAATGTAGGAAGACTGGAACAACTTGGTTTGACGAAAGGAAAAAAGCTCATAGCGAAAGAATGAAATTAGTATGGGCTCAAAGGAAGGCTAACAACAACAAACGCCTCTAATTGTACTTCGCGTGGTCCACCAGGGCCCATATGTGAATAATAATAATAATAATATATATATATATATATATATATATATATATATATATATATATATATATATATATATATATATATATATATATTTATAATTTATAAAATAATACAAAAAATAATAACCATTTTTCGACATCGTCGAAATCCTTGCTCGTAGAAACTTTGAGTTTCGGTTATTAGCCAAATGCGCACGATGTCCTCAACATCTTGATCGTTATTGTCTAAATGATTGTGGCGTTTTCATAAATTTTTTCCAGATTTTTTTATTTTTTGCCACGATCTAAAACTCAAAAAAATATCAAAATATCTGTTCTTATATAATAAAAGAATCATTGGGTAAAAAAACAAAACGGAGACAAATTTCTCAGTAATTCTTTTTCTGTAATAAATCTTAATAATCTTATTATTTTCCTGTAATTTTGATCGTCGTCGAATCATACCCCTCCAAGTGCAATGATCACAGAGTGACAAATCTGGACTGTATGGAGGGTGTTCCAGGGTTTCCCAATGCACATTCTCCAGTTTTTCCTTCGTCAAAACCGAACCCATCAGCCACAGATTTTATTGAAACCAAGATGATTTCTGATGATTGTTTGAGCACATCCAAAGCTAATACACACCTTTAAAGCGATTTCATGAATAGTGAGCCGCCGGTCACCTTCGATAAAGTCGCCAACTGCACTAATGTTGTCAGCAATGGCACTTGAACTGGAACGTCAATTATGCCTTACATTTACAATACTTTCTTGCCCGCTCTTAAACTTCTTGGCCCAATAAATCGAGTTAATATTTCGGTTGGTTTAACGCTTTCGTTGGTTAAGCTTTACTATAACCCCTTGTGCAATGAACGGCGCAACCGTCGCTCACTCATGACTGTATTGACAAAAGAACTGAGTGAAACAGCTCACCGAGCGTTTCCCACACTCCTAATAAATTGCACTGCAAAGACCTACACTGACATTCCGCTCATGAATAGCTGAAGACAGTAATTGTAAAATTTTATATTTGATTCACCCTCGTATTAGGTTAGCACTCCTTCCACATAACAGTGGAAGGAGTTAAATTTTCTATTGAAACCTTTGGTCCGAAACCCAAACATCAAATCACATTTTTCACCAATCATTTTATCATTATCAGGATATTCGATCTAATTCAAAAACTAAGCTCTGTTCTCATGAACTGGGAATCAATTTTTCTATTGGAACCTTCGGTGTGAAACACTAAACTGGAAGAGATTTACCACTAAACAGCAAATCACTTTTTTTTAAACTTACCAACGAGCGTTTCGCTAACTGTGCTAGCGTCATCAAGAAATGATTTAATCTAATTCTAACTCTAAAACTATGTTCTATTTATATGGCAACAGTACCGAATGAAGCGTTTAAAAGTCTTGAACCGTGAAGTTGACTGAGCGTTGTATTAACAACTGAAAAATTGGATTAAACGGAATAAGTCCTTTATCACGATTCATGGTTTTCTTACATTTTTCTATTTGAACGCTTTCATATGCATCCAAAGCGTTATTATTACTTATACTTTTAACAAATCTTAAATTATTATTTACTATATTGGGGTCATGTTGGGCAATACAAGATTTTTGGATCTTTTAGTTTGCCCACTATACCTTTGATTACAATCTTGACAATTAACTTCGTAAATTCCCGACTTTTCATGTTGATCTATTTGATTCTTTGGATTACCCAAGGCTTCTCTTAATTTATTATATAGTTTGAAGACAATGTTATGTCTATTTTTTTTTCAAAATCTTGTCTAGATGTGAATCGGACATCAAACGGTATTACCATGAATTTATTTTTATTCTGATCCTTTTGAAAAGTGGAAGTTTTTTTCAATAATTCTTTAAACTTACGTTTTCTAATTAATTTATATCCAATATTCTTATTATAACCACTCACTTCGGATACCTCCCTGATAACTTTTAATTGTTTCTTGTAATTATCTTTGTTTAAAACAAAATTGATGATGAAATTGATGATTGGCCATATAATTTTAATTAGTCATCTTATTTTAGAAGCTATGATTCGAATCGTTAGAAATGTATCTAGAGTGGTTCGAATCGTTAAAATGTATCTAAACCAAAACATAACAGCGGTTTAAGGTAATAGCGGTTAAAGTTTATCAGGTTGGACTCTAATTTTCATCATTTGCTTACTCTAGCCTTATAATTATTTATGAAAATTATTATTGACATTAAATCATTTTTACTGGGTATTCGGTTTTCTACGTCACGTAGTTAACTATGAATTACTTCGGTATTTATTTTTCGAAGTTTGTATATTTCCCAATTTAATAATTAAGATTAAACTCACTTTTAGAATTGATTTACTTTGCCATAAGTATCAATCGTTTTTTTTTAATATATAAATTCAACTATTTTTAAGTTTACTTCTAAGGTTAATAACACTACAAAAAAACTATTCTATTATAATATACGCTTCTATTGTAACCTTTCGGCGTAAAACACTAAACTCGAAGAGAACTGTAAAAAATCTTCACCGGAACACACAAGTTTTTGAAATCAAGTTGATGAAAGATCAGAATATCATTACATATTATTTTTCGCTTATACTGGAATGTTTTTGGAACCAAATATTTATGAATACGGGTATAGTATACCATCCAATTTTAAAACTAATTGGTGTATTTCTTTTTAAAGAGTGTATAGAGGAAAACGATTTTCAAATAATTGTTTAATTTTATTTCCAGAATCTTCCGGTTATTGTTTTTAATATACAAGAAAGTTAATAAAAACACTCCTTTAGAAGTAGTTTCGAAATGTATGCAGTTTTATAAACACCTTAAATATTATTAATATATAATACTAACAGGATTAAAAAGTAAGCTGACTTTCGTTTTAGAAATTCGCGCGGTTTATGCATATATACAATCATGTTTTTTAAGTTATATTAGTTAGATATAACTATTTACATTCAACAGAAGTTTCATATCATTTCGTTTGTTAAATTGGAAATTATATCGTCCTTTGTAATTGTTAAAAAACATTAGCACCGATTTTTTGGACACATTTATCGGGCAAAGTATTTGCATTAACTTTTGTTTAAGAAGCTAAATTTCTTGTGCTGATTTATTAAGAGTATTAAGAAATCGTTATGGCAATGAAACTACGTCCATAAAATTAAGTGGTTTAACGGCTTTAGTGATGGTAGAGAAGCAGTTGAAGACGAACCTCGTTCAGGACGACTTTCCACATCAACCAGTGAAGAAAACAGTACTAAAATCAAGGATATTGATGTCAGCAATTGTTGATTAAGTATTAGAGATGTTTAATTCTTGGAACCTTCAGTGTGAAACATTAAACTCGGAGATATTTACCACTAACACCAAATCACTTTTCTTAACTTCTCGACGCGCGTTTTATTAAGCATGCATCAGTTAGCATCATCAGGAGATGATTTAATTTAATCCTAAAAGTAAACTATGTTCTGTTTATATGACAATCATACCTAGTGAAGCGTGCAAAAATCATGAAGTTAACTGAGCGTTACATTAATAATTGAAAAAGTTGACTAAACGGAGTAAGTCCTTTATCAGTTCATTTTTCTATTTGAATGCTTTCATATGTATCCAAAGTCGTATTATTCACACTTTTAACAAGTCTTAAGTTACTAATACCTATATTTTGGCCATGCTCGAGTGCATCTTGCGCAACGGAAGATTTTTCATTTCTCCCATATTTAATGTAGGCAATGTTGTTCTTTATATCCAGTTAGCATGGATGTTTTAGTTTACCCAACATAACTTCGATCACAGTGGTGATAACTAATTTCGTAAATCCCCGATTTTTTATGTTGATCTACTTAATCCTTTGGATTATCCAGAATTACTCTTAATTTATTATATGGTTTGTAGACAACCTTAATGTCCACTTTTTCAAAATATTGTCCAGCCCTCGTATTAATTGGGCATCAAATGGTATTACCATGAATTCATTTTTGCTATTTCTTTTGAAGAGTCGAAGATTCTTTCAATAATTATTTAAACTTTTGTTTTCTAATTAATTTATCTACTATATTCATATTATAACCATTCACTTCGGCCACGGCCCTAATTAATTTTAATTAGAGGTGTTGTAGGTATTACTGAAATATCATTTGGATCAATTTAATCAAATTTTAGTATTAATTTAGGCTTGTCAGGGGTGCCTTTTCGCCTCTTTCTGAAAACACTGATTTTTTAAAACATCGCTGCGTTGAAGTTACTGAAAAGATAGTTTCTTTAGATGATAATATTTATGATATTGTATGGTTACTGATTATGATCCATAGATCTATGCTTTTGAACCAGAAAAGTTAAAAAATTAAGCGAATATCAAGGTGAAAAAACTAACTGATCAAAATTTAAGTGGAATTGCCTATAAAGAGTTCATTCCAACTGATAAAGCAGTTAATTAACAATATTATTTAATCTGTATGCTCAATTTCCGCGAGTCCTTTAAAAAAAAAGCGTTTTATGGAAAAATAACCATTTTTGGGGACTCCTTATATAATCAAGAGTTAAGTATAGAAACAGTCAAAGTATAGAACAAGACATCCAAGAGTTAAGTATAGAAACAGTCAGTTTTGTTTGTTGTGCAAAAGGTTGGAATAAGAGTATTGCAGTTAGACAGTATTAAAAAAAAATTAAATACATTCTCTGTGTTTTATTTATTGCATTATTTTTGATTATAGTAGTATATATATAAATTTTATTATAAAATCTTTAAATACACTACAGTTCTATACAACCATTCAGTATATTAACTAGTAAAAAGCTTAATAAAAAAATTAAAGAAAAACTCATTATTACCTTTCTCGTGAATATTATCCTAGCTCTGATATTTTAAATGCGGTTTGCTGATTGTTTCTGTTTAATTACCAAAGTTAGTGACAGGTCTAAATGTGCGGCTGGCTGCTCATTTGTTAGAGTTTGAATGACGCAGACGGCAGGAGCAACTGAATTTCTCAAATATAGTTAAACACCTTGAAGCAATTTCATTTCATACAGTAGTATGAAGCAGACAAAACACAAGCGACAGAGTCGAAAGCATAGGAAAAGGTGCCTTAATGAGGATTTACGGAAGCGAACTACTTTCTGCATTTTCTTTCTCTTAGTTTTTTTTTTAATTTTGCCACAGACATGTAATTCCAAGGAAACTTTTGTTTCGTCAATATAAATTTCAACTACTACTATTTTTCTAATAAATTAATAATAAAGATAAAAGAATTAATAATAAAGATAAAAGTGTTTTATTTGCATAAAAAGCATTATATATATATATATATATATATATATATATATATATATATATATATATATATATATATATATATATATATATATATATATATTATATATATGCAGTGCGTCGCATTTAAGATGAAGATACCCCCCATATTTTCGCTCTTTGAAGGAATACAGATTTTAATTTTTGCACAGTTATACAAATTGATGGGTTACATTTTTTAAGATACTCAACTGAAATCTGAACTTTAAACTCAGCTTACTACGAATTCATAAGAGGGTCAATTCATTATTTTGGTCTATACACAGAATTATTGCAAGTTTATATTTTAATTTAATAATTAGTGTGTCATGGAAAGTAAAACCTTGACACGTTGTCAAATTAATAGTGTCATGTATTCAAATATTTCAGTAAAATAAACAGCACTTACGAAGAAATGGGAAAACAATTTTTGGTAATTGATTAAATTTAGGAAAAAGTATAAAACAATAATTTTCATAATTCAAATAATTAACTATCAAATGTGATCTTTCTCATCTAGTCCATCTATTCGAATACATTTTTTGATTCTCTTACGATTCTGTTTAGCTACTCGTCTAAGTTCCGGGATGCTGATTTCTTAACAGGCTGGCCTTAATCTGGCACAAAGTTCAACTCGATTCCTGGGCCTTGTTTTAACCATTTAACCTATTTTTGACCATTCTCAGAAAATAAAATCGGTGTAATATCAGGAGACCTCTGAGGCCATATCTTGGACTGTTTCGGAAATAAAAAATATTATTTAAGAAACTTGGCGAGAAACATGAATATAAAAATATTTTTTTTTACAACCAGCATAGTTAGATACTTGAATTTTTGAATACGGTTCTTTAACAGATTGCTTTATGATAATATGACACGAAAATTAATTTATTGCACACAGGGCCTTTACAAAATAGTGCCTTTGATACAACTTAAAAATTCATGTTATGTAGGAATTTTAAATGGAACACCCTATATTTCATAGTGGACCACAAAAGAGCAATACATTCTGTATCTAATAGTGTTAAGTATTGATACACCAATTTTTTGCGGTTTTCGACTTATAAGTAAAACACCAAAATAATGCAATTAATATAAAGACATTACTTCTAAACAAATATTACGAAAATTAATGTATTTGACATTATTAGTTTGATTATTCATTATTAACGTACTTGAGTAATTATCTCAGTAAAACATGGAAGGAATTAACTATGCGAATACAGTGATCATGAATTTATTTATTTTATACGGAGAGTGGCAAAATTATTGACCGCACCTGCAGACAGTTTAACACAATGTATCTTAATTTAGCACGAATGGATAAAAGAAAACTTAGACGGATTCAAACAAATTTTATAAATTTTTGTTTTTCGAAGGCACCCCGGAATTTGAACAAACTAGTAACAGCTGATGAGGATAACTAGATTGATATTCTGGCTTATTTCCATGCGTATCCACAATCTTCTAGTAGAAGAGCTGAAGACTAGTAATCGTCCTTTAGATAGGTTTTCTAGAATTTAATTTGTTTGATTCATATAATTTACATTTACATGATATTTATTATTATTTATCTCGAAAACCGTGAGCAGGGACTTAAAAAAAGACTTATTATTTCTTTGATATGATTTGTCATATCCAATATCCAAAACTTACCAATGAATTTGTGCGCTAATGCTTTGCTAGTAGACCTCAGAGTTACCGAAAATTCATTCATTCATTATCTCCTTTTCTATTTATCTATTTATCTCCATTTTTATCTCCATTTCTCCATTATTATTATATTAAAAAACCAAGCATCCTACTAAAAACTTAAAACAGGTAACTTTTATGGGCACAAAATTATTTGTTTACACCTTTACAGGGTGGTGAACAAACACATATTTAAATTTTTTTATGTTTAAAAATGACACCACTATTTTCTATCTACGACACTGCTTATTTTATTTTTGTCAGCAATGTCTCCAAGTTATGCCTCGTAGCGACTTGTACTTGACTACAACTGCAAGTGTCAACTTTTTATATTAAACCGTTTCAGAATTATTAAGAAATTTCAAATTTTATTTTAGAATTTTGCAGGATCATTTCTTTGTAATTAGAACCTAAAGACCAAAAATTTATCAAGAAAATTAACTGAAAAGTTAGTTAATCATTTCAATTGTTATTACCGTAGTAGGTTTTGCAACATACAATTACGGAAAACCCTGTATACAAATCCCTTGTTTATTCACGCAAGAGTAATTTTATACGCTTCAGCGATTCCGATACTTTTTACCCCGCTAGATATTATCTCGTGATTTTAGATGTCATCTCCTGATGGTGTTTGTGTGTTTGTGTTAGTTTTGGCTAGCGAACCGCACATCGAGTAATTTTAAGGAATATTTATGTCTATGGAAAACTCATTATAACGTTTTCCTATTTTATTGTTCTAAATTTTCCAAGTTCTGTTAACTTAGGCTTGTATCCAAAGCCTTAGTACTCTATAATAAATTTTAAGTAATGCAACGTGTTTTTTTTATATCCAGCTAGTATGGATCTTCTAGTTTGCTCAACATACGTTCGATCGAAATGTTGACAGCTAAAATCTTTAAATCCCGAATTTTCAATCAAGTTTATTTTTTGTTTTGAATTTCCCAGGACTTGACTTGTTAAAAATTGTTAAATATTTTTTAACAATCACAATAAGATACTACGAGTAAACTCCTATATGTTTGTTGCGCCATATCGTAGCGTTTAGGCACCATGATATTTTTGCCGCCTTTATGGCTTGTCGTCTCGCTTTTGTCTCAACATCACCGTAGCTTGAGATTTCTTCTATACTCAGGTACTTAAACTTTATTTCCTGTTGTATACATTTTCTGTCCACTTCAAATTTACATACATTTGGTTTTATAAGCGGATAGTCATATTAAATGTTTTCTCCATACGATTAACTTGATGTAAGAGTATGTGTTATGTGATGTAAGTCTGCATTATGCGCATAATATAAATTTGTTATCTCCTGTATTTCATTCAATGGCCTCATAATGTTATTATACTTTCCATATGATCTCATCAATGATAATGTTGAATAGGGAGGGACTTAGAAAGTCTTCTTGTCGTACACTACTACTAACTATTGATTCGGTGAGTTTCCTTTCTATTTTTCACTGAATTTGATTTGACACATAAATATTGTATCTCCCTCTATTGTCGGGTGAATTTTTTATGGCGGAATGAAAGGACTAAAATACTCTAATTTTTTGACTATATGTCCTATAGGCTTAAAACTTGGCACAAATATTCTTTATTCTTCACACACATTCACTAAGGACGGGTTATACGAAAATCCGCTCCAAAGAGGGGTTGTGGTGGTGTAAAATGTACAAATAAACCCGTTTTTTAACTGTCCTACATATTTGAAACTTGGCAGAAATATTTTTTATACTTCACAGATATATCATTAAAGACGGGTTATATGAAAATGTGCTCATCATATATGACACCGGATAACTTTTTCCAGTTCCTTCGTAGACCTTGTGGACGCCGTTTTGAGTCCATACAAGCCAATTATGAGAGTTCGCCGGCCGCTTTGAAAGAAATATCAGAAGGCAAATTTAAAAACTGTTTCGGAGACTTAAAAAAAAGCTAGAATAAGGGTTGCACTGAGAGGGGATTAATATAAAGAAGGTAAAATTAATTTCGATTGATAAATAAACACTGTGTTTTGTATAAAAAGTCACGTTACTCTTTCATTATAGTAGTACACATATATTGGACAAACTACGATATTAACGGTTTTGTTTCCGATTTGGTCTCAAATTTATGAGGCATAGAGAATATTTGAAAATTAAATTTGGTTTGAACCAAGAATGAAGTTAAGCAAGGCATTACATACAAAGTTTCGCTGTATTGGAAAACTTTTTACTGTTCCGAATTCAATAAACTGGATATTTCTATTAGATTATCAGTCTTTTTAATATATTTCTATAGAATATTAAAGAAAGTTTTGATTACTTTTCATATCGACGACACGTAATCTGTTTTAAAAGCAATAACAAATTTACTTAATCTTGCAATCTTCTCTAAGAAATATCCATTTAGAATATTTTTTCGATGATAAAGCATACGTGAATATATACTAACTACCATAACCATTGCGGTTGTCGATTTCGGTAAATCAGAAGCCAACAATAAGACCTGTTTCAAATTCACTGACTTGGATATAAAATCCGTTTATTTATGACCAAAACATAGTAATTTAACTTCTAAAGATTATATTAAATTTAACACCCGATAAATAAAAGTATAAATACCCCAAGCCTGTTCCAAATCTGTGGCTTTATATGCGGTAACGCACTATATATTTTATGTCTTTTTTACAATTTGGTTTGGATATATTTCATACAGGTTTCGAGAATATATATATATATATATATATATATATATATATATATATATATATATATATATATATATATATATATATATATATATATATATATATATATATATATATATGTATATACGAGGTGACATATGGTGACACAAAAAAACCTTTTGGGAACTTTTTAACAATCCAATAAAAGTAAGAGTGATGGAAGAAAAACATTTTATTCATATTAACTCAAACCTTAAAATTTGTCATTTAAGAAACATTAATGAAATTTATCATTTTTTTCAAATTTCATTCTTTAGATGCCGTTCTCCTGTACGAATTCTTCAATTCTGCTGTTGATATTCCTCATTGGCCGCTGCAACATCTCAGCTGGGATACTCTGAATTTCATACTGATAACTCACCCCTAGTTCTTGGTCGAGACGTTTCTCTTCAGGTAATCTCAGAAGAAAAAAATCACAAGTCACAAAGGTCCGATGATTCCATGTAATGAAACAATGTTTAATGTAGTACGAGCGTTTCTTGGTCGTCCTGGTAGTTTCTTTTTTAAGACAGATCCAGTCTCTTCAAAGTGTTTTGATGGGAAAGAAATTGATGGAAAGAAAAACATCGGAACTCCCTCTGCGCAGCTTCCAAACTATCACGGTTTTTACAAAATAAAATTGTAAAACAATTTTATGGCTAACGCAAGCTGTTGCCCGTTCCTAAAATGGTTACTAAAATGGCAAAGTGTTTACTTGCTCAAGGTTACTGTCCCGCACTGCTGCCACCTGCTGATGGATGCCAGTACGCATTTAAAACATTCTCGTTATTCTGTGTCACCCAGTATATATATTTGGTACTATAAAATTCAATAAACTTAGAATTGTTGTAGTTTAGTTCAAATAAGAAAATTATGGAGCTCCAAATGTTAGCAAAAATGTTACTTCATTTTTCATCAAAAGTTGACCATTATTTATTACGTCTATTTCATTTTACCTTTTAACATTGTATAGTAAATATTTTAAGAATATGATACCGGTTTTTATTTATTTTGATAAAATATTATTGTGATAAAATACGCACCACTAGTATCATTCGTGCACCAAAGCCAAATAAACAAATTTAAAAAGACAGCGTATTTAAAACACTAACACTTTTAGGCCGGCATAGATTTTTAGTACCAGATTTTTAGATTTAGTAAAAACACGCTGCCCTAGGTCTTGGCGGTGATGTAGTCATGAGTCTTCTGACTGTTATAGATAAACCAGTAAACCATCCAGTTTGTTTTGAGAATTTCTTTTCATCTTTTACACTTTTTGTGCATCAAAAACTTAAAGGTTTTTTCGCCACATGCACTATGGAGGAGAATTGAACAAATACGTGTCTGCTCGAAAATTCTAAATCATTTGCTAAAAGATCGCGGTTCCTATATTTCAAAATATGATACCGAATTAAAAGTTTCTATAGTTCGCTGGAACGATAACTCCGTTGTAACTATTACAAGCAACGCCTTTTCTGCAGATCCCATCGTTCTCGTAAGACACTACAATAGAGAAGAAAAACTGGATACATATGTATCCAGAACCTGTCTCGAATTACTGATTAAAAATTCTTTGAAAAATTTGTCGATCTGAGATGATTTTGGTTGGGTAGAGCACTTCATACCTTCTATCTGCAGCGCAACTATTATATTTTACTTGTGCATAAACTCAGAGCATATCTATTAAATCACGGTTAGGAAACTGAGCCTGGACATTTTTTACAAATTTTTTAATAGCAACTCAAGATTGGAGAAAGTTGTTTCCACCTACGTTTAGTAGGAGAGATAGAAAACAATGATAGTTGTTATCGAGACGTAATAATTTGTAGACAACATTCAAGGCACACTTTGCGAATTGCAGATTTTTTAGCCATCGACAAGATGTGCAATGGAAAATTCGAACACGAATATATCGCAAACGACGTAAGATATCGATATTGACTAAGAGTACCTTTTTTACGTGGGAATTATGACTCTTCTCTATTTTGAAATCAAAATTTTCCCGTCTTTATAGGATAAAAAAAAATTAGCCAGTTAATACCTCACAAAGTAGGTAGCAAGCGCTCTCTAGGAACTAGGCTCAAACTAGTATCAAATTCGGATTTATCACCTTCGAAAACCCAACTATCCCGATTTTGAGCCTGATATCTTCAACCGATTTTAAAAATTCTCGAAAATTTAATTTCACTTTCAACACCCTGTATATTTTTAATAATTAACATTTGCCAACACTTAATACTTAATTGCCAACACTTAATAACTAAATGCTCTTATTTTGAGCTTTACTATCACCAGTTGCTCTATGGTAGATAAGTTATGGCACATCCTGTATAAGCATTTCAACTCATGAAAAAGACTAGGCGTTCATATCAGGGAGTCCTATATTCTTAATTTGATTAATAGTGCGAACAACGTGGTGCGTAGGTCAATAATGTTATCAAAAATTCCATGTTTTTCATTACTTTTAACAAATATTTGGTTTTATATAAACAGTACATATATTTTAATTGACTTTTATAAAGTATAACAATTAATCGTCTACTCGATATATAAAAGGGGAGACGCGAAGTATTTAAGTGAATTTAAATGAATTGTGATATAATGTGGTGTAATTATATTGGATATATCCCCTAACTTAAATCCTTTACATTATATTGTATGTGGCAATGTGAAAAAATTATGAGTAAGAAAAGTTAGTAAAAAATAAAGAAAAATAGTGATTTAAAGTGAATACTGTAAAGATGTGGGTGTACAGGTAAATTATCTTGGAAAAGAAAACGTCAAAGAGAAGCACATACAAACATACATTAATTAAAATATTGTTTTCTTTTTAAATTGAAATTTGATTAAATTTACGAGGCCCGTACAATAACTCCTTAGAAAAAGATAGAAAACCAAATTATTTTAAGTGGATTTTTAACATTTTTTTAACATAATCTCCTTTTAGCTCTACACACTTTTCCAAACCATTCTCCGACTTTTTTTGGACGTCTAAAAATTAAGATTTCGCAAGGTCCTCAAAATACGCATCTGTTTGGGCGATGATCTCGTTCGATGTGAATCGTTGTTTGCTGCGCCATTTTTTAAGTTCGGAAATAAAAAAGCCACACTCACCAAATATGGTTAATACGGTGGTTATTGTAACAATTCGAACTTTAATTCCATGATTCTGGCTATTGAAACTGTACAGGTGTGCACCAGTGCATTGTCTTGATGGAAGAGGATCTTTTTCTTTTTCAAATAAGGACGAATTTTCTTAATTTCTTCGTTCAACCGGTGCAATAACGACGCATAATACTATCCAGTTATTGTTTTTTCTATTTCCAAGTAATCGGTGTAGATGATTCCGCGTGCATACCAAAAAACTGTGCCTATAACCTTGCCGGCCGATATCACCGTCTTCGCCTCAAAAAACCCACTGTTTTGATTATTCCTTTGACTCTGAAATGTAGTAGTGTATCCATGTTTTGTTTACAGTTATGTCATCAGGATTGCAACGAAAAAGCGCTAAAACAGCTTCGCGGTCGACCACATAATTGCGTTTATCTCCACTGAGCGTAAACGCGGTACCCATCTTGCCAAAATGTTTTCACATGCAATTTTTCGTGCAAAATTGAAAACACTGTACCTTGCGATAAGCCTGTGGTCCCAACTATTTCGCGCACTTTAATTCGTCGATCACTTAAAAGCATATTGCGGATTTTGATAATCATTTCGGGCAGTGGCGGCTCGTGGGTTTTTAAAGTGGGAGGTCGTAGAAGAAAATAGTGCTTCTGAAGATTTTTTTTCTCCTTTTTACTTTTCGTGCTATTGAAACTCTATACAGGAAGTGAACCAGGAAAATGATTTAAAAGAAAGAAACTGAACGGAAGTAAAATATGGTGTTTTGCTCTGAAAAATTGTTGACTGATAAATGCGGGAGGGGCGCCGCCTCAATGCCATCCCTTACGAGCAACCCTGTGCAAACACAGGGGCAGACGTGCCATGAACTTCATCTAACTCAGCTTTGATCTCTTTCGGTGTTAAGCCTTTTAAATATATGTATTTGTCTAATCACCCCTCAAAACTCACTTTTTCCATTTTTCTAAATAAACAAAAGTTTTTTGCTTCAGTCGACAATAAAAATGGAACCATGTGATGAATATAACTGAGAATAATGATGCTTACTAAAAACAAACCATTTTCTAAGGACTTGTTGAACGACCATCATATTTTTAACTCGTTACACTTTGTCCAGCGATTTTCCTACTATTTTATACCTTTCAAAAAGTACGACTTGTTGAAATCTGTAAAATTTTCGTCTGTTTCGGCGATGATCTCTTCATTTGATGTGCATTTCTTTCCTGGCAGTTACGCAGTTCCATGTTTGGAAAGACAAAGAAGTCGGAGTCCAAGTCCAGTTAATAGGATGGAAGCAGCAACAATCCGAAGTGCAAATTGACCAATTTCAGGTATATTCATTTTATTTGCCAAATGATTGCCTTTTATCAACGTTTTGTGAATTTTGACTGACGCAATACAAATGAATTTGACCAAATGTAGCATAATACATTCCTGAAATAGTCTTTCTCTTTTCTAAATAATCAATGAAAATAATGCCTTGAGAATTCCAGAAAACAGTGATCATGCCCTTTCCGGCCGATAGCAGCGACTTTACAGTGAAAAATTCACGCTTAATCAACATTCACAAATGGTAGGTTCATATTGCATGTATTGTTGTGAAGGGATCACTAGATTCCATTTTAGGTCAGTTGTGAGCAAACTTTGCATTCATCACCCAGATGTTTCTACTGCCCAAATGTTTCGTACGCTATCATCTCAACAATCTCGCCGACCTTCACTCTGAGATCGGCCAACACAATATCATGAATTTTGTTGACCAGTTCCAGCGTGGATTATCATTCGTGCTGGTTTGACCATATCAAGACTCAGAAATTCACTTATAAACCATGAAATATGAAAAAGGAGAGCCCCTATGTTACAATTTCAACTTTTTTCGGTTTGCGTAATGGCTTTTCCTGCACAAAGTGGCGTTTAATCAATACACGAAATTCACTTTTTTTATGATAGCAAAAATATCGAACTTATCTGCTCACGAAGACTGTCAAACAAAAACTAAATGTAATATCGACTTGGAATTCATGGAGTAGGACTGGAGACGAAGCCTGCTTTTCAGAAATGTAATTACCATTACAATCGCACCACTATTTATTGGAAAATTATCTGACTGTTCACTTTATATATGAAGCATTATCTTATACTCGAACAACTAAATTTAATAAATCACTTAACAAAAACAATTATAACTTTTCTTATTTACCAATAAGGCTTAAGGAACAAATTGATAATAAAAAAAGTATGGTAATGATTAAAAATCTAAATAAAACAATATTGAACACTGAAATTAATCAGATAACACGACGTATAAGAAATTATATTTAGATAATATAACATTTACTTTTATTAAACATACTATTCTAAAACGAATTTTGTTTCACCAAAATTAAATCAGAAATATAATGATGGCCTGGAAATTATGAGTTTTAAGATTTAAATTACCAGAGACGATAATATAACTATAGGCTCGTATACCTTCTTCAACAAACTTCAACAAACTTCTCTTTGTCTGAAACTAAGTTCATTATTCAAATGTATGCTATTTCCATTGCCTGGTTTGGTGCACACTCACACATATCAGAGCCGGTTGTAAGATTAAGGCATTCCCTGGATATCATCTGGTGCATGTTTTCAAATGAACTATTTATTATCCGATTTAGTGAACATATTGTGTGAGTGCAGTAAGAAAGAGCAGTTAATTTAATTATGGAACATCATAAGGAAATACCAACAGATTATTTAATTTTCTAACTAAATATTGAAAAGATTACTTGGATCTATACGAATAGTTCCTTTATATTTCATGATTTATAGGCTTTTTGAAAATTAAAATTTTATCATACCCTTTCTTAATTAACACGAGGGTTGCTATTTATGTATCCAGAATTGGCAACGATAGTGTTACTAGGCGCCATCTGACATACATCGTAAAGTTTTACATTGTTGGCTGTGTACGTACTCAGAACGTTTTTTCATACGGACGCTATGTGTGTTGTTTAGTGACTTGAACATTTCATCTCAGTCAAAAAATGGAATTAACTCGTGAGAATTTTCGAGCGATGATTTACTAAGACTTGTGCATCAGTGCATCAATCAACTCACTTCGACTTTTGGCGATGAAGCATCATCTAAAACAAACCACTGTATCATTGGTTTAGTGAAATCAATCATGAACGTCGTTCGCTCACGGACAAATTTAAAAAAGGTTGTCCAAAATCGGTTGTTGTGCCAGAAAATATCGATACTCTGCGCGAACTGATAAAGATCGTCATGTGACATACCGGGAGATTGACGTATTCGTATGAGGAGTATATACAAGATTTTACATAAACATTTAGCCGTAAAAAAGATTAGCGTGCATTGGATTCCATATAACTTGACAATCCCTCAAAAAATGGCTCGTGTAGATTGGTACAAAGAAATGCTCAAAAAATAAATCGAGGAGCGTCAAAAGCGTCTAACATCTACATAGCTATACATACATCTTATACTATATATATATATATATATATATATATATATATATATATATATATATATATATATATATATATATATATATATATATATATATATATATATATATATATTTATATAAATGCCTCTTCAGCAGGCTTCCAACTTTCATGATCCTGGGCTTTCCTCTGCCACTCGGGTCCTATAAACTTAACGATGTCATCAGTCCATCGTGCTTCTTTGCGGACGTTCGCGATCCAGCGGTATCCACTCCAAGATTGTCCTGGTCCATCTGTCGTCCCATCGCTTCGTTATATGGCCTACCTACCTCCATTTCAACTGGTTTACTCTTCCATTGATCACACACTTTCGTTTGTTCCCTGATCCATGTGCAAGTCTTTCTGTCTCGTCTTGTAGTACCAAGCATACATCTTTCCATTTCTCTCTGTGGTATCCGAAGTTTCACAATTGATTGCGATGTCTGTCTGTACAGGTTTCACTTCCATATGTCATAACGGGTAGGACTCACATCGAAGACTTTTTTTTTAGGCAAGGTGGGAGTCTACTCTTAAACACCATGCTGAGCCTACCAAACGTCCACCTCCCGGATGGTATTCCCCTCCATTGAGATCCTCTCTCCAAAATATATAAAGTAGTCCACAATCTCCAAATCCCTTCATAAATGTGAAATTCTTCTGTCTGCGAATTTATTGAACATAACCTGACTCTTTTTCCGGTTTAGCTTTAAGCCAAATGGTTCGCCAGCCCTTTGCAGCTCTCGTATGCGTCATTGCAGCTCCTCTGGATCTTGTGAAAGGAGAACGATATCATCTCCAAACCTAAGATGGTTTAAGTTTGCACCGTTTATCTTTAGACCATCCTGTTCCCAATCCAGTTTACTGAATACTTCTTCAAGGCCAGCCGAGAAAAGAATAGGCGATATTGCGTGATCTTGCCGTACACCTACTTCTAAAGGGTATTCCATTAAGAGGTTTCGAATGTTGGTAACGAATATAAGAAACGTTTCATAACATACCTGAAAGTTATTTATGGCAGTGCGAAGCTGGATAGTGTACAATTATACGTGGACTACAACATCTGTCAAATGACCGCCACGACTTCTCTGGCAGCTCACAATTTTTTTGCTGAAATTCTCGATTACTGCTGAACACATTTGTGGAGTTATGTCACGAATTATTCGCCTAATTTCATCTTTCAACTGTTGAACGGTTTGCGAATTATTTTCGTAAGCTTTGCTCTTCACATAGCCCCACAAAAAAATAGTCTAGCGGCGTCAAGTCGCATGACCTTGGTGGCCAATTTACGTCTCCATTCCGGGAGATCAGCTTCCCTCCAAACTGTGTACGCAATAAAGTCAATGTTTCACGTGCTGTATGACATGTCGCACCATCTTGTTGGAACCACATATTCTCTAAATCCATGTCCATTATTTGATCCCATAAAAAAACATCAATCATCGTTCGGTATCGTTCTCCGTTTACTGTAACAGCTCGTTCATCTTCATCTTCAAAAAAATACGGTCCAATGATACCCTTAGCCCAAAAACCGCACCAAACTGTGACACGTTGAGCATGCATCGGGATTTCGTGGATTTCTCTAGGATTTTCATTGCCGCAGATGCGACAATTTTATTTATTTACATAACCGTTTAAGTGGAAATGAGCCTCGTCACTGAAAATGATTTTATCGCAAAAATTATTGTCATTTGCCTTCATCTGTAGGATCCAATTGGCAAATGCACGGCGTTGCCCATGGTCGGCTGGCTTCAGCCCCTGTGTTAGCTAAATATGTTTTTATCTTTCGTCATGATATAATCAATTTCACTTGTGAGTCCAGATGGACTTGTCAATTTTCTGCTGATATTTTTCTTATAGAACGAATTCATAATATAAAGTTTTTGTCCTTCAGCAAAATCAACCAATCTGTCACCTTTATTGTCCCTTTATTGTATCACCAGTTCCATATGGGCCAGTTGCATTTTCACCAGTTCTTGTTGTTCCAATTCTGGCATTAAAATCGCTCATCAGGATTTTGTACCTACATTTCTCCTTGTATAAAAGCTGGGCCACATCATCATAAAATTCCTCAATTTCCTCGTCCCTATGGCTTATAGTTGGTGCATAATCTTGGACGATTTAAAGCCTAAACTTTTTATTCAGCTGAATGACGCATCGGGCTAGTCGATCAGATGTACTTTCAAATTTGATTACACTGTCCTTCAGCTTTCGAATCCAATTCCACCACATCGTCGTTTCTCTGTACATCGGGTGTAGATTTCATATCCAGTTGGTTCTAGTTTAATTAACTCTTCGCCCTTTCTTCGTATTTCACAGAGCCTATTAGTATCCCAATGTATGTTGTCAAGTTTCATTAAAAGTTTTTGCAATCGGGCCTCCGTTTTCATAGTCTGTAAATTAAACGTAGCAATGTCAAAAGTCCAATGGCAGCCTGATCTAACCCGGTGATTCTTAGCACCCTCTGCCTTGGAGAAGATCTTCCCGCTGCCGTAGGTAGTTGCCCCTTGGCTTCGGGGGAATGAGGGCTGTGTTTGAGGTTGTACTTCCATATTGAAACATATTGAAATACCATATTGAAGATATGGACCGTAATCTGCCACGCTGGTCTAATGCGGGTTGGCAGATTTTGGATCATGTCAGTCTGAGGCTTCTACCTTAACCTGTCCGCCAGGGGTGATCCTCCCAGGAGCATAAACTCCAGACGATATAGCTTAAAGGTTCATTACTCTACTCAAACCCCTTTATCAGGAGGATAAGTTCCTGAGAGGGTCACCGCTGGTGGAGTGGTCAAGGCAGAGGCCTCATTCTATGCTTTGATCTATGGATGTGCCCAAAAGTAAACATATTTACTACGACTTTCGACGTAGATTAACTAAACAATTAATTTGAGATGGATCTATGCACATGAGTCCGAAAGTAAACATCACTCAATTGTATGAGACTTTCAAAATGAGCCAAACACAACAATAGTTGTTCGTCCAAGAAGCGCTTGCAAGAATTAAATAATCGCCTTTTTTATGAGCATGTGGCTAGAGTTCCATTAGAAAATCGTAGAACGGTTAATTTTGAATGGTACACAACCATTTGTTTGCCAGAAGTCATTTAAAGGAAATAAGATATCATAGAATATGAATTCATATAATAAGAATTCATAAATAGCAACCCTCGTATCTGACGAAAAAGTAAGGTAACTTCCTTTTTCAAATTCACCTACTTTAACTATTGATACAACTATTTATTTTTGATGTTAGTATGATTTTCTTTGACATCCAACATAACAATAAATTTTATATAATTTCGCTTGTTGTTTAAAGTTAGAAATTATAGCGTTTTTTTATGGCTAAACATGTTTGTAGGCAATTTTTTAAAATTGATAAATTTTTCGAGCAAAAAATGTGGGTTAAATGTTGTCTAAAAAATTGAATTTCTTATCAAATTATTGATTGATTTTTAAAGAAGTAAGTTTTAAAGTAATGTTTGATAATGTAACATTGTTTTACGGTGAGACATGGTTCTATATTTAGGACCTAGAAAAAGTACAAAAATCAAGCTAGTATCGTGCTAAAATAAACCAAAGCAGAAAAAACAAACACGTCAAAGCTGGTCAAAAAAAAAAAATGTAAACTATCTTTAGCTATTCGATTTTCTTGGATGGCCAAACAGATAATAAATAATTTTATTTAAGCGTTCGTTATGAGACATTTTCGTGAGTCTATTCGAAGAGACGTTCATTTTTACAAAAAGAAGTCTCGGTTTGTTGAAAAAATTATGGTTTTTGTGTCATCATAACGCCATCTCACAACGCAATAATTATTCGTCAATTTATCGCTAAAAATTGAACAATATACAGGATAACTTTAAGTGCATCTGGTTGCCTGCTTTGCAGTTGATCAAAGAAAATGTCGTAGTGAGGCATAATTTTATTGGAGAAAAAACAACCAAAATTTCAAGTTGTTCATCATCTACCAAATAATTTTCTGAACTTGATTAAATTTTTATTCGACTTGGCGTCCATAATTTCATCAATGCTTGTTTGCAATTCTTCGTAAATGTAAAAGTATTCACACATTTAGACGTAAAGTTCCATCTGGCAGCACGGGGTAGACGCTTTTTCACGACTCTGTACAGAATAGTATTCTTTTTGGATGATCGAGAAAAGAAAACGGGAAATGCAGACAAATTTGCAAAAAACACCTTTACACCTTTTTCTATTGTACAACAACTTTCAATTATTAGATATAATTGGTGATATTTGAAGACAACTCGGTCCTCAAATGTTAATGTGACATTATTTCTATTCATATATTGCACTGAATTCATCTTCACTATTATAATCGTTCAAAATATTCACTTTGCAACCACTCGAAGTCGAAAAGCGCGATGGCGCAAATACACCTGACTATTGAGAATGGGGCAGCGCTCAAGATATGACGTTATAAGTGCATTTAATCTCCGGGTTACTAGCAAAGCGATGCATTGCTGTCTTTGATTTTCGCACTCGATAGTAAAGAAAACAGTAGCGGCACAAAGTTGTCTGTGCCCAAAGCATGTGTTGGTTAATCGGGTCGCTTCGGCAACCCACGACCTATTTCGTTACTGCGAATGACATTATAGATATTAGACTATAGAAGTCGCTAGAAGCGTGATCATAGACAGAACAGAATAAATTAATATGAAATCTGAAATTATTTTTTTTATTTCATTTATTAATTTTTTAGGTAGGGCACGTGGCCACGTTCCCTTATGGACCAACCTCCACTGTCAATGACAGTGATTTAAATAAAAAGATAAAGAGAAGAGATTTCTTGAATAGTTTAGCTTTCGATCCCGTCGAACCTAAGAGAAACCTTTCGAAATGAAAAAGTCGAACCTTTCTTGAAACAACAACTCTTTGAAGAAATATAATGGTGACAATCGGAGACATATTAGGTGCGGAAGCAGTCGAAGTTCCTGTGCCAGTTTTAAAGAAATACGTTCGCGGCGATTTCTGTGTAAGAAACAACGACAGCAAAGCAAAGAAAATGTACATTCATTGTCGACTATCGATGTCCGAAGAGCATAGAGCATTGAGTTGCGTTGAATGCGCATATTGAAATTTCTTTAGTATTTGATTATCCCACTAAGACTGGTTTTTCGATTAAGTAGATTTATTTCTGTTATGTTTTACTTATTTGTATACATATTTAAACTAATATTAATCTTTGTCCGTTCTAATTCGAATTTGATACTTTTTCCAGCTGAACTAAAGTTCGATTTAATTTCGTATCAAATCAAACTTTTTTTTCTTCAATCAATACGTTTGTTTTTTTCTATTAACAACGTTTTCTAAACGTTATAGTTTATATGAACAAAGGAAATATAAATGCTGCAGATTTTGACTATTAAAAACTTGAAACTCATGTGGGGTTTAATACATCCCAGAAGGGTTAAATCGCTTTTAAAAATCCTTTGGGAACATCTATGAACGCTGGATTATGCATGAATTGGATAAATGGAGAAATGTCATCGAATAAAATGGCACTTACTACAATACAATGTAAATACAATGTTTTTTAAATTTTTCTAAAAACCGAATTTTTGCATTAAAAAACCGAATTTTTGCATTAACCCAATAGTACATGTTAAGATTTAAATTGCCCAAGGCAATAATATAACTGTAGACCTTAAAGTAAACTTCCGTAAACTTCTCATTGCTCCAAACTAAATTCATTATTCAAATGTATGCTATTTCTGGTGTGTGGTTTAGTGCACATTTACACATATCAGAACGGCTGTAATTAACTATGGCATTCCCTGGATATCATCTGGTACCGGTTTTCGAATGACTGTTTATTATCCGATTTCATTAAAATAATATGTGTGACTTTGAGAAAATAAGGAGATTAATTTAATTGTTCAAAATAACAGCGCAATGAAGATACATTGCACGATATTGCGACAACAAATTTGTAGTTGTTGTATTAATAAATCCAAAAATTAAATATTTAAAATATTTCAAAGGGACCTTAAAAATATTTCAAAACAAGACAAATTAATTCGTGCTCCACACAAAAATTGCTCATTAAGCATTAAATCTCTGCAAATGCCTCCCGAAATCGGTTTCTGGCCTTAAGCCGTCATCAGTCGGGCTCGAGCTGAATGCTCGAGATAAGATAAATATATTTATCTAGGTATATAACGTACCGAATAACCAAGTTCCGACAGTTATTAAGTACTTCTGATAGAAAGCGCCAAATTTCGTGGTCCGCGTATTAAAATATAAGGTACTTACGGATTTATAAAGGAATTGTGTTTTAAGCATGGATGAATCAACCGAAGTTAGTTGCACTAAAATGGTTCGGAAGGCTTTAACAATGGATGAATAAAATTTCAATAATTTAGGAGATAGAAAGTGGTGCTAAACATGTCGACATCTGCAAATCCAGTGCTTAGAAAAAGGCAACAGTGTCCACGATACTGAAAAACAAACAAAATATTGCAATTCCACGGAGTTTCGAGACAAGGTAAAATAATTCCCAAAGCTGTTCAAAAAAATATCGAAAATTGTGCTGCTGAAGATTTATTTTTGCTTTACTCTTTCTCCTTTTTACTTTTCGTGCTATTGAAACTCTATACAGGAAGTGAACAAGGTGAACCAAGAAAATAAGTTAAGGTAAAGAAACGGAACGGAAATAAAATATGGTGTTTTGCTCTGAAAAATTGTTTACTGTGATAAATGCTGGAGGGGCGGCCCCCCAACGCCCTCCATCACGAGCCGCTATTGCTTCAATGGTGTACGTATCAAGGAGGCATGAATATTACAATTACTGCGCCCATTCTTAAGGCAAAAGCTGAAGAGTTTGCGGAAATGTTGCTGGATTTTTGGCGATTCGGGTTGATTACATATATTAAAAGTTGGTTACATTATTATAAAAGGCGGTTTAGAAAGTATGATGCTAACGATATTTTAAACGGCGATAAAATTGATCTTTTTAACAAACTTGCTCCAGATCGCACAATGAGCTTTAAGAGTGTGAAAAATGTATCGGCGGAACTATCGAAGGAAAAAATAATTGTTCTTGTGTGAGCAAATATGACCGGAACTGAAAAACGCTAATTTTTGGTTATTGGCAAATACCAGATGTTTTTAAAACGTAAAAAATTGTCAGTTAATTATTCAGCAAACAAGCAAATGTGAATAACTCCTGATATTTTCGAAAGTGAATTAAGATCATGGGAAAAACAACTGATAAGAGAAAATAGGCGCTTATTATTGCTTGTTGATAACTGCCTTGCTCATCCACATCTTACGAATCTAAAAAACATTAAACTGGATTTTCTCTACCAAATTTTACGTCTGTTCTACAACCAATGGATCAAGGTGTTATTCACACTTATGATCACTAATCTTAAATGCATTGAAAATAGCAGACCAATAGCAATAAATATGCTCGATGCTATTGAAATGGTTTCTAAAGCTTGGCAACGGGTTTCCCAAAAAACTATTAAGAAATGTTTCAAACATGCATCAGGGCCATGTATTTGCCTCTCACCTAATGGCTTTTTAAACAAACTGAGGAGGACGACGAAAAGCTGCCTTTAAGTGTCTGGCTTACTAACAATAATTTTAACTTAGAAAAATTAAATTTCACTATAACAAACGCTTTCGTTGATGTGGATAAAGACCTTCCGACAATAAGTATGCCTACCGACTAGGAGATTACGGCGCAGATTGATGGATCTGAACAACTTAAGAGTGATGAAGAAGTACTCTTAGAAGAAATGCTTCCAAATTTTTATGATTATCCCATAACAGGGATAAAAAACGTAAAATTACTTTTAGAAAGTAGAAGCACTACAGAAGATTGTATTTTGAGCGCAGCGCTGGAAATAGAAATGCGCAGATAAAATGAAATTGAGTGGCCACATCACAGCGGTGTTTAGATATGTATAGGTCCAATCCAAAGATATATCTGCGGAGATTTGTGACTGCTGATGAAATTTGAAATACCAACGAACCGAACCAGTGACTTTTACCCAGCGAATGTACCCTCATGAAGGCGAATACGCTTCTATCGACTGGAAAGGTCATTGCCAGTGTTTTCTCGGATGTCAACCCATAGTCTTCACCGACTATTTGGAAAAGGGAAAAAAACTATCACAGGAGAGTATTATACTGCATTATTGGATAAATTTGTCTAAAAAGGTGATAATAAAAAATCTCTCATTTAGTAAAGAAATACGTGCTGTTTCATTACGTTAATGCATCCGCCATTCATTAGTCATTACAACAGCGGAATTAGCCATTCAGCGCTGCATATTGACGCCGCATTCACCCTATACTCCGGACTCGACCACTTCCGACTTCCTTATCTTTCCAAATATAACGTAACAGCTGGCGAGAAAGAAATTGACAACAACTGAGATTATAGCCAAACAGATGGCCATTGCCCAGAGTTCCCAGAGTTCTACAAGTAGTACTTATTGGAAGGCATAAAAAGTGGAAAAATAAGCTAAAAAAGACTACTTAAAAAAAAATTAATATTGCAATTAAAAAGTACATGACTTTTCACTCTACCTTAGTATTTCTTAAATTTTGTTTGGCACATCTAAGATGAATGCCATTAAGAGGCATTTATATACTCTAAGTAATCTCTTCTAGAACAATTTGCATATGTTCTAGAAGAGGTCTTAGACGGGGTCTTTGAAGAAGTTACGACTGACTGAGAAGGTACCAAATACATAATTAAAGGAAATATTAGAACTAATATCTGCTGAAAAGAGAATACCTGAACGTACTATAAGATGGTTTAAGCATATGTTTAGAAGGTCAGTTACAATGTTAAATACAATGTTTAAAAAATGGAAAGGCTGCATGGAGAGAAGAAAAAGAGATGGTTAAGGATATAATTCAGTAGAAGAATAAGTTAAAAGACGACAGATAGATTTAAAGTTTTTTGATTCAACATTGGCTCTTGTGGAAAATTGAATATGGATTATGTATGTACATGTATGTATGAAATCTATTGAATCACGGTTTTCGATAAATTATATCTTCGTATGTAAAAACTATAGTAAATCCATCTTTTCTTTTTGAAAATTATGTAAAAACTTCCTCCTAACACTTATAAATACGAAATATATATGTTATATTTCATTTATAGATGCCTAAATGCAAGAAAATTATAAGGAATGTTATTAAAGTTTATATTATTTATTTTCTTTTTACATACCTGTATCTCGTACCCAGTAGTTAATTGATTTTGGAAATGCTTCAACGTAGCACTCTAAAGTCACATCCGTTCCAAGAGGTGCGCCAACCAACTGATTTGGAACATGTATCACTGGATGAACTGAAACGGAAATTAAATGGAGTGTAAATGAAATACCAGATGAAATATATTCGAATTTACTTATTAAACTTGCCACAAGACCCTAGTTCCATATTTCCACAGTATTCTACGAAACTTTAAGGACAGTTTTATAGTTTTTATAGTTCAGTTTGTTTCTGTCTCGTTTACAGAACAGTCAAGTGTTTAAATCGATTTTATATAAAATGGCAAGTTCCAATGAAAACAAAAAGGATTTAGAAGAACATTCAGAAAATGAACCCTTTCTGGTTATGAACCCTGGGGAGTAGGCTGATTGAGGTCTCGTGGCAAATCAACTAGATTCTCTTGATAATGGCTCCAAGTGAAAGAACCAAGAACCTAGTAATTTTAATATATATATATATATATATATATATATATATATATATATATATATATATATATATATATAAATATATATATATATATATATATATATATATATATATATATATATATATATATATATATATATATATATATATATATATATATATATATATATATATATATATATATATATATATATATATATATATATATATATATATATATATATATATATATATATATATATATATATATATATATATATATATATATATATATATATATATATATATAAATATATTTATGCAGTGTTAGAATTCTTTGGGCTGCATGCAATGAGACAACAGTGCCATTAGATGATGGGTGTCATTAGACTGATGGTGTCATTAGATTGTGGAACCCACCCAACTGCTGGGTTCCACAATCTTATGTGGTACACACAACAACTTGCGGCTCCTCCTAAATGAGCAATTTGTTGATGGGGACGGGTTTGACTGGGGACGGGCCCAACCCATCCCTTCCATTGGAGGGCATCTGTTTCATCTCTTGATGTTTAGACTCTTCAGGGCACCGACATGTGCTGTCCCATCAAGAATAGGAAGAACTAGGAAAAATAGAAAGAATACTTTTCGCCGATTTCCCGTCGGATGGTGCATATATGCAGTGTTAGAATTTTTTGGACTGCATCCAATCCATATATATATAGTTAATTAAATCTGTACTAAAATTCATCTGTCCTATTTAGTTCGAAAAACATCCAGAATAAAGCTAAAAGAAAATATAAACAGATAATGCAGATCGTAGTCCATTAAAGTTAATGCTGGGGCCATAAAAAAATAAACTACAAATTCAATCGACTTTTAACTATCCATGTGGAAATGTCTCATTTAAACTGTAACGTTAGTAATAGAATTGCCCGGACAACTGTGATATTACAACCAACGTTTATCAAGTATTTGTCATAAAACAAGTTGTATATCATGACCTGTATGGACAGCTAGGTAATGGCTGGTTGAGGCAATATGCGTTATTACCAGTTATTGTTCTGGTCTATACATTCTCTACGCATATAAATTTTATTTATAATTTATATAATAAAAATTGAAAACAATATCACCGTATTGTGGTACTGAAAAACCTATTCGATTTAGGATATTTTCCCGCCAAATAGTTATTTTAAAGCGCCACCTTTTAGCTTCAAAACGAGATATAAAATAGGAGTCCACTCTGAATATAATCTAAAGAATCAGTTGTAAACGCAATGTCTTTTAAAAAGAAGCATATGAACACTGCCTTCGTTGCGCCTCTCAACTTCGCCTTTCAACTGATAAAAAAAATGCTGCTGAAGCTTAAGCTTCCAGTAGTCACGCAAAGTTTTGGAACATCAATGGTCGTTGCGGACTTCTAGTTACGTGGTGATTAAGATAGGCAATCATATAATAAAAAGACACCTATTAAGCTATTGTATTACGTACTTATTTAAGAACATAAAAAATATATTCAATACAATGTTTTTTAAAATAACATGCAAAACTGTTAATACATACATTTAAGAACAACAGTAAAAAAATAACAAAAATAAATTGAAAGTTGTGCAAAATAGCCATTGCCAAATTAGGTTTCACCATGCTCCATTTCAAAGCACTCTAGACAAACTATTAGAGCGTTTTCCAAACATACATAAGTGTGACATTTTTTGCAGAAATATCTTTCGTGGGGCGATTTTTTCCCTTCACACATAGCACATCGATCTCCTTGATTTGCTGGAGGTTTCTAAGGCTGCTTTGTAACTTCTAGTTCAAAAATCTCTCTAATTCTTAGTTTTAGATTTTCTCTATCGCGACTATTTCAAAGACACTAAAACAATAGTATTTAGTGCAACCCTATTGCATATCCAAATCTGTGCAATACCAAAATCTGCGCAGGTTTTCCAAGAATATTTCTCATATTTTATCTTTTCAAGTAAAGACTTCAGGTTGTCATAGGTTTTTTTCGTGGAAAAGGCATGACCCGTGGGATATTTATTACCTTTGTGTAAAAATAGTGCTTTTAAACTAATTTTAGATAAATGCGTGTGGATCGTGATTAATACTGAAAGTTTCAAGTAGTGCATCCATGTTGTTACAATAAGGGAGATCGCTATCATTACTAAAAAACTGTACAAGATCACTGTGTCGATTAGGAAAACGGTAACATTTTTGTATTTGGTTAAAAGGTTCCATTGCTTGAAACGCGACCCACAAAGTTCTGCTTGTGCTTTTGACAGATCTAAGTCTCTAACCAAGTCATTTAATTCAGGTTGAGTGACTAAATGAGGTTTAGATGAGTGGGGAATAACGAAGTCGTGATCATGGGGTCACCGTTTTCAGTATCGTTTTTAGTATCATTGTCAGTTAATTTTTCACTTTTTTCTTTCGTAGTAAAAATTACCAGACATATAACAAAAATTGTTTAAATTGCTTTTGCATATGCAAGGCATTATTATGATGACAATATTATTACTAAAATAGAGAACCATAGCTTTTAGTTAAAAAAACTATTTAAACTATTTATTGGCAAAAGATATAATAATCAATGGGTTCAAGAATGATCTATTAATTTCTTCTCATATTAATTCTTTCTCTTTCTGTTCTTATGTCACACTCGCCAGAGATATCAATCAGTGGCGGTTGGTCCATAAGGGCACGTGGGCACGTGCCCCACTAAAAAATGAAAAATCCAGTTATCGTATTTCTACAGCGCAAAGTGTGTGTATGATACTAAGAAATGTAAAATTTTTGGTTGAGGCGTATGTCCCTATCCCAATTCCAAAATTTGGTTATACATGCTCCACCTGTTTTTCCCACACGAACCGCCGCTGATAGCAACAACATGTAAAGTTCAAGAATATACCCAATACATGTTTCAACCTGCATGACTCGGTAAAGTCGAGCTAAGACCGCTGTGAAATTTATGTTGCTGATGAGTAGTTACCGCGTACTTTTTAATAATAGAACTCATTATCTTTGGGCAAAAACCTTGTGGACCAGGGTTATTCTTTTGTGAGAGAAATTTAGTTTTTAGGGTAATCCAAATGCTTTCTCCATTTATAGAGTCAAACGCTCATTCATAGTTAATAATTCAATAGTAGTTGAAGATGTGAGTTGTTTTCAAGTAACTATTCTAATATCATTCTTACGGTGTTGATGTTGTCTATGCATTAACGATCATACCGGATTCCGCTTTGCTCTTTTCTTTCAGAACGTCACTGATTCGGTTTAATACAATGAGATTAAAAACCTTACTAGCACCATTCTTTGACGTAATACCCTTCCAATTTCACTTCTTCAAATATCACCTTTCCTCGGCATTTTAATCACTATACCGTTTTACTAGTCCTTTTTTTAGATTTTTTGAATAAGTTGTAATAATATGTTGGTTGTTAGACTCACGTCGATATTCAGTGTACCTGAAGTAATTATATAATTTCTCGCTAATGTTTTGTTTTTCATTTCTCGCAGAGATTGAGACATTTCTTCTCCTAGTGGAAGATTAATGTCAACTGGCAACTCGGGTTTATCAATTTCTTGCGGTAGTTATATATTTCACTATTTATGTTCATTGACTCATCAAAGCTTCACACAATCTTCTTAACCGTCCTTGTTTGAAAGTTTTTAAAAGCTTTCTTGTTTCCTGTTGGTTATTGAATCTTCTACATAACTTTTTTCTACATGTGGCAGTCTAAGTCTGCTAGCCAGTTATTGTATTTGTAGTTCTATGTAATTTTTTATACTTTTATTCACTGCATTTTACATATTTATTCTTTTAATATTTCATTTATCTTATCTTCGTTTTTAGTATTTAGCCTTCTTTTAATTTCTTTTATTTCTTCTATTTTTGTCCGAATCTCATTACACATCCATTCAACTGTGTCATTTGCTTAGATTTTTGTTGTTTTTGTGTAGTTTTCAGTATACATCTCTTTGACTTGGTAAAATATTTTCTATTGTCTCTAAAGACTTTTTTATTTTCTGTTTTGTTTCTTTTTTGTAGCCTCATTCAATATATTTGAATATACTAACCTTTGTTTTTCATTAATTTTTGTATAGTTTTCTTTCCTTTTCTTCGGGATTCTATGTATTTGTCCCTGACTGTAGCAATAAGAGTAGTGATCAGCTGTGTCTCTCATCTACTCCTAACATCTAATAGTATTTCACTGCATTTCTTACGTATTCATATGGGTCAAATCAAATTGAATTGCGGTTTTACTATTTGGCGAAATCCCTTTACTTTATGATACAATATGTAAATAAAGTAATGAGACTGGTGGCGTAGCGATCCTTCGGGTTTGAATTCCCTAGAGTCACTCGGTGCTCCACAGCAAGTTTTTTCGTGAATCCGATTTTGCGATGAAAACTTTTGCAAAACCTCAGCAGGCCTATGGAAACAGTTTTTGACAAAGGCTCAGGTTTTTAGGTAGTTCACGGCATTTTAAGAAATACCGAATACGACTCGGAAACGCAGTACCAGAGATAGGAATGGTATAATGCAACCACATCAGGGCCAAAAAAGGCAGAATAAGCAAATAAAATAACAACTGTATGTCGATTTGCTTTTTTGATAGTCAGGGGACCGTCCATTAGGAATTTGGGCCCTCATGGCCATACGATCAATCAGTATTTTTACAGAGAGGTTCTTGAAAGACTTAAAAAATGGGTCATTCGTATAACATCGAATCGTATAACATCGAAATTCGTATAACATCGAACATCAAGAAAACCTGGATGCTGCCTCATGACAATGCTCTTTATTACAGAGCGATTTCAATTAACAAGTTTTTGGGAAGTAAAAAACGTCATTGTGCCTCGGCAGCAATTTTAATCACCAGACTTCTTGAAACGAGAAACACTCCGAGTTCTTGAGACATATTTATTTTCTCAAGAATGATAATTCACCTTAAAGGGTATCATTTTAGTACAGTGGAGAGCATTGAAAAGGCCGAAACCGATTAGAAAAATCCGGTTCATAAAAAGAATTGCTACGGACCACTAAGTAATTTTACCGAGTACAAACTCGTACTAAAGACGCATCAAATATTGACTAGCTTCCCTTCCAAAAGAGAAGCCTACAGTGCGGTCAGATCAAACGCTACGTAACCAGTTTCATTATTTCATTTATAAATTGTGTATGTGTTCAAACATTATGCGTCTTAGTTGAAATTCAAAATGACTACATAATTCCAGTAGTAACTTACCATTTCCATTCCTTTCACTTATGCCGTTTTCCCGATTATATCATCAAACTTTTCCGTCCATTTCCCGACATTTGCGTTAAAATCGCTGATTTATTCATTTTATTTATTTATTCCCAATAAAATATTTATATTATGTCCAATCCGTCAAACATTACAAATAGAATACTCAAAATAAAATAAAAATAAATAAATCACCTAACAATAGCAGCAATATAAGTAAGCAAATACAAAGTCAGAGCAGAAGTAATAGATTATGATATAGAAGAAACAATGATTTAGAAACATACAATGTGTACACACACCCACTGATTATACATAAAGCTGATGGATAATCATATTTTGGAAAACCAGAATTCTGCACACTCAACTGCACACTCATACTCCTTGGTGGTGCACGGAGCTGGTAGGTCTGGGCACATCAATAGATGGCTCATGGTCTGGGTCCGCCCGCAAGAGCACAAGTGGGGGTCAGTTTGATATCATCATCTCAGCAGATTTGCTTTACATCTATCAATGGGAGTCCGGACTCTAGTAACGGTTTTCCAGGTGGCACAGAACTCGCCCGAACCAGTTGGGAAGCACTCCTTTGGAGATATATCCAATTATTTATCTTCTCCTGTCAATGACGCACGCTATATTTCAAGACAGACAGCATACCAGAAACAGCCAAAGGTCGCAATTAGAATCCTAATCGCCAGTTAGACGGAATATGTCTTGTCAAAGTCCATTAAAATAGTAGCGTAAAAACATTATTGTTCATCTTTATTGATACGTCAGTTGATACATATTAATGAATTATTGTGATGTGATGTTCATTTGTCATTAATTTTGCTGTAATTTTTCGTTCGTCAATTACTACAACACTAGCAATACAACACACATAGCAGCAAATGAACGGCGCAGAAATAGGAAAACAAAACATAAAACGGTTTTATTAACAAACTTTTTTTTTACTAAAATTAGAATAAATTGAGTAATCTAGAACATGTTACTTATATGGAATTACATAATGCAAAAATATGAACCAAGTAAAAAAATGTATATTAAAATTATCCTACAAAAAATCGTGTTAAGATATACTCACCTGGAAATTAAATCTTTCCAGGACAAATCTTTTTATAATATATGTTTTTTTTTCTTTTTGTGCGGAAAGCCGTTTCAGTAATATAATCAATTCTGAGATCCTTTAACGATCAAAAATATATGTGATCTTTTTTAGCTGGAGAGGCGTTTTTTTTCAGCAACTTCCGCAAATGATGTGGCATTCTTTCAAGTGGCTAAATTAACGCGTATGTGCTTTTTCGTTGGAAGACACTGATCTGTATATCCTTAAATAATCCGCTTAATATAAAATAATTCTATTTCATAGTATTTAATATATTTAAGGTACAGATTATATGTACATGTTAATATTTACAATTTAATTAGATATGCTAACTTACCTAATAAATAGTACAGTTTCTAAGATATTTCAATTTCTTTGTTGTTTCCATATTTTAGATTGCCCTAATGAATTATTTGTTGTCTATTATTAAGCAGGATGTTCCGTATCGTTATGTTTAGACGTATGAAATTATAAATTGAAAACAATCAAATTTAAATTCGATAAATAGATAAAAGCTTATCTTATTTAATAAATTTTTAAGTAATAATATTTTCACAATAACCTCTTCTTTGCCAAATAAAAGCTAGTGCTCGAATGCTTGTTTTTTCATAATTGTTGGGCAGTCTGCCAACAATGCTCCCAAAATTCCTTTCTTTTGTTTGAAACTTCTACGTACACTAGAGTGGTTGATATTCATGAAAATAATTCCGAAATGTGCTGGTGCACAATCAATTTAAAACAACATATATTTTCTTATAATCAGGGAACATCCTTTAAAAGTGTTCGCAATTCCTCAATTAGAAGCTATAGATAATTGTCCGTATTTAATTTCATAGGAAGAACGTAAGTACCATTAGCAAAGCATAGATTAAAATAGCCCTAACTTTCATGAATATTATTTATATATGTACACGTTTCTCAAATTTTTGATCATTCTTCGAAAATGGAGCTTCATCTTCAAAGGACTTTTTTGCAGAAATAAAAATGTAGACTTGACTGTAGGATCCAGGTAGAATAATGTAGGGAATGATGGTGGTTTTGCATCTAAATCTGTTGGTAAATTTATTCCTCTGTAGAAAAGATAATTACGTAATCAACCTACTCGGATCCGTTAGCGTACTTACAAAAATGTTCTGGAATGAAGCATTCGTGTATTACTTACTCACTTAAAACGGAAATTAAATTTAACATTCACATTTGTTATTCTTAAAAAAAAATATTTGTGCGGCATTTAGTCTTCTAAAATTGACATAGCATAGCCCCCTAAATTTTAAAAATTTATACTTGTTAAATATGATAAGATCGACTTACGACTTTTGTGTTTTTATTGTCTTAGAATTTAGTCGATTTTATGCTCCCAATATATAAACAATACTATAACACTGTATGGTGTGCGATGTAAAGAAAAAACTTTCTTATATTTAACCAAACGATTCTTCACATCATTTTAAAGAAAAAAATTACTTACAACAAGAGTCAAAACCCTAAGGGTTTCCGCGAAAAACAATTGCAAGGCTATATAATCATCAATCAAAAAGCTATGATATGTTCATATCGTTATGTTCAGGCTAATGAAATTATAAATTAGAAACAATCACATTTAAATTCGTTAACTAAATATATATTTATCATATTTTTTACATTTTTAAGTAATAATATTTTCACTATATCCTCTTTTTGGCTGAATAAAAGCTTGTGCTTGAATGCCGATAGATGAAGTAATAGTTGATATTTCACGTTTGTTTTTTCGTAATTGTTCGGCAGTCTGCCAACAATGCTCCAAAAATGTCTTTATCTTGTTTGAACTTCTACGTATACTACAGTAGTTAATACTCATGAAAATCCAGACGGTAAATCCGAAATGTGCTGGTGCACCATCAATTTAATACAATATACACAGTGCATCCATTAAGTATCAGTACTCAAGATATATTTCAGCAACCAGTCACGCCTTCTATTGAAGAGCATCGTCGTTTCAAAGCTTGAACATTCCAGGACCTAACGAAACCTACTTTACCACGATCGGTTGACATTTGTTGATTTTATGACGTCTTGCTTACAAGCCAAAAATGTTTGATATACAAATATAATCATGGAACAAAGGACTACTATTAAATTTAACGCAGAACTCATTAAAACTGCGTCGGAAACACTCATTGATGCAGCAAGTGTACGGTGATGATTGTTTAAGCAGAACAAATGTTTTTCTGTGGCATAAATGTGTGGCATTCGCTAGAGGATGACAAACGTGACGGGAGACCAACTTCAGCTCGCACTCCCGAAATGATCGTTGACGGAGGAACAGAAATTACGTTGTGTCAATCATTCCAGAGAGGTCGTCGCAGCCGCCAGAAATGATCAAAACTTCCTGAAATCAATTGTTGCGGGGGACGAAATATGGTGCTTTGAATACGATCCAGAAACTAAGCGCCAAAATCGAAAAACTCACCACAGGAAAAAAAACGAAAAACTCCTTTAAAAATCAGGACAATGTTCATTGTTTTCTTCGATAGTAAATGCATGCACAAGAGTTCGTTTCAACCAAAGGTTAAACTGTCACTGGGCAGTCCTATTTAGAAGTCCTGAAACGATTGATGCAGAGAATTAGTCGCATTCGGCCAGAATATCGCGATCCAGATAGCTGGAGTTTGTTGCACGATAATGCGCTAAGTCACACAAACCGAAACCAAGATCAATCACCCACCGTATTCACCAAATTTAGCCCCTTGCGACATTTGCTTGTTTCCAAAGTTGAAATTAATGTTAAAAGGCTGTTTTTTTGAAGACATTCAGGCCATCCAAAGTGCTTCGACGCGTGCTTTGGAAGCCATTCAATAAAATAAGCTGCAACACGCATTTGCATCATTATTGAATCGATGTAATAAATGTATCAAAGCGAGAAGAGACCTTTTCACGGCAGGGGAACTGCTACTTATTGGACGCACTGTGTATATCTTCTTATAATCAGGAGAACATCCTTTAAAAGTGTTGGCAATTTTTCAATCAGGAGCTATAGGTTTTTTTTTTAATTTTCGATTTTCAGTTTCATTATCGAACTTGTCTCGAAGCGTTCGCGTTGGTGCCCTTGAACCACCTGAAATTCTTTTCTAAAAGAATCCTGGGATATTTATGGTAGATAGATAAAGATTTCCATGACTGTTGTCACTCGGTTTCTTTCCTGGTGTTTCCGCTGCTTTGCCGATCACCCTTGTGTGCTATATCCATCAAAAATATAATTACGTACGGCGTCAGCCTTACCATTTTTACTACACTTGTGTCACTTATATTTTCACTTTTATTAGTATAATTTTTGCATATTATCTGCATTATTTCTTTCTTTTCTTCCCAAAAAGAATGCACGATATTCGAGAAAAAGCCGAAAAAGCATTCCTGAAGGTATCCATTATAGGTCGGTTTTTTATTCTAATTTCCACCGAGCTCGCATGAGCACCTTTCTCCTCGGTGCCCCTCTGAGTACTCTCGGAGACGCCTTCTCTCTTCGGTTCGCTGATGTGAACTGTCTGCTTGCAAAACTGTCAAAACAAAATTAAATGCCATATATTAGTTTAACATTCTTTGGAGTTACTTGAAAGGAGATTATAAATCATAAATTGTATTTATTAATCATAAATATAATTGCCGTTGCAATCGCACCGTCATCTATCGGAAAATTATCTGCGTTTTCACTCTATCTTTGCATGTTTTTTTTTTAATAAGTTTATTTATTTGCATAATAAATTACCGTCTGGTTAAAGTGTTGCAACTTTAAATACTATTTAATAATACAAAGTGACTTAGATTGCCTCTCCGAATTTAATTAGTCTTGCGCGAACTAATTCAAGAGATGCATTAAAACTTTTTAGCCTTCCAAGTATCGCATTTGTAGGTCTCCGCTGAATTTTTATTACGGAATATCATAATTTCTTTCGAGAAATAAACAAAACATTTTCAATAACAATGCCATATAAATTAATATAATAATCCAGAATAAACTTTTATATTAGCTATTCATCAAATATATATTAGCCATTCAGCAAATTACACTTTGTCTTATATTAACAAATTATTTGTCATGGTCCTATTATTGTTATATTTAACTTTGCGCGTGTGGTTGTTAAGGGGTGAAAAGAGATACTTTTCACACAAAATATTTAAGTAAATATGTATTGTTTGCTATTCCATTTTATAGTCTTTTGTGTCATTATTCAGATAATTAAGAAAGGGTTCAAATATACAGTGTTCTGAAGATATAGTCAGGTGGAAGTAGTCAATGGGACAACATTTTCCAGCTAAAACTCACTAATTTTAATTGTCTAGCCGATGTCGTTTGCAGTCTAAATTTTCATGAGGAAATATCATATTTTTATGATTTGTTCATGTATCCTGCGTATTTGTTCCTGTGTATTTCCCCTACAGGGGTGAAAAATTTAAATAATTATAACATTATAAACGAACTAAGATTTTTTCTAAATTTCCACTACATTTAAAGCTTGTAAAGTATGTATTACAGTTGTTTCGACACAGTGCTTTTTCAAATAGTAACTATTACGTACCGGAATTAATTTTTTATATTTTACATGACTTGGTGTAAGTATTTGTGTCTGCACATATGGTAATACTGACACTATTGTGTGTTAAGGTCTTTGAATATAAAACTACAGGAAGGAGCATATGATTCTGTAAATGGGACTAGAATGGCAGCTCCACAGGGCCGACAACTGTTTCGGGTTTGGCAGTGGCGTAGGGTAGTATGAATAAAAACAAGAAACTGATAAAAGTTTACAATTGTTTAAAACAATAAATTATTGTATAATTATCGTTGCTGTATTAAATTAATGAAAACTTACTAGACACGGCAGAGAAATGTAAAAATTTAAATTAACTAAAAAAAATATGTTTTCAAAGAGTAAAATGTCTGTTATGTGACCAATACGACAAAAAGTTATTAAGAAATTGGAATTTCCTGTTATAAAATCATATCATTTCCAAAAATTGGTTAGGTAATCAGTTGCATCTTGCACCGAGTTAATGTTCATTTTTAAATTAGGTATATATGTATATATATATATATATATATATATATATATATATATATATATATATATATATATATATATATATATATATATATATATAATATATCTGTATTTAGTTGTTCAGTGTTTGATGTCCCTTAAACAAAATTAACTCTATATGTACTACGAATGTTTTCATTTGCTACAGCGTTTTTGCAAATATAATTAATTCTTGTAGTATAAATAATTATTAAAGAAACAAAAAAGAAAAATTTTTAAAGAAAAATTAAAAAAGTGTTAGATATGTGTAGATAAAGTGTAAATGCTATTAAAGATGTTTATCAAAATAATCAAATGAAAAAATTAGCAGCACTTGGTAGTAGTCTCACTTTTACTTTAGATGTTCGATCAAAACAATCATCCGCAAAATGATGGGCACATAAAAACCTACTGCGGTTTGAAAGAAAGTCTGGCTTTTTAATAAAATTAATTCACTGTGTTCTATTTGGAATCTTTGGGAAATCTCGAAAAAAAAATTGGTTTAATAACATGAAATCCAAATCAAAATGGAAGTAATATTTACATTTATTAGTACAATAAAACTAAAAAATAATCTGAATTTTTAAGACTCAGTATCTCAGAAAACTAAACATTTTAGAACATACGTTAAAAATTAAGTTCCAAAAAAAAGATAATCACTATCTTGAATAACATTATAATTATATTATTGTACGTAAATTAATTTAACTACGCCTATGCATGCTGGGCGATATGTTGGTTTCATAATGGATTAATTACGACAATCCTAAGCGAAGAAAAACAACAGTTAAGCCAGACGAACCATCGACATCAACGCCGAAACGTGATATTCATGGAAAGAAGCTTATGCTGCGTATCTGGTGAGATCAGAAAGGTATTGTGTACTATGAACTGTTAAAACCGAATGAAACTATCACTGTTGAACATTGTTGGCAATAAATGATTCATTTGAATTGAGCATTGTAAGAAAAAAGTTCAGAATGGGCTGAAAGACACACGAAGTTGATTTTGCTTCATGACAACGTTCGACTTCATATTGCAAAATGAATTCATATTGTGAATTCATATTGTGAAAGAAACGTTACTGTTGCTTGCCTGGGAAGTTTTGCCTCAACCGCCTTATACAGGAGATTGCCCCTTCCGACTACCATTGGTTTCGATCGATTCAAAGCGGATTATTGGAACAGCATTTCAAAAATTACGAAGAAGCGAAAAATTGGGTGGATTCGTGGATCGCTTCTAAAAATAATTAATTCTTCAAACGTAGAATCCATTTATTGACCAAAATGTGGAAAAAGGTCATAGCTATAGATCGCAAACACTTTAATTGAAATATAATGTACCGTTAGTTTTAAATAAAATTGTTTTTATGAACCAAAAAATTGAAAAAAATAATTCCGGCACCTAAGATATTAAACAGGGAATTACACTGTGTAGCAACAATTGTAATATATACAAGTTTTACATTTAGTGAATTTTAATGAATTACCATCAAGTTTCGGCTACCTTAGTTAAAAATAAATTATACTGGTTTTCAAGAGTTTATGCTGAAGATAAATAGTGTGGTTTTGCACAATATCGCATAAGCCCTTGCTAACAATAAAAAATCCCTTAAAAACAAATGATTTTTCTATCGTCAAAATGTATGTTGCGTATAATATTCGGTTCACATTTTTTTTTGTTGAAGCAAAGAATGTACAACTGTAATTAAAAAGTAAGGTGACTAAAATTATATACAAAATATGAATTAAATAAATCCTCTTAGAATCATGTATGAGTATTTCGGCTCGTTATCGGACTAAACATAGATTACCCAGTAATAATAAAATGCAATCCCATTAACAGAAATTAAACTGATCCTTTAGAATGGGAATTATTTGAATGGTATTTTCAAAAACCTTGTTTAAAGTTAACTAACTGGTCCAAAGTGCATATGTAATAACACTGTTTTTGTATAATTAACAGTTTCATCTTTTACTTGATGAAAATCCATTTTAAATTACTTTAAAATAAAACTACCGTTATATTCGATTTTTCCTGAATTATATAAATAGGACCTATTTGAACAACACAGTGGCTTCTTCAGATGTTCATATCAACTCAACATTAACAGTTTAAACATCTGAAGAAACACTATATTGGTGAAACATGTCATATTAATATAATTCGATTTTTGCAATCGCATAAAACCGTAGTTTTATTTTAAAGTAACTGTTTTTATCATTTTACAATGATATATTGCCATTTATTGGATGTTTCATTGAACAAGAATAATAAAAATAGGTTAGATTTTCAATTCTTCTATTGGAACCTTCGGTGTGAAACACTAAACTCAAAGAGATTTACAACTAAACACCAAATCACTTTTTTTTAATTCTCGACGCACACTTCGCTGACCATGTTAACATCATCAAGAGATAATTTAATCTAATTCTAAAACTAAACTATGTTCTATTTATCTGATAACCATAATTACTAACCTACACCTAGGAAGCGTACTACCCAGTGGCGGCTCTTGGGTTTTTAAAGTGAGAGGGGTAGAAGAAAATAGTGCTGCTGAATTTTTTTTTGCTTTCCGCTTCCTCCTTTTTACTGTTCGTGCTATTGAATACAGGAGATGAATCAAGAACATGAGTTAAAGGAAAGAAACTGAACGGAAATAAAAATGATATTTTGCTCTGAAAAATTGTATACTGTAATAAATGCTGGAGGGGCGATGCACCAATGCCCTCCCTCATGAGCCACCACTTGTACTACCTACCTAATAAATCATATAAAAAAAGGGGAAAAAAAGAAAAAAAGAAAAAAATTGACAGTTGACTGAAAGGAATAGGTCCTTTATCCCGTTTCATGATTTTCTTATATTTTTCTATTTGAATGCTTTCATATTCATCCAAAGCCCTATTGTTATTTACACCTTCAACCATTTACTAATGTCTATATTGTAGTCATGTTCGATTGCATGTTGGGCAACACAATTGATTTTTCATTTCTGCCATATCTAATGTGGGCAATGTGTTCTTTATATCTCGTTAATATGGATCTTTTGTTTGCTCTATATATCTTCGATCACAATCTTGACAACTAATTTCGTAAATTCCCGACGTTTCATGTTGATCTACTTTATCCTTTGGATTACCCAACTTTGAACCTTTTCACACAAGAAACTTATAACAACTTAGGAAACCAATGGTTTGGCAAAAAGCGCGAATTTTTAAACAAAAATTACCTTAGTTTTTGATAATTTCCACACCTTCTTCGGCAAAATGTAAGACACTTACAAAGCAAATGCTCTATACAATTACAGTTTTATAATCTAATTGGGTTGGAAGGTTTTCTATAGCACCTGACTTGACTCCGTTGGATTTTTTATCTGTTCACATCTATTGTAGCAATTAAAAACTTTCAATTAGTTTATGGTATCATATCGAAATTAAGTTTTTTTTTCGATCTGAGATCACCTTGAAAGGTGACGACAGTTTATATAAAGTGCATAAGATTACTTCGAAGATTAAATGTGTATTACTTTTTTCTGAATAATTGTCAAAGGTAACCCAAAAAGACCAACGATTAAGGACCCAATAAATTTTGATAGCATGATGAGACTATACCAGATATTTAGGGCAAATATATTCTATAAAAATAGAATTATTATTTATGTACGAGGGTAATCTGAGAAATTCCCAGCCTCAACATGAAGATTCTATTACGCGTCAAAAATATTCTGGTAATATAATTGCGCATGCGTTGAAGAATAACCTTAACAATTTTAGTCATATTAGATCTCCAGTTGTTTTTAACAGTGATTTATGTCAACTGAGCATCTAATATGGTTGACATTTTTAAGGTTTTCTTCCAACGCATGAAAAATTATGTTATCAGAATATTTTTGACACTTCGGTATGCAACACTAAACGCAAAGAGAATCACTTTTTTTTAAGTTCTCGATGCATTCTCTAACCATGTTAGCGTCATCAGGAGATCTAACTATGTTAGCGTTATCAGGAGATGATTTAATCTCATCTTCATGTTGAGGCTAGAAACTTTTTAGGTTTCCCTCGTAATATACCTTTAGGATGAAGTTAATTTTTTTTTGAAGTTTAAGTTTTTTAACTGGGTGCATTATAAAAAGCGATTAAAAAATAATCGGCCAAATAGCAGATAAGGTAAATTGCTGAGGATTAATACATGTATGGATAAGTTTCTGAAACGATTTATGTCGGTCAATAAAACTTGATCGAAATTAAAAAATCAGAAAATGGTAAGGCAGATTATTATTAATTTTAATAACAATGCGTATAATGGATATTAAGTAGAGCTAATATTGAAAGTTTGTAAGACCAAGTTTTATAGACGTCCAAACTCCTGTAACTTGCGTTTCAACCACTTCCATTCACACGTTCTATAAAACATTTTTGAATTACTTCCCTTTTACCAGATTTGCCTTTCTCGGTATTTTATGTAGTCAGTGTTAAAAAAGTGTGTATAAAAGTGTGTGTAAAAAAGTATAGTACTGTGTATAGTAAGTATTGCCCAGCAGGTCGCATATTTCAGGATATTTGTTTTAAAACATTTTCTAATTATTTAATTAATAGGACAATATTAATGTTAGTCGAAAACATCAAATTTCATTTTACGAAGCTTTAATACCTTTAGATACATTTTAATTAGGATGCCGTAAATCCCGACACTAACTGTAAATGCGCGCTAGAATATTTTCAAAAACCACTCGTGTGTTTATTTTTTAATAATTCTAACTTCATTATAAAACTAATGTAAACAAATCAATTCATCTCAATAAACAAGCAGAGAAACAAAGAGAATCGTATCGGTGTCACGGCGCTATACAAGTGCATTAAATCTACAATGGATACTTTCAACTTACCCAAGCCTTTAAAAATATTTTTAAAAAGCCGTTTATTGAGCTGTGAAACAATACAATGGTATCTAATTTATCGACGACAGAGGAAAAAGTAGTCGATTCTGTAAGACCAGAGCTTGACCAGTTGTCAAAGGGGTTGCTGAAAGAATTTGGAGAAGTCCACACCGAAAATACAATAACATGGACCATGGGTCATAAAACATGATCTAGGACTTGGAGTTTACTCGAAAGTTATCGAATAGCGATTATAAATCTATAGATAGTGACTGCTAAAAGGAAATTCAACTGGCAAAATGACAGAGTTTACGGTCATAGCTCTCGGGAGGCTGCTGAATAAATTGGTAAAGTGGAAAGAGATCATCATCCAGCTTCAGTAATGCTTTGGTGGGAAATATCGTACGACGGCGTTACTCAGTCGTGCGAGCAAAATATTGGATCTTTCAGCAAGATTCATCGCATGCCCATAAGGCGAGCTCTATACATTGGTTGAAGGTCAATCTACGTGAATTAATTAAAGAACGCTTTAAAGGCAAGGATAGCATGCTCTAGGCCTCATTGAAATACCGAGGCCCTAAAAGCTGATTTGTTAAAAATAGCAGCTTCAATACCCTTGGAAGTTCAGAGTGCGCTGCTTAACAAGCGACCGAACCATTTGAAGAATTGTGTGTGAAAGCCAAGAGCCGAATAAGATTTATAGTTTTTGAATTCTCTCCTAACTAAGAAATAAATTAACGTAAACTTAATTCCTGTTTGTTCGTATTTCTATAAACTAAAAACTTATGTAAGGGATTGAACTTATATCAGGACTATTAGCTTATGTTACTGAATCATATTCATTTTGTTGGAGGCATAACAAATCATATTGCAAAAACATCATACCCCCCCTCCGGGTGGGAGGGGTCAAGTGTCTTCCGAAACCGATTTCTGGTTTTATACCATCATCAGTCAGACTCGAGCTGAACGTTCGGAAACTCATATTTTCACGAGAAAATAAATAGATCACATTCAATTTGATTTTTTTTATACTTCTGTTAACATATTGGTTTTTTAATACTTTGTACTTTGCAGGTTTTAATTGGCTAATGTAAAAAAAACAAAACGTGTTATTTTTATTACCATTTTTTATTATTATCTAAAATGAAATTGTTTTCGTAAATATTACACTGAAGGAAGGGAAAGGAAACGTAGTCTCATCAGATTAGTCTGATAAAATAGGGACATTAACACTTGAGTTTTTCTCATTCTGCATATGAAAACATTCGTTAAGTGCTGTATAATAAAAATATTTCATCAGAGAATAATATTGCATCAACATAAGCATTTTATCAAAAAACTTCTCTAAAGTGTAACGATGATCAAAAAATAGCATTACTATTGCTCTAAAAATTTGCACACTTTACATATCGACACGGCCATTTGATTTTTAAATTGGTATGGCTCGACTTAACATCTCACAAAAATTTCAAATACTCTCGCTTTTTAAGTTAACAATTGTAATATTTTGAAATTGATAAATATTTTCGTTAGTAATTTTTTTGAAGGGATACTTTTATCGTGCAAAGGATTTATATTAGATTTTATATAAATAACGAAATTTTTTATGTTGATTCATTAAAAATGTTAAGAAATGTTACGGTGATGAAGGTATATTACAAAAAATGTTTACAAGCAGTATATAAAATTAAGTGGTAGCAAATAAGCAGATAAAGATAAACCTTGTTCAGAAAGACTTTATGTACTATAGGTTAAAGCAAAGTGCATTATAGGCTAAGTAAGGGTTAGGGCTTAGATTTTTAAATTAGTACTTGTGCCATTTCGGTTCCTTTACAGTCTTTCTTTAGCATGTATATGATAACTAAAGGGTTTCCCAATAAGAATGATAGGATTTCAATTTGAAACAAAACACAGAAAATTGGGCCGAAAATGGTGCTCATTGTTTTTATGAGATGGTATATTTTATGCCATTTATGATTTAAATAAAACATCGTTCAAGTGACCACCTCGACTTTTCTTGTACTGGTTGATCCGATTGGCCCAGTTTTCAATAACTCGGGTCGTACGGCGATCATATCGGTATATTTTGAGTATATTGGGTGGTGCTGCAAATGTTGCTCGAATGTTGGCTTCAAATTCATCAAGAGTCTTGGGTTTGTTGGTGTAAACCTTTGATTTAACATAGCCCCAAAGAAAATAGTCTAAATGTGTTAACTCACAAGATCTTGGTAACCAGTTGCAAGGGCCATTCCGTGAAATTACCGATTCTCCGAACTGATTACTCAATAAGTCCATCGTATTGCGTACTATGTGGCAACTTGCCCCATCTTATTGGAAATATAGTTCATCCGCATCAATTTCATCAATTTTCAGAAAGACAAAATCGGATAACATGGCACGAGAGCGTTCGCCATTCACAGTGACGGTCTGTCCTTCGGCGTTCTTGAACAAATACGGCCCAATAATGCCACCGTACCATAATCCACACCAAAAAGTTATTTTTTCGGAATGTAATACGGCCTGCTGAATCACTTGTGGGTTTGACTTACAACAAAAATGACAATTTTGCTTATTGACGTAGCCGTTTAATTAAAAATGAACCTCATGGGAGAAGATGATTTTGCGATGAAAATCCGAACGGTTTCCATTGTCACCCATTTTGTCTGTTGGTTTAAGTTCTTGTACCAATAAAATCTTGTATGGGTGTAACCCGGGATTCCAACGCAATATACACCAGGTGGTCATCCAGGATAAGCCCAACTTTTGAGAACGGCGCGGAACAGACACATTATCTTTCTCGGCAAAATTTGTGTGGTGGCTTTTGGTCATGAAGACTAAACTCATGTTTAATCAACTTGTCAATTATACGGCGGATGGCTTGATAAGAAGGAGCAGAATGACGACCGATGGTTTTGAACAAAATGCGCTTTGAATAACAACAAAACTTACCCAAACGTTGTGGCAACGATTTGTCATGAATTGGATATCAAATATGATCGCTATTACCTATCAAAATCCTATCGTCCCTATTAGGAAGCACTTTATATATAAAGTCATATTCCAGGTACGGTTATGCATATATACGGTTATGCATTGTACTATAGTGTTCTTTTCTGAATTAACCATAGTAAGATGTACTGCAATAAAATTATTATTATTTCCTTTTTTCCTCTTTTTCCCCAGCAAACTGTATTTTAAATCAAGTGCAGGCTTTAGCCAAAATAACTTCATTGATTTAAAAATTTTCAGGGACTACGGGTAGTATTAAGGTTAACCATCTTCTATATGACCCTGAAAAGATTTTCGTTTTTTTCCCAGACTTTTGATGTAAATTTTAAGATTATTTGGTATGATGCCAGTTGTTGAAACGGCCAATGGGACGATATAAACCAGGTTCAACTTCCATGTTCACTTTATTTCCAGCTTGAGGTCTAAAAATCCGTTGATTCTAGTACTGTCTCGGATATATTTATGATAGGGAACTCGTTTTGTTATAAGATCATCGTGATTTGCCAGCTCCTGGTGGATTATACTGGCCAACTGGTTATGACGGTGAGGATAGTCCATCTGGCCTTAGAGAGTCTACTACACGCATCTACTATGTGTTGTATGTTTTCAGACTTTTCGTGACATTTTTTACATTTGTGACATGACACTAATGTGTTCTTAATGACATAGGGGAGAATGGGGGAATCACGGACGGCGGATAATGATGAACGCGCCTTTTTAGGTATGCTAGAAAAAGAAGGGAGATATTTGTTATGACGCGATCGCGAGTCGAGCCCGAAACTATTGGCGGACTGCCAGTGGTAACGTAACGCCGCATTTGCTGTACAAAATAAGTTACATTGATTTTTGTTTTACCATTTAATTTGATTTTTGAGTAAACTTGTAAAGGTGTAAAACATTTTAGCTATAACATGAAAATTTGGAATTACTTTTCTGAATTAACATCTAATTAAACAATATTTTCAATATCATGGCATGTGCATTACGCGATTCTAACCTCAAAATAGAATGTTTTGCTTTTTGGTGTTTATAGGCTAATGGCGGATGAGTGAGCGGGGCAACCTTGGAAGTTCGCAATTACCCCTAAACTATAAAATAATTATCATTCTAATTTATATTTTATTTTATTTATTATTACTATTATTATTAATTCTGAATTATTATTTTATTTATTGCATACTTTATCGTACACATGCAAATATACAAATAAATGACATTATTAAAATAGTACAAAGGGCGAGGTTATCACTAGTCAGCGATTTCTTACCGCAAAACCGCAGCCTTTCTAAAGCCTCACATTTGAAGAGCTTACATGTAAATTTTTTAACTTTTTTGTTAAATAAAAATTGTGTATTTACCTTTTCAAATATATTTCAGATGCCATGAAATTTCCAAAGAAAAGCGAAGAGCTAATATAAATTGGAAGACTTTAGAAAAAGCTTTATAGATGTGAAAAACAAAACACTTTTATTAGAAAAAGCAGCTGCTACATAATCTTTACCGAAAATTACTATACATCAAGAAAGAAATTATAAATGAACCAAAATGTGGTGGGAAAGCTGTTTTTTTCTGAAGATCAAGAAAAAGAATTGGAAGGACGTATAATCAAACGCAGTAAACATTTTTATGGGTTGACCATAGAGATGGTACGTAAAAAGCTTTTAGATTTGCCGATGTAAATCATTTAAAACATAATTTTGACAAAATATCCCAGATTGCAGGAAAAGAAAAAAAGGTTTTACGGTTTCAAAAAATCGCACACAAACATTTCACTAAGAAAACCTGGGTCTACTTCTATCAACAGAATAACAACTTTTAATGAAACTGAGGTGGAAATTATTGATTGATTTGTCTGTTACTTTGGGATAGTTCATTTTTTAAATCGAATAAAACAATTTTATTCTTTGTAATTTATCACTTTTATTTCTAAATTTAAGTAAAACCTTAGTTTTAAAGTAGTATTTGAGAATGTAAAATCATCTTACGAAATTATAGTCACACAAATTTAAAAATAAAAGTGATAGATATATAAAATTGTTTTATTCGATGAGGTGAAAATGTTCTTCGACATTTTGGAAGCATTACAAAGAAAACACCACTTTGATGTTAATCTATTGCGTGAACGAAATTAGGAAATGCTTGCTTGCTATAGTACTTAGTCGACAGAGTAGAAATATATTGTTATACCTTCCACCTCTTACGTCCCATCGGACGCAACCACTGAATTTAACATATTTTGGATCCCTCAAGACTGAATAATCCTTCCCAACTTGCCACACCACAAAACGGAATACACTTCCAGGAAAAAACATTCAACTGTTGTAACCAATACTCCTATAAAAGCTATTTTAGAAGAAAAACAAGAAAAAAAGAAAAATAACCAGGAGATGAAAGAAGGTGTTAAGAATCTTAAAGCATTTGCAAAGGATAACTTGAAAACTAAAGCTAAAAATGATATACCGCGCAAGAAAGTCTATAAAGGAGAATGATTATTATTGCTTGGTTTGTGCTGAAGATCCGCCTAATGAAAACTGGATAAAATGCTATAAATGCAGCTTATAGGCCAACGAAAACCGCACGAGTGGTGAAAGCACATCAAAGGGATTCATCTGTAACTTTTGTGACGCATAATCTTTGTTCGCGATTACACCACACGTTGTGGGTAATTCCGAACACTAAGGATTAAGTTTTTTTGTTAAAAGTTGATTTTATTTTGAAAATTGAACTAATTTGATTATAAGAATTTATGACTGAATAATTTTAGCATATTTTAAGTATTAAAAAGCCTTCTAACGTTAAATGGTTTTTACGTGTATGGTAATTACTCTCTTCCCCCCTATATTTGGTAGATTTTAACGTGCAAGGGTTGAACGATCCTTGATTCTTGCACAACCCTGAATTACATATATAAACAGATTTGCGATTGTTAACAAAACGTTCGATGCGCTCTTGTCGAGGGTGATGTTTTCGGTTTTTTGGTTAGTGTAGTTTTAATTTTTCGTATGTAGGTTTTCGATATCCGTATTTAACCAAGATACGAAGGTCGTTCGATAAGTCCTTAGAAAATGCAAAAGATGGCGCTCGTAGCATCGAAAATGGTTTGTTTTTAGTAAGCAACATTATTCACCAGATTGCTGTCAAAGTATGAATTATATTCATCACATGGTCTCATTTTAATTGTAGATTGAAGCAAGAAACTTTTGTTTATTTAGAAAAAATGGAAAAAAGTGAGTTTCGAGTGGTGATTAAACACTTATATTTAAAAGGCTTAACACCGAAAAAGATCAAAGCTGAGTTGGATGAAGTTCATGACACATCTGCTCCTGTGTTCCAACTGTTTATAATTGGGTAAATGGGTTTAAATGTGGCCGTACATCCACAAAAGATGAACATCGTTTGGGATGTCCAGTGAAAGTGACTACCCAAAATGATTAACAAAATCCACGACAAGGTTTTAAGTGATCGATAAATCAAAGTGAGCGAAATAGTTGAGGCCACAGGCTTGTCACAATTCATTTCAATTTTGCACGAAAAATTAGGTGTAAAAAAATCGGCAAGATGGTTGCCGTTTTTGCTCTCAGTGGAGAATAAACGGAATCATGTGGTCGACACTGAAGCTGTTTTGGTGCTTTTTCGTCGTAATCCTGATGAGTTTCTGCGTTGATACATAACTGTGGACGAAACATACTACACGAAACAACTACTAAGACTCCGAAGACAAAAGAGCAATCAAAACAGTGGGTTTTTGAAGGTGAACGGGTTCCAAAGAGGGTAAAGACAGTGAAATTGGCCGGCAAGGTTACGGCCTCAGTTTTTTAGGATGCACGCGGAATCATCTACATCCATTTCTTGGAAAACGCAAAAACAATAACTGTAGAATATTATGCATCGTTATTACACCGGTTGAGCGAAGAAATCAAGAAAAATCTTCCTTATTTGAAAAAGAAAAAGATCCTCTTCCATCAAGACAATGCACGGGTGTACATCTGTACAGTTTCAATGGCATTTCAATCATGGAATTGAAATTCGCTTTATTACAACATACCGTCCTTATTACAATTCACCGTATTCACTGGATTTGGCCCCCAGTGACTTTTTTTTATTTTCGAACTTAAAAAAATGGCTCAGCGGACAACGGTTCGCATCGAACGAGGAGGTCATCGCCCAAACAGTTGCCTATATTGAGGACCTTTCGAAATTTTACTTTTTAGACGGCTTAAAAAAGTTGGAGAAACGCTTGGAAAAGTGTATAGAACTAAAAGTAGATTATCTTAAAAAATTTTAAAAAAATTAAGTAATTTGTTTTTCTATCTTTTTCTAAGGAGTTATTGAACGACCCTCTTATAATTCCAAAAGAATATGTTAAGGCTGATATTTCAAAAGCTTTTACAGCTTTTACTATATTCCTGCTGTCAAAGTCGGACATGCTTATGATTTCAAGTCTGGAACTAATTATTTTAGTTCAAGTTTCCTTAACAAGTGTGTGCTCAACTGTCTAGGACTGTCATATTCTAAGGTATTTGTACACGTAGCCTTCCAGCATTGGCTCTATATTTAGATCCTCGCTTTATGATAATAATGTAGTTCTACATTTATCTAATTTATTATTCGTTATCGAATGTTATTAATACTATTACTATTATATTTCTTTATTATTACTAACATTTTCTGGTTTACGTTTGGGAATTATTTTAGTTTACGCAGAGTTTAAACACTGATTCCAAATATAGTTAAATTAGATTCAGTAGTAACGGACAATCGTGCCGTTGGGTTTCTCTCAGAAATTTTCGCATAAAACATGATTATCGTTATATCTGCCTGTTGTAAGTATTACAAGTATCTAAAATATTTTATCCAACAATAATTATTATCAATTAATGATACGGTTGTTTTACATCTATTTTAATATTATCGAATGTAACTGTAAGCTACGTAAATCTTCTTTGGAATAATTACAAATTTTCACAAAATGTTTATTTATTATGATCCTGTTCAAATGAATATTTTAAAAATGAAGCAAGAGTTACGTTAAGTCTCGGCCATTTTGACGTATTAGATGTACTTAAATATGTGTAAAAAATACGATTTTTAGACTCTAATTCTAATATGATGCGTTCGAGTTGAAATTGATCATATTTAAAAATCAAGGGAAATTTTTTCGTGCACCACGTAAAAATTGCCCAATCCTTTAGTCGATATTCAACGTCAACAAACATCTTCCGAGGCCAGTTTCAGGCCTTAAGCCAAAAAAAAATATCCAGTATGCGAATATTTCGATATGATTCGTATTTACGGAGAAGTTTAACAACATTCTGAAGGGCGTATGCGTATTTATGGGCAATGATACTCACAAAGGCCGATTCGAGGGCGGCAAAAAATTGCCTACATTTCTCAAAGACTTTTGTATAGCGAGAAATCAGTCCTGAAGTCGAAGAATACATTTTATATCTTGTTGAAAAGGATTTTACCAGAAATACAGTGTTATACGACAATTTGGGGTTTTCAATTATTCTATCCTATGCCTATAATGTACAATGAGTATAACCTTTATCACAGGATGACATAGCTGCACGTGATTGCAGCCAACATTCGACATGGTTCCTCCAGGCGTTCAGCTTGAGCCCAACTGATGACGCCTTAAGGGCAGAAACCGGTCTTCGAAAACGCTTGCTGGCATTTCGGGTGGCGGATAAAGGAATGACAAAGCATCCACTTGCAGCACGGCTGACGTTTTGTTTATTTTTTAATACTTTTCCCCGCTTCTCCACCAGCTCACTTCACTATTATTCGTATATATATACACACACATATATATATATATATATATATATATATATATATATATATATATATATATATATATATATATATATATATATATATATATATATATATATATATATATATATATACTGGTTCATTAGATGTTTAGGCAGAACTACTTAAAGTAAATATTTGAAACTATAAACAAACATGAGCTCTCCATTTAAAATATTTTCTCTGCTGCGGTGTTACCAAATCTACTCGTAGCTGATACTAACTTTGATTTGTTTTTTTAAATGGAATACTCTATATAATATTACATTTTGAGATTCTATGAGGTATTTTGAAACGTATACTATACTTATCTTCTTGAGCCATTTCGGAAATAAAAAATATTTTTAACGAAATTTGGCAAGAAAAATCCCTGAAAATAAAAATATTTCTTTTTACAACCAGCACAGCTAGATATTTGAATTTTTGAATACGGTTTCTTTATGATAATATGACCCGAGAAATAATTTAACGCATACAGGGTGTTTACAAAACAGTGTACATTTAATAGAATTTAAAAATTCATGTTATGTAGGAATTTTAAATGGAACATCCTATATTTTATAGTGGAGCACAAAAGAGCAATAAATTCTGTATCTAAAAGTGTTAAGTGATGATATTAAATAAGTAATTATTTAAATAAGTAATTATCTAAGGATTTAAATAAGTAATTGTCTAAGTAAAGAATGGAAGGAATTAACTAATCGAATGCAGTGATTATGAATTTATTTATTTTATATGGACAGTGTGAATTTAGCACGAGTGAATGAAAGAAAATTTAGATGGATTCAAACAAATTTTATAAATTTTGGTTTTCCGAAGGCACCTCGGAATTTTACCAAGACATCTGATGAGGATAACGAGATCAACATTCTGGCTTATTTCCATGTGTATCCAAAATCTTCTATTAGAAGAGCTGAAGATAAGTTGCTTATAACATTCTCCTCAATACAATAAATACTGAAAAAACGCGGCATGCGCCCTTACAAATTTTCCAACAAAAACAAAGTTACAAGTCCAGTTTCTCAAGCCATACAACTGCATTCAAAGCAGTTGGTACCAGCTTGATGGTGCTCCGGCACACTGTACAGAACAAGTAAGCAGGCAACTCTATGAACTATTTCAAGACCGGTGGTTTAGACATTTGGGTCGGTGGAATTGGCCGCCGAGATCACCCGATTTAACTCCCATTGATTTCTATCTTTGGAGATAATATTTAAAAAACGTCAGTAAACACTAGAGTAGTTAAAACATCAGGTAAATCTAGCATTCGCAATCTTAAATCCTATTGAGATAAGAAGAGCCGTCACGGAAGGGGTCCATATTAGAATGTCGAAGTGTTTGGAATGTAAACGGTCAGCGTTTCGAACATTTGCTATACAAATAGTTTTTTAGATAGCATTATATTTCTAATTTTAATTGTGTGTTATTGTTTACTAAAATAAACCGTTATCTTTGCTTGAATTGGATTATTTTGGTTCTTTGTTTATAAATCAAAAACCGTTAAAAATAGGTATATCTTCACTTAATACATTTACATACATAGTTTATTGCTCTTTTGAGCTACACTATAAAATACAGGATGTTCCATTTAAAACTCCTACATAACATGAATTTTTAAGTTCTATCAAAAGGTCACTATTTTGTAAACGCCATGTAAGCGATAAATTAATTTTCATATCATATTGTCATAAAGCAACCTGTTAAGGAACCGTATTTAAAAATTTAGATATCTAGTTATGCTGATTGTAAAAAAATATTTTTTTATTCAGGGGTGTTTGTTCTCAAATTTCTTAAAAAATATTTTTTATTTCCGAAATGGCTCAAGATATGTTACATAAAAAATATTCAAAATGCTTCACAGAATCTAGAAATGCAATAACATATAGGATTTTACATTTAAAAAAAACGAAGTTGGAATCAGCGCCGAGTTGATCTGGTAATACTGCTGTGCAGAAAATATATTCATCATCATCATCATCATCATCAACCTATGTCGATCCACTGCAGTATGAAGGCCTCTTCAGCATGCTTCCAACTTTCACGGTCCTGGGCTTTCCTCTGCCACTTGGGTCGAATATACTTAACGATGTCATCAATCCATCGTGCTTTCGGTCTTCTTCGCGGACGTTTACAATCAAGCGGTATCCACTTCAGGATTGTCTTGGTCCATCTGTCATCACATCGCCTCGCTATATGGCCTGCCCATCTTTATTTCAATTGCTTTACTCTTCCAATGATGTCACATACTTTTGTTTGTCCCCTGATCCATGCGCAGGACTTTCTGTCTCGTCTTGTAATGCCAAGCATACATCTTTCCATTCCCCTCTGTGCCACCCGAAGTTTTTGAATTGATTGCAATGTGGGTGTCCAAGTTTCACTTCCGTATATCATAACGGGTAGAACGCACTGATCGAATACTTTTCTTTTCAGACAAAGTGGGAGTCTGCTCTTAAACACTATGTTGAGCCTGCCAGCCACATTTAACACGCCGTTTCACCTCCCGGGCGGTTTCCCCTTCATAGAAATCATCTGTCCAACTTATATAAAGCTGTCTACAATCTCCAAATCCCTTCTTAAAACTGAAATTTTTCTGTTCTGAGCGAAGTTATTGAACATAACCTGACTCTTTTTCAGTTTTACTTTCAAGCCAAATGGTTGCCCAACTCTTTGCAGTTCTTGTATGCTTCTTTGCAGCTCTTCTGGGTCTTGTGAAAGGGGAACAATATCATCTGCAAATCTAAGATGGTTTACGTTTGTACTACTGACCTTTACACCATCCTGTTCCCAATCCAGTTTACGAAATACTTCTTCAAGGCCAGCCGAGAAAAGAATAGGCTATATTGCGTTACCCTGCCATACACCTCGTTCTACATTAATTCCCACTTCAAGATCATCTGTAGCTCCATCATATATCGATCCTAATAGGTTTACATATGCTTTATCTACCCCTTGACTAAGCAGTGCATCCATTATTGCATGCTTTGAGATGGAGTCAAATGCTTTTTCGTAGCCGATAAAAGCCAATCACAGTAGCATGGTGATTACTGATAGGAGACTTATTGGACGGTAGTTTTTTAAATCTTCCTGTGCTCCTTTTTTATGTAAAATGATCAGTTCTGCATTTTTCCATAAGTCAGGTACTTTTTGTTCTTTGAGGCATTTTGAATATAATTTTACCAGTGTTTTATGTAACGTCCGACCACCAGCTTTTAGCATTTCGACAGTTACACTGTGCTTTCCTGGAACCTTGCCGTATTTCATCGATTCTATAGCATTTGTTACTTCATCCACTAGGATATATGGCATTTATTCTTCCGTGGCAACTGTTGTCTTTGATTGGTTCTGATCTTCATATAACTGGGCATAAAATTTTCTGACAATCTCTAACATTTGGGTACGCGCTCTGCACACTGTGCCATCCTCTCGCCTTAAGGCATATATTTGCTTTCTTTTGTTTCTCAGCTTCTGTTCAGCAGTTCTTCTTGTTAATTCCTTTGTTTTCTTCCAGGGTTTTTTGCACTAGCTGCATGTTAAAACGGCGCGTGTCCTCTCTGATACGTTTCCTTATAGTTTTGTAGAGTTCAGTGTACTCGACCCGGCCAAAAGGACTACCTGCATTTCACATTGGCCGCCGTTTCTTCATTAAATCAATGGTCTCACTGGAGATTTTTGTTTGTATGAGACATTTTTCTTCTGGTGCAATTGAAGCAGCCGTTTGAAGCACATTGTTGGCGATTTATTCATATTGAACTGAAATTTCCACCTCCTCTAGATCTTGTAACGCAGCAAACCGGTTTAACAAAGCAATCTCAAAATCGCTTCCTCTCTGTAGCAGTTTCCCAGAATCCACTTTACCTTTCTTTGATCTTACCACTCTTTCGCGCTCTCATCGACAGTCAATCCGAACCCTTGCTCGTACCATTCGGTGGTCACTTCCAACATTAAAATTGTTAAGGACACTACAATTAATAAATATTGTTTTATCGTTGGTCATGATGTAGTCAATTTTACTTGTGAGCCCAGATGGACTTTTCTATGTCCATTTTCTGCTGATATTTTTCTTATAGAACGAATTCATAATATACAGTTCTTGTCCTTCAGTAAAATCAACCAATCTATCACCTCTATTGTCTCGCTCACCAGTTCCATATGGGCCAGTTGCATTTTTGTCAGTTCTTGTTCCAATTCTGGCATTAAAATCATCCATCAGTATTTTGTACCTACATTTCTTCTTGTATAAAAGCTGGGCCACATCATCATAAAATACCTCAATTTCCTCATCCATATACCATAATTGGTGCATAAGCTTGGACAATTTGAAGCCTAAACTTTTTATTTAGCTGAATGACGCATTGGGCTAGTCGGTCGGATGTACAAATTTTACTACACTGTCCTTCAGCTTTCGATTGATGAGGAATCCAATTCCACTATATCGGCCATTTTCCGTACCTCGAGTGTAGAGTACGCGTCCATTTGGTTCCAATATATATATATATATATATATATATATATATATATATATATATATATATATATACAATTCCTAGGTGATTTATTAGGGATCAACTTTAATCACAGCTAAAATCCTTATCGAATATAACGGGTCTTCCAGATTTTATGCAATCGAAAAATCACCGTTCTTAATTTTGTTAAATCCACGCTTACATGTTCTGTTATTCTAAACATTAGGAGGTAAACAGCATTAATGATATTTGTCACAAGAGTCACACTGTTAAACTTTCGAAACTCAGAGTACATCAAATGTCTAATATGGATGAGAATGCAAGGTGTGGATAAGTCCACATACCGGTATACTACGCTCCAGGAACTAACAATTTCTAGTTCTAAACTCCCAGTGGAAACACTGGATCTATAAGCTTATAAGCAACCATGACTCCGTGCAAGTAATTACAATGATACCCCAGGTGGTAAATAATCTACCCGTCGGCAGACGGCAATCAGGTGTTCGGATTCTGGGGAACTTGGACTTTCACGATTTCAAAAAAAGTCGGAGCTTTCCAGCAAATTTCCTCACAAAATACCTACATATATTGGCACCTTCAACATCAACCCGCTGGTCTAACCAGGGAAACTTCACAACCTAACTTTAGAACTTGACAGGCAAAAGATACTTGTGCTTGCCCAACAAGAAACACGCATGACGGATGAGGACATGTCAGACTACGGGAATTATCACATATTCAAAAGTAGGACAGACAAACGAGTCGCCAGGGGCGCTCCGCTTCTGGGTATGGCCTTTGTGGTACACACAGGGATAGTTAATTCTATTAAGAAAATCACTCCCATATAGAATATACTAATGACAATGCGCATACAGAGCGCTAATAAAAATACACCATGATCAACGTACATGCCCCTACAAACGGGGACAACAAGAAAAACACCAAGTCTACAGAGAAATTCTGGGCAACGCTAAAGAAGGCAATGGTAAAGGTCCCAAAGGATGACGTCAACATTTTACTGACCAACTTTAATGCACAAATCGGTAGAGAAAAAATCCATCAGAAAACCGTAGGCAAATTTCCCAGTCACAAATTTACCAACAGGACGGCACAAGGCTCATCGAACTATGACAACAGAATAACCTGAAGATCAGGTCAACATCCCTAAGAAAATCCCCATGAAAACAGAAGATATGCAAATCGTCTATACAACAGATTGGAGAATTCCAGATAGACCACGTTGCGATCTCACACCCACAACAAAGACAGATCCAAGATGTCCAAGTCCGTAGGGGTGCGAATAATGACTCAGACCTCTACCTACACGAATCAAAGTCAAGTTCACCCGAAGGAGAATTCATCACAAGAAAACACATCTACAGAAATTCGACACGAAAAAGATCAAGGAATCGAATATAACAGAGGAATGGGAAAACGAACAACCAGATACATAGGAAAAATTCAACAAAAAAATTATACAAAAAGAACAGGAACTGATCCCATTGAAGAAGAACGCAAAACACCCTTGGTGGGACTCGGAATGCGAAAGTGCATTGCAGCGACGCAAACGAGCATTTCAGGAGTACAACACTGAAAAATCCCCAGAATGTCAACAGCTTTTTGACGTGATTAGAAAACAGACCGCAAAGGTTATCAGGCAAACTAAGAGGAAGTACATGAAGAAACAACTAGACTCAATAGAGGAGAATCTCCGCAATTACAACACAAGAGACTTTTATAGGGCTTTCGCAAGAGAAATCCGTGGATACGTACCACAAAATCTTTGCTTCTGAAAGCGAAATGAGAGATTAACGCTAACCAATCAGGAGAATTGTCAGGAGTTGGCACACTATTTCTCTGATCTCCTGAATTGCCCCGAAAGCGACACAAGCTTCTTTAAAAAAAACTGCATCTATACCCAGTCAGAATCACGAACATCAACACAGGAAGAAATCCACAGGCACATACGCAAACTAAAGAATAACAGAAGAATAACATCTGGTGAAGATGGTATCACCGCGGAACTATTGAAAAACCTCGGACCAAATTCATTGCAGGAACTTATGCAAATTATCACGAACATTTGGTAAACAGAAACATTACCAGCTGAATGGAAATGTGTTCTTATTCACCCGTTGCACATGAAGGGAGACAGAACAGATGTGAACAATTACAGAGCAATCTCTTTACTACAAGTCACTGAGAGGATTTTGTGTCACACACACACAATATCCTCGCAGTATGCCTTCTCCGGAGAACACAAGAACAATTAGAACACAAAATTGGCGAGTACCAGGCAGGCTTTCTCCCTGGTCGCTCATGCACTGAACAAATATTTAACCTAAAAACTATATTGAAATACAAAGCTATCAGGAACGTCTCAATCATCTGCACGTTCGTGGACTTCAAGAAAGCATACGACTGCATCGACCGAAAATCTTTGTTCAACATCCTAAAAGAACAAGGACTTGACCCCAAAATACTACGATTGATCAATCAGACACTGACCGACACAACCTCAAAAGTGAAATTTATGGTAGAAATTTACAAACCCTTCCTGATTAAAACCGGTATACGCCAAGGAGATGGGTTATCCCCACTCTTCTTCAACCTGGTCCTGGACAAAGTTATAAGAGAATAGGAAAAAAAACCGAAATATAAAGGACAATGGAAACCAACATGATTCGGACGACCCAAAAATGACATAGAACCATAGAAAATGACATCCATACTCGCAGACAATGAACAAATGGCAACCAAACAGATAGAAGTCCTCAAGGAATGTGCAGAGAAAGTCGGCCTACAAATCTCCTTTCGAAAAACCGAATTTTTCTGCTCAAAATTAGATGTCCAAAATTTGAACACCAAATACAGCAAAATAAATAGGGTGTCTCACTTCAAATACCTGGACGAGATCCTCGAACCCATACAAGATGAAGAGGGCATACGGCAAGACGTACAATATCTACAATAAGAAATGCATATCCACATACGCAAAAATAAGACACTACAACACAATAATCAAACAAGAGGTACTATACGCAAGCGAGACACTTATACTACACACAAAAAGCAGCATAGAAAACATACTAAAGGAAGAATGCAAAATTATGAGGAAAATTCTCGGCCTAAAACTGACAGAGGAAGGATACAGATTACATTCTAGAAAGACCACAGAGATAATGTTCAAAGTAGCAATGGACATAAGAAAAAGAAGGTTGAATTCGATGGACATATCAATAGACTCTCACCGACAAGATCTGGGACAAGGTGGACAGAGGAAAGAAAGAGAATCCACGGAGAAAGGATGAGAGAGATGTGGAGAATCAGAAAGAACACTCGAAAATGAGTCAGAATGCTTTGCGTGTTCCAAACCGGGTCTATACGCACCTAATAATAATATTTTATATATATATATATATATATATATATATATATATATATATATATATATATATATATATATATATATATATATATATATTTATATATGTGGTTTTTCATGCACTCTGAGTTTCGAAAGTTTAACAAAGTTACTCATGTGACAAATGTTTAACAAAATTAAAGACGATTATTTTCTCTGGTAAATGGTGAAATCTAAAAAACCCGTTAAGTTCGGTAAGGATCTACTTTTAGCTATAATTGAAGTTGATATAATTGAGTTAGCCATAAAGCTTCAATCTTTATGATTCAAAATACAATGGTATTTAAAACAATTGAACAAAATGCAAAGAGAAGGAATGTGGATGACACAATCAACTTTTAGTTGAAAATAAAATTCGACATGCACCTATATGTAGTGCACTTTTGTCTAGGCTCGACAAAGATATTTTTCTTCAACAAGTAGTTATTGGAAATTAAAACATTTTATACAGCAATCCACATAAGAAAAGAACAATGGTTAACAACAGGACCACCATCTTACCCTACTTTAAAACCGGGTACTCACCCTAAAAAAGTGTCACTGTCAATATAGTGCGATGTAAATATTCAATACGAGGTTCTGATGAAATCGTTCTGATGAAATCGTAAGTCGTGAATATTATTAAGAATAATTAATTAAGATTTATTAGCAAATATTAATATCCTAATGAAATTGTAAGCCCCGAATATTATTGTGCTCAGCTTCGTAGATTAAACATAGCTTTGATTCAGAAAAGGAGTTATTCTGCAGCATGACAATGCAAGACCTCATATTGCCGGAATCACCACAAAAAAATGTGCCTGGCTCCTCACCCACCGTATCCTCATCATGCTGCACTATCAGATTACTATAATTTCAAATTTTTGGAATATTTTCTTCATGGAAAAAATTATACTGCGGGAGTTGTAAATTGAAATCGCAGAATATTTTATTTCAAAATCACCCTTATTTTACAAAAAGGGACTAGGAAGATGGTCAGAGAGATGGGCCAAGATTGCCATTAACTATGGAGATAATATTATAGATTAAAACTGTATTAAATCGTAAGTAAAATAAAATTTTAATCAGTGTTAAGAAGTGGCATCACTTATTAGTACCATTAATAGTACTTTTCCTAAAGCTTTCCGAATTTTAAATTTCTACTTTCCTGATTAAAATGTCCACGCTTAATTGTAAAAACATTACAGTAACATTAAGAAAATAAAAATATTTTTCTACCTGAAATAATATTTTCGTAGACTGCAAAAGAAAATTCAATTTCGACCTATGGAACTATCCACAATAACGATAGTATAAAATTTCACTTACAATGTACGTTAACCATTATCCTCTTGCTAACAGTTGGTGGAACGCCATTGGTGGCAATGCACATGTAAGCACCCATTTCCGTACGCGATATCTTCCATAGTTGCAAAACTTCACCTTGGTAAGATGATACTGAAACAATAAAAATATATTTTCTAGTTGTTTGCAGTAGATAAAAATAAAATGTCGTCTTTTTACTAATGTACTGAGTTTGCCACCATATTTTAGATGTTTTACGAACGTGTGCGGAATGAAATGCATATTTGTTATCCCATTATTTACTATTTTAATTCATTCCTGGCTTCCATTTTCACAAATAATCTTGGAATTATAATAATAATAATTTTGAATCTATAATACACTTTATACTGATGAAAAAGGAGAATATAATGACAATAGTTGATACACGGGTAAGAAGAGGATTTGAAATTGATAGCTACCTAGTAGTTACGAAAATAAAAGAAACTATAATATGTAAAACCGAGCTGAAAAGCAAAATTAATCCCGAGAACCTAAAAACTTATGAAGTGAAAGATAAACGTTTAGTACAAAACTATACAGAAGAAATTAATAAATAACACAGGTCGACATGATTTTTGTAGCATTGATGAGAATGCTCTTTTTGCGTTTCATTTAGGTGGTTATTAAAACACCTTTTCACAGAAATGGCCTAGCGCGTCTCATTTTTAAGTATCTGCTTCTCCTTCATATCATGGCGTAATTGAAAATATTAGTACCTGACTTTGGAGTACTCAGGTAAGAAGTACTTTGGTACAAAATATTGCTGTTTTTGTGTCTATGGGTCAGCAGGGCAACAAAAGAACATTACAGTAACAAAAATAGAACTTCTTTTGAACCTGGTACTTCAAACATAAAATATGCACCCCTTGTTAACCCAAAGAAGGTGCTTCTTCTGCCTCTTTATATTAAGTTTGGACTAATAAAAACTTTGGCAAAGCCATGGACAAAGGAGGTAATGGTTTCAAGTGCCTAAAAAAATATTTCCTCAATTACGTGATGCAAAACTAAACGAAGGCATATGTATTGGATTTCAAATTAGAAAGCTTCTAGGTTATTTCAGTTATCAAGAAAAATTAAATGAAAAGGAAATGGCAGCTTGGAAGTATTTTGTAAATGTAGTGAAATGATTTCTGGGCAACAATAAAGATGAAAACTATAAACCTCATAGATGAACTCTTAGCTTATTTTCATCAGTCACATCAAAAAAGTTAAAATTTGTTGAATTGTGTAACTAGGGACATTTAAAGAAAGTAACAAAGATCATAGCATAGAATGCAAATGGAATATATTCAGAGGTAGTATATTAAGACAAGCAACATAATCATGCGATGTGAACAGAACGAGAAAAAACCAAAAACAATCACCAAGGTGGACTGAAGAAGTTAGAAATAAAATTAACGGATATTTTAATATATATATATATATATATATATATATATATATATATATATATATATATATATATATATATATATATATATATATATATATATACATATATATATATATATATATATATATATATATATATATATATATATATATATATATATATATATATATATATGTATATATAAATAATAACGTATCTATCAATTAAAATAAAATTAGATCATCTACCTATGATCATGTACATTCTAGAACTATTGGAGAACTATATTATGTATATTCAAAAAACTATAACACAAACAACATAGCAGAAACAGATGATAAACGAAACATATAAAGGAGAATGCAAACGAATATAATGAATAAATCATGGCAAGGGAAATAAATTAGCTTATAAAGAAATTAAAAAATGGAAATGTGCTATGAAAATATGGGAATGATAAAATTACTGCAGTAGTGTTCAAAAAGATGGAAAAACAAAGATGAGAACAAATATTGTTAGAAATTTATAAGTAACTTTAGAAGGAACAAAAGCTACGAAAATAACTGAAAAATAGGTCAAATGCTATCCATTCGCAAAAAAAGAGATAACAAAGATTGCAACAACTACAGGGGAATTATACTATTAAATACAGCAGTGAAAATTTATGAAGTAATACTTAAACAAAATATTACAAAATAAATAGAACCAGAATTAAATAAATTACAAAGTGGATTTAGGAAAGGCAAAGGAGACCATATATTTACAATAAAAGAGCTTTTGACCGAGTATCAAAAAATAAACTATTGAAATACTCAGACAAACAGAAGAAACATATGTTGGAGCAGTTAAAAGTTTATGCTGGAAGGTGGGCTAAACTCTCTACTGTATATAATATAATATGGATCAAATAGTCAAATATTTAAAGGGTAAGGTAACACTTATTGTACATAGGATACAGAATCTTACAGAGAATAAAAATCACGGAATGCGCCTTTTCCGATGATGTAATGATTATGGGAAATGATGAAAGAGATTCAGGAGGAACACAACATAATTCTTGAAAAAGTGGACAGAAAGAAGTAGCCGCGGCGGACATTTGTCCGAAATTGTTGAAAAATTGAACATTAATTCCACTGAATGATGTTTCACATAAAATAAATAGTTTCAAGGCATCTAATTTGGTTGGTATTTTATTAGAATTCAAAGTTCAGAACCAAATTTTTTCTTCTGATCAATTTAATTGAAAAATCTTGGCTACTGCGACGGCAACCGTTCGCCGGAGGCACTTGGAGACGCGTTAATGCGGCACGTCAAAAGGGCGCCACCCAGTTCGGTGAATTATTTGATGTTTTAACGGACCCTAAAACTGGAACAGGGTTAGTCTTAGATAAAAACTCTGAGATGATTGGACACAAAAAGGGCATAATTGGACACACATAGGACATAAAAGTTTAAATATAAAATAGTAAAAAAAAAACCAGGGTGTTTAGACATTATCGACATAAACAAAAACAATCCTAACAAATTTTCCTTACTTAAACAAGCTCGTACCTATTTCGTAATGATTTTAAATTAGGCTATACTAAATCTACTTAAACTCCATCAATTAAATGAACTTAGATCAGAGGCAACCAACTCAAATCAATTTAGATATTTTAAACTAAATTAAGTCCAATCGAACTGTATACTGTCTATTTCCTGGTGGTAGTCAGAGAAGTAGGCAGTCGATATAAAAGAATCGTATAATATTAACTATAAAAAATATATAATAAATATTATTATCTGGCCTTTCTTTCCTTTGTCACGCCGCTTGTTTATCCAGCCACTGGGCTATTCAAGTACCAGGGGGTACTTGAGGCTATTCAAGTACCAAGTACCTGGGCTATTCAGAATTACCAGTTCACCTACTGGTAATTCTGTGTCCCTCTGCGGGGGTCCCCAAAAGGTCTGGAATCGCTATTGAACGGATACTGCATAAAGTGGCCCCAAAAAGTCTGGTTTTGGTAATGGCTGGGCTCCGAAATAACTAGTTCTATAACGACCTGGTCCCTAATTGACCGGGTTCTTTAATTACCGGGTCATAAAACCGTCTCTGATGGAAGGGTACCGCGTGGAGACGTGGAAACGAATGATACAGGTGCGCTTCCAAATAAGACTCGCGCAAAATGATCTTATCTGTAGCGGTCGACAATTTGTAAACGCACAACGTGTACAACCCTTTATTTTTATTTTATTATTTAATCACCAAGAATGTTTTCTACTTTGTTTTTATCTTGTGACTTCACACACTTTGTGGGCAGTCCTGGTAATGATTTCTCATTGGTAATTCGTTAAAGAGTTACCGATTTTGTTTTAGGTTTTTTTCCTTTATTTTTCCCTATTGTTTTCCTGCTCTTTAGTGACTTCGGCTTAATATCTCAATTTATGCTAATCTGTTGTAATTTATAGCATTTGATAATGTTAATTGTTTTGTTTTCCGTCTCATGGCTGTTCTGACTCAATTTTTTGAGTTATATTTCTAAGAATAATACATTAAGAGTGTGCAGTAAAAATAGTTTTCAGCATTGTTGAGCATTTGTCTCTTGGAATATTTATGAATTTTCGATGCAGCACTTTGTTTTTCGATACAGCATATGTTTCTAGATGTTTTAAACGGTTTGGTTGAAAATTGACAAAGAACTGTAATAACGTGTAAATACCAGTATCAATGGAATGGGCCAAACTCGAATAACCTGTGTTACCGGCAAAACAATGCGTTTGTTATTTTTATTTAAAAACGGTCTCAAATAAATACTCATCATAAGTAGATATCATCTTTGTAAATATTCCAAACTTTTGGATATATATATATATATATATATATATATATATATATATATATATATATATATATATATAAAGTGCTATTACTAGGACAAGTAAGTCATATTAGAAGGAAATCAAAGCAATATTAAATATTTATATCACAGGCGCAGTTCGCAGTTGTATTGCCATTCCAGTGTTTCATCGTTGAGGTCGTGGATATCTTGCAGGGGGTCTCTGAAGCATACGTCAGGGCATTCCAAGGCGAGGTGAGCAATCGTTTGCTCTTCAGCGCAACATTTATGGCAACGCGGACTCTCCGCGGCTCCCCATTTGGCCAGGTTCTGGTTGCAGATTCCATGACCTGTTCGGATCCTGTTAAGACTGCACCACAGTCCTCTAGGGAGTATGAACCCTGGTGGTTTGGTTGTTGGGTATTGTACCAGATGGGATTTTGTGCTGTATCACTCGCTCCAATGTGATACCCAGTGTTCATTGCAGTGGAAGTCTATCAATTGGATAGCGGGTGTCTGGATTTAAACCTCTGTTGTTTGTGTTTAAAAGGAGCAGCGTAGGTGTGGATAGGAAGAGTGGAATAGGTATTACATTTATCAAACTGTGACTTCATGGCAGTGAGGTATCTGATTTGAGGCGGTGCAATGTTGTTCAGAACAGGCAGCCTTTGAAGGGAGTAGTTCGTATGGTTCCAGATATAGTTCGCATAGCCCGGTTCAGCCGCGTATCAGTGAGTCTGATATGGTAGCTATTAGCCCAGACAGGTGCACATTACTAGAGCCAATGTGCTAGTTCTAAGGGCCTCAGCATTAGCTCCCCACGACGTGTTCGCAAGCTTTTCGATTAGGTTAGTTCTAGTTTTAACAGTCGTAGATAGATTCATCAGGTGTTTTTTTAAGGTAAGTGTCCGATCGAGTCTGACACTTAGACTCTTGGGGTGGGGCTTGTGTTTCAGCACGATCCCTTCTGACATAGTTATGAGACGTTGGTAGGCATCATGATGAAAGACTGTTTTTTCAGTCTTATTCGGACTCAGCATTGTTAAAATACAGTTATTGCTCAATTACGGCTAACTAAATCTCTTGATAACTCCTTGAATTAAAAACGTCTTTACTTAGCATTATTCTCGTTAAGTATGAAACGGCCGATAATTACCAAAACTAATTTTTGTCAAATATGATCGGATACAAACATTAATCAGAATTTAAAAAGCTTTTATACTGCTCTATCTCTCTAGGAGAAAACTAGTTAGAAATTATCGGAATTCGTGAGTAATAACGTCGCCTTAGGTTATAGAGAAAATTTATACTTTTAAAGTAACTTTGCTTGTTAAAGTTTTCGTGGTAAAACAGTTTCGGGTTAAAATCGTAGGTGAAGAGAAAATGCTCATTTTTACAGGAAAAAAAATTAAATATATGGTTTTTGTTTTGCTGAAAAGTTTTATAGAGTGATACTTTTGTTTCGACTGTGAGAGAAAACGGAGAGGATGGTTAAGAAAGTTTTATTCAATTTAAATTTAATTATTGAATGTACTGATATATTTTTGAAATGATGGATTGTATTTTTAGTAGATCGTTTATTACATTATTATATTTCATAGCTCGGAAAACGGGCTACGAAAAGAGAGATTAAATCGCAGCTCCGTGGTTATTTAAGAAGAATACAGTCCACAAATCCGAAGTGATATTATTTTCTCAGTTTCAGGTTCTTATAAGGATTTTACAATCAGAATGTTAGAAATTTGAAACGGAATAGCGACAACATTGTAAATGTAACAGGCCGTTAGTGAGCCTTAATCTCCTTCAACTTTCGCCTCCAACCCCATCGATATATGAAATCAATCCAGTTTGAAGCTGTGTGTGATGCATGCAAACAAAGTACCGTAAAACGGGGTTATTTTAAGCAGATTTTGGAAGTTTTTTGAAGGTAACTTTTTTTTAACATCCCAAATTACAACTTTTTTCCTTTCCAAAATTCCTTTAGCTATCAGATGTCTAAGAAATTCATGCCCCACCACCCCCCACAATTTTATATATTTTTTTTAAATGTCAAAGTAACCTCGAATGTGGGGTTTCTTTGACAAGGCATTGAAATGTAACTTATGTTAAAGATCCAAAGCGTAACGATTATTTTGATAAAAAAGAATAATATGTTATGCATTATACATGGAATTAAATGAAAAACAACGATTTTTTACCATCAAATTGTCATCTTTATTATGGAAACATTTTACATAAAAATATCTTCACCGATGGTAATATTATAGGCACTTAATGAGTCTTATAATTATATTCATTATATGATGAAAATCAATTTGAGTAATATAACAATCAACTTTGGCAACATTAAAATTAATTAAAACAAAAAATTTGAGTAACAAAATAAAAGTTAAAAAAAAATATAGTCTGTGTCGTGCTCGCACACCATGCATTTATAGACAGGATTAGTCGAGCCTTTGTTACACATTATACAAAATCGTTTCTTTCAAGTGAAACAACATATCTAGTCCTACAGCATATCCAGGACCAAATTAATGAGAAGAACATCTTCATCGGCAGAAGTCTCGTCTTTTGTAGGTGGTGCACTAGAAGTTGCAGGAGACTGGCGAAGAGATCAGGTTATCTTCGATAGCTGAGGCAGTCTCAACAGCTGAGACATCGTCCTCGATTTCTCGGGCATCATCGATAGTTGGAAAATCATTTTGGCTTGTTACAGACATGTATTTTCCTGGTTTATGAACGACTTTCTATCCTCTTATGTGCCTACTCCTTTCAGAATTGTAACCCCGTGTCTCTAAAACTCCAGCAGACTGTTATCGAGGATATGCCCAGTTTCTTCTGACCGATGTACTGGAACCTTTTTCAAGACAGCTTCAGGGTCGAAAGGGTAAAAACCCGTAGTTCTCAAGGAGCTCTGTAGATTCGGAGCTCCTGAACTCTTTCGAGGCGTTTGTGCCCACGCGGTACTAGGACTTTTATTACCTCTGGGTCGTCGGTTAGATATTTGTCTCGTCATAATTATAACTTAGAGCTGGACGTGTCTCCTCCAAAGCCGGCCAAAATTTTCGAAAAACTCTTTGATCTCGTTAGAACCCACTGATACCCTTAGTGTTGTAGCCAGTCTCAGCATTAGGTTGTTCCGAGTTGCAAAGTCGTTCACAAAGTCAAAGCCCGGTAAGCTGTCGTTTCATTGTTTTATAGCACTACCTTCCGTGTTGATAAACATTTGAACGACGGTTCGGATGTCGGTCTTTGTCAAAGGGAAAACCCAGTCTGCTAGAACACTCAAGGTATCGGTTAATAGTTTCTTACTCTGTGGCGTCAAAACCCTGGGATGACCTGGCTTCCCTTCATGTATGTAATGGATCCTGTTATAAATAGTGGTCCTATTAATTTTGTGCTGCTTTTTGGCAGCAGCATCCTGGGTAAGTATATCTACCCTCGCTTCTGCAACGACTTTTGTAAGGTCTTTATCACTGTAATTTTTATAATTATGGGTATCCAGTTTCCTTTTATACCTTCTGGCTATTGTCATTTATTTGTCAATACAATCGAACACAAGGTTAACCTAAAACAAATTAAAATACCATATTTACTACTAATTAAGTTATAAATGCCCATCTAGATGCCTTAATTTACCCAAATAAAAGTATATTTAAGTAAATAATACTATAATATTACCGAAAATCACTCCCTCACTAAAGGTCCCAACGGTATTAAGCCGTATTTATGGACCATACAACAAACACTAACGACGAACACGCTCGGACTAGTCGGTAAGTCAGGTAATCGCAATGCTAACCACTCCCTGCACCAGCCGCCCGCCTCGAAAAGTCACGCGGGCTTGCTGCGCACATGTTTAAACCGTATTTTCGCTCTGATAAAGTAGCCCCAATAACTGTCAAATTTACACTTAATATTTGTGTAGCATTCGATTTGGTAATACAGCTGGCTTCCCCTTTGACAGTATAGCAGGACAACAATATGATGCGTCTTCAGCACAAGTTTTAACTTCCTTGGTGGTCCGAAGCAATTATATTTATAAACGGGATTTTTCTAGTGCTGAAACAATGTTTTGTTAAGGGCCCAGGTTTTCAGGTGGTTAAGGCGTTTTCAAAAGGCCGAGACTCGGTTGAAAATGAACCTCGCAGTGGAAAGCCTTCAACTGCATGGAGTGATAAAAATGTCCATTTAATACAGGATATTGGACGGTCTGATCGTCGGTTGACGGTTGAAATGATCTGGGAAGAGTTGAATACGATTCACACAATCGTTCATCTGATTTTGACCGATTAATTGGATATGCAGAAAATCTGTGCGAAACGGTTTCGAAAATCCTTTCTTGGAGTCAAAAAAAGGAGAAACATGTCGTGAAACATTGGCAGATTAAGACTGACCCTCATATTCTAAAACGTGTTATTTCTGGTGATGAGTTTTGGATTGTTCAATACGACCCGGAAACGAAGCGCCAGAGCCAATCCCCACGTACAAAAAAGCCAGAATGAACAAATAAAAAGTGAAAAGCATGTTAATTTGGTTTATGAATAGCCAGGGATTGTCCATAAGAAATTTGCGTCTAAATGCCAAACGATAAACCATCTTTTTATCGGGAGGTTTTTAAAAGAATTCAAAAAAGAGTCAGTAGTGTTCATATATATGAACACCTTTAAACTACTTTAAAGGAGGTAATATACAGGGTGTCAATGAAATAATCTGTCAGACTTTTTTGGCAAATTCTACGTCACAAAATAACACAAACATGTCATACGAACATGGGTCCGGAAATCCTTCGTGTTCGAGATTCACGGGTTTAAAAATTTAATTTTTTTCTTTTTTAATTTATATTTTCCGCATAAAGAAATTTATTGTAACCAAATTTAACACACATCATCAACCTTCCGGTTAGTGGCGGAGTTAAAACTTCAGTGACACTTAGTTTTCATGCATATGTTCTAGTAGATGTATGTTTGATGGTCATCGGCGTTTAAAGGGACAAGGCAATGTCAAGGTGCAAGCACAAGATAGAGGCCGAAATAGAGATATTAGAACGCCAGATACAGAAGAACATGTCTTAAACACAATTACCAATAATCCAAATACAAGTACAAGAATAACTGCAGTGCATATGGACATTTCTCATGTCACTGGGTATTATGTTTTAAAGAAACACTACTTGCCTCTCTTGATATTTTGTCATTAGTTTCTTCAACATACAGTTGATCCCAATTTTTATTTTTCCATACTATTTAGTGATGAGGCTCAATTCAAAAGAGAGAATAATGCATTTTCATAACAATCATCTTTAGGCAGAAGAGAATCCTCATAAAATTATTCAAACTCGACACCACTACCAGTTAGCCGTTAATGTTTGGGCTGGAATAATTGGCAAACGATTGATAATACCAATCGGAGATTTCTCCGCGAGGATATACCTGAATTGCTCAAGGATGTCACATTAGATGTAAGAAATAGTTATTTTTTATGCAAGATGGTGCTTCGGCACATTTTAGTCGATAGATCCGAGACATATTGGATGAAATATGTCCTAATGGAAGTGGATTGGAAGGCGAACCATGGCCAGCTCGATCACCAGACTGTAATCCACCTGAATAGGGTTTCAATAGCACGAAAAGTAAAAAGGAGGAAAGAGAAAGCAAAAAAATGTTCCATTTATACTATTTTCTTTGGGGATACATTAAATCATTAGCCTACAATACTACAATAGAAAATATCGCGATATTGAGGAAAAGAACTAAGCAAGTTTTGGATAAAATTGGCAATACGCCTGGAATTTTTGAACGAACACGTGAATTAATAGTGCGTAGATGTAGGGCGTGTATAGAGGTTGTTGGAAGCCATTTTAAGCATCTAATTTAAATATTTTGGCTTTTAATTAATAAATAACATCTCATTTAAAAATATTTGCTTTAATACAGAGAAGACCTTAAGAATGTTTTTGGTTGTAAATTCCTAAAGGAGATCCATCAAAATCCATCAATGTTGACTTGGGGAATATAATATTATAATTTTATTTATTGTCCTTCATGTAAGCTTCTGTGTATGCAATTTGATAGAAACAGTCCTTCAAAGAGTCGTCTCATTATTTAAATCCTTATCGAAAAACCTTTTATGCTGATAGAAACCTGTATGTTAAGGAAAAAGTCAAGTTTGCTATGAAACCGAGGATATGAAAAAATGTTAAGATATACTTTTTGTAGAGAATAATATTCTATGTTGAAAAATTATAAGCTTTATATTAATAAATTATAAGTTTTATATATAAAAATTATAAGTATAAGTAAAAATATTTAAGTTTAATTTTGAGTACTGGCTGCTTGTAGGACTCGATATTCTCTCAGATTATGGCCACAAAGCTGGTGATGGCTGGAAGGCTGATGATGCGTATTAAATTTGGCTACAATAACTTATGGGTAAGATATAAATTAAAAATGAAAAAAAAAATTCAACGCCCTGTATCTCGAACACGAAGGATTTCCGGACCCATGTTGATATGACATTTTTTTGTGACGTTGCGACGTAGAATTTTCCAAAAAAGTCTGGCAGAGAATTTTATTAACATCCTGTATAATTGTACTTTAAACTGAGTCAAAAATATAAAGAAATCAGTTTCATCACTCTGTTTACGCCTCGCATCTGGTTTTGTAGCAGCAATTGTTTCCGAGGTAGGATTGCTTCGCTCACGCTTGCTGTAACATTGGTTACGAGTGTAAATGTCACTCATAGACTACAGTTTTTAGTACAGTGTGTTAATTTACTATAGAAAGGTATAATATTTTACAGTACGTAGAAATTATTCGTATGCACCATCCATCAAAATTAGTGTTCAATTCGCCAGATTTTTCGAGCGTTGCGTGAAATGTATGGTCAATATAATCGACCAACCGAAAGATCTATCGCCTCGTCGAAAAATTTGAGCAAACTGTCTCAGTTGCTGATGAGACAATAACTGTGCTTCGTCGAACCGCCTGATCATTGAAGAACATCGCCGCAGTAAGATGGAGTATAAGAGAAGATTCGAATGTATCTATTCTACGTCGTTCTCAGGAACTTAACCTCTCTCAGACGACTATATGGAGAATTTAAAATCATGAAACCACGATAAAAGGGTACAATATTTTACAGCGATTAGAAATTATTCGTATGTACCATCCATCAAAATGAGTCTTCAGTTCGACAGATTTTTCGAGCATGGCGTGAAATATATGGTCAATATAATCGATCAACCCAAAGGTCTATCACCTCGTCGAAAAATTTGAACAAACTGTCTCAATTGCTGATGAGCGACTTGTGGCACATCTAGCCAGTCATTCGATTTATTGAAAGAAAAGTTTCCTGGACGCGATATCTCGCAAAATGGTAATGTTAACTGTCTATCAATATCATGGAATCTTACGCCCATTGATTATTTTTATGGGTTATGTTAAATCCCTGACCTGTAATAGAGTAAGAATACAATTTCTAAAATCAAAATATGGTCTAAAAACAAAACATCAGAGGAGTCTATCAATTTAAATACTTGGGTGAAATAATTATGGAAAACGGATTGGAAAAAGCGGCCAATAAAGCTGGATGACAAAAAATGGAAACTGCATTGAGACTTACCCAAAATATTTACAACAAAATACTTATCTAAAATTACACAGCTGAGACATTATTATTAGACACAGTTATTTATTAGACACAGTTATTAAGCCAGAATGTCTATATGGCGCAGAAACGCTCATTTTGAATGAAAGAAAGAAAAACATCGAGCAGATTAAAAAGAAAGGAAGAAGAATCATAAGAAAAATCTTAAGCCCCAAACAAATAAATAGCACAACATACCGACTTCGAAAAAACTAAGAAATCAAACAATACACAGATATACATAGCGATATGAGAAAAAGAAGACTTAAGTTTTACGGAGACATAAAAGGGATGAATCCAAGTAGGCTAACTAGACAAATAGTTGAATTTTATGAAAATAGGAGTAGAGCTAAAATAGAAATAATTAAATGGATGACTGCAATTAAAGAGGATCTAAGATCAACAAATATTACACAAAGTGAAATTCAGGAGAGAAACTGTTTCAGACACAAGGTTAACGTTTGGGAGGTTGGCCAGAGAGAAACATTCAGGAACAACTTGGTCTGACGAAAAGAAAAATGCTCATAGCGATAGAACGAAATCAGTATGAGGGCAAAGGAAGGCTAACAACAACAAACGTCTCTAACTATACTTCGCATGGTCCACCAGGGCCCGTACGTGAATAATAATAATAATAATAATAACATACATATAATGCGAGAAACAAACTGCTAAAAAACAATTCCATTATTGCGCATACTCGTACAACAATATTATTATCCACCATCCTATTAACAAAATCTACCCTGACCGCAGTAAATTATATCGACGTTCCGAGGGTATAGTGGTTTTTTTCCCAATCTGTTTCTAAAACAACACAAAAGCTGTTCAATAAACCCAGATAACGATCTTTTTATACTCAGTAATGCGGTATTTTGTACGGTAATTTTATTAACTCTAACGATAAGTTTCACAGGCTAGCTTTATCATAAAATATTTTGATAACTTGTTATCGTGACATAATACAAGTATGACATTATTTAATATACATAACTACTACGGTCAAAAAGTAAGGTGACTTTTTAAATAAAACACAATATATTTATTTATTCATCCCAGTTTATTTTCTAAAAAAGTAATTAATTCCAAAAAGTAATTTTTTTCAATGTAATCCCCACTATCATTTTTTTAAAGTGGCAATAGTATTCTCTGAATAGCGTGTATGAATTTAAAACGACATTTACGTAGCGATTTCTTCAATCGAGGGAACAGGGAAAAGTCACACGGTGTCATATCTGGTGAATATGGTGCTTGTGATATGGTGTTTATTTGAATTTTAGTTAAAAATAAGAATTATATATTATGGTATGCGATAGAAAAATCATGAAAAGTTTCGAAATAATGAAATATTTTTAATTAAACATTTATAAAATAAGTTTTTATTAGGTTTGCGAATTTTAATTCGAAGATTTGCTATTTATAATTTCATAGGCCTGTAGCTTTTGAATGAAAAAAGATCGACCTACTAATTTTGTGTTTTTTAGTTTTAGAATTAAGTTTATTTTATTTTCCTAAAATTTCAATACAACGATCCGGATCAATCCGTATATAAAATTGATTGTTGAGCTGCCCGTACATTACAAAATCTTTCTGCATGGTATGATTTATTGGTCTAATGAGTAATAATAAGTACTTTTTCGAAAATGTCAGCGATGTCATTGTGTCTAAGAACCACCTACTGCTTACATTACAGCTCCGTTTTCAATTATTGGCCTGGATCGAATCAAATAAATAGCGGGATGATTCAGCTCGCTATATTTTTTAAGCAAATAAATCGTTGCAAAAAAATCCGTTAATATGAAAAGAAGGCTGGAATTAGGAATGCCAATAGGTAACGATTATTTAAGCGGCTTTTTGAGAGTTCTCTTTAATCCAAAGTACTAGTGATTGATCTTGCTGGCATGGATTGACCTGGATATCGTTTATTTAATGCTTTCTCTGTCATCACGCAATGTTGTAAAACAATAAAAAATGTTTTAAGGCTTATCGTTTCACTAGTATTAAGAGTTTTAATCATTTAAAATATGTATGTTGTAGTTTATGTAACTTAGCATGTTGCTTCACTTAACGCTTAAAAAGTACTATCGTGTTTTTGAACATCCAGGGCTGCTGTAATTGAATTTTTTGGTAATCAAAGACGAAATGTTTTATTTCATAATGCAAGGGTAGGCGAATATTCAAATAATGTATTTCTCGGTGGGACCGACTAAAAAAACCAATCAACTAAAGTATTTACCAGGTCTGTAAATATAAAACCGGAATTTACCCATAGATGGCTCTAGCTTTCAACGTAGTTACCGTCAAATCGAGCCATTGGTTACCGTCAAACCAAGCCATAAGATTTTCAACATAATTTGTAATAGCATTAAACATGTCGAATTTTGTGCCTGGAAATTACGATTTGCAGACAGCATTGATTTTCTATTTGAACAAAACTGCTGCAGAATCGCATTGAATGCTTGTCGAAGCTTAAGGTCAGTATGCTCTTGGTAAATCACAGTGCTTTGAGTGGTTTAAAAACTTTAGAAATGGCCACTTTGACGTGAGAAATGAAGAACGTGGAGGACCACAGAATAAGTTTGAAGACAGCGAATTGCAAGCATTGTTGAATGAGGATGACGCTCAAACGTAATAATAACTCGCGAATCGATTAAATTTGATACGAGAAGCCGTCTATATACGTTTGAAAGCCATGAGAACGATTCAGAAGATGGAACAATGGGTTCTACATGAACTGAATAAAAGACAGCAGGAAAACCGAAATGCCGCTCGCCAGGTACAAAAGAAAATCATTTCTCCATCGAATTGTGATTGGCGATGAAACGTGAATATATTTTGAGAATCCTAAGCTTAAAAGATCATGGATAACTCCAGGCGAACCATTGACATTGATTGTAAGGCCAAGTCGATATGGACGGAAGACAATGCTCCGTGTTTGGTGGAATCAGAAGGATATGATCTATTATGAGCTGCTAAAAGCAGGCGAAACTGTTAATACTGAACACAATCGACAACACATGATCGATTTGAATTAAGTTTACATGAAAAACAACTAGAATATCAAAAAAGGCAATACAAAATGATTTTGCTTCATAATAATGCACCACTACCCACAGCAAAAACTGGTCAAGGAAACGAGGCGTTTAGTTGGGAAATACTTTCGCATGCGAATTACTCATCAAACTTGCTGAGCAGCGTTTCACTTCTTACGAAAATGTCTCGAAAACTGGTTTGCCTGAAAAGAGCAACAGTTTTTTTGGTGTGGCATCCACAAATTGTGTGAAAAATGTATAGCTAGCGATGGGCAATATTTGGAATAAAATATTTTTTTATCTTTTTCATATAATAAATGTGTATTTTCTATGCAAAAGTTTCGGTTTCATATTTACATACCTGTTAAATTTATTTAGCCTTAAGTAAAATTGAATATTTTTGGATTATGTTGGCTATTTAATGAAAGACTGTTTTGTCTATATTTCCACTTTATTATTAATATTTGACGCGTTTCGCTAACACTGTAGCTGTTTCAGAACTGACTATTTTCGATATTAAAATAGGTATAAATGCAAAAAATTTCTACAATAAAAATACACATTTTTTAAGAAATCTACACCTATGTTATTTATTGTATGTGCACTGTCTGTATTCAGTAAAGGGGATTTGTTCAGATCTATTTGGTCATTTAGAAGGGTTTTCGCATCTTTAAAATTTTCCAAATATTTCCAAACTCTCCAGATGATTTGGTTTTTTGCCTTTGTTATGTACATGTAATATTTTAAATTCACTATTAAAAAGATACTTCTCATTTAACAGATGTGAGGCATAGTTCGAATTATGTTTATGAGAAAGCTTCTTTCGTGTTTTTTAATTATTTTCATAAAATATTTGCCTGTTTGTCCTATATAAGTTTTTGGACACGACCCACAATAAATCAGGGATAAAGATCAAGAAATCAGGGATATATCAACTTTATTGTGGGTCATGTCCAAAAACTTTGTCAAAAAACACAATCACTTTGTTTTACTCTAAATCACTTTGCTTAACTTTCCGACGCGAATTTCACTAACCATGTTAGCATCATCAGCAGATGATGCTAAATCATTCAATCTAATTCTAATACTAAACTCTATAAAAAAAATGGCTAATTCTTTATCCCGCTTCATGGTTTCCTTACCTTTGGATATTTGAATGCTTTGAATAATAGTGCTTTTCCTAAAAGTATCAAAACCTAACCTACCTTTATTATTCCTACTCCCTGAAACATCTAAAAATAGCAATATATCATTGCTTTCGATTTCATAAGTAAATTTTATGGTTTGAAATTTAACATTTAAATTCTTAAACTTGAAGAGATTTACCATTAAACACCAAAACGCTTATTTGAACTGCTCGACGCACGTTTCGCTAACCATGTTAGCATCATCAGGAGATGATTTAATTTAAGATTAATCTAATCCAGATTAAATCATCTCCTGATGATGCCCACATGGTTAGCGAAACGTGCGTCGAGCAGTTCAAAAAAGCGTTTTGGTGTTTAGTGGTAAATCTCTTCAAGTTTAGTATTTCACACCAAAGATTCCAACAGAAGAATTGATTTAAATTCTTCACAAATTCTTTTAAATTTTGATTCTTTGTATGGAAAATTGCAAAAACATCACCCACATATCTCAGTCACGCCCGCGGAAAGTAACTGAAATGGTAACTAAACCCTGATTTCAGATTGAAATTTCTTCATGAATATATATATATATATATATATATATATATATATATATATATATATATATATATATATATATATATATATATATATATATTGATATAGATATAGATACTATATATATTAGATATTAGATAAACTTTTTAGGGGGAGATTTTTAGGGACAATTTTGTTATTGGAATCGTTTAACTCGAGTAACTTTCTTAGGCATCCAAGATATGCGAAATCGACTATATTTACCTACAGTGGATCCGTAAACTTTTAAAATTTAAGAATCTGGGCTATGAGAATCCTTATATAATCCGCTGTATGACTTTTCAAGAATAGTCCAGTGTAATGTGCTGTGTCATTACCGGGACTTTTTGTGGGCCTCACATTTTTTCACTACGATTAAATGGAGTACTATTTAATGATTTTTTAAATAATAATTTTTTCGAATGTCTTGAAGATATTCCGATTAATTTTAACCGATTCATTTCGAAATCTGCACACTCGAATAGAATGATGATTCGTCAAATGATAGCAAGACCTTACCCTCCTGTGGCAGTATGTTTTCGACTTTTCTTATGAATTGTGTTAAATTTTTCAATGAAAAGTAAGGTAGTTTTTTTCTTAGATTCTCAAATTCTTTTGCTAACCATTTTGCCAAGTTATATGTTGGAGAAATACTCAGAAAAAGAAGTGTGTAGTGGTAAATCTTTTCGTGTTTAAATACTTTTGTTTAAAATGTTTTCAAGCTCCTTATTGGAATATAACTCAAAATAATTAGGTTAGGTTAGTAACGCGATTATGTCAATAAACCACTATAACGGAATAGTTATAAACATTGTGTAAGCAGAATTAAGACACAAGGGCATCAAATATGGTTCTCTACACCGTATAGATATACTGAACTAATTGATTTTTTATATACAAATTTCCTTGAATGGGTGTTCTCTCTTTGAATGGTCATGGGGGTTTGACATATTATCCCAAATGAATTATTAGTGAAACGATAATGTTTCTGTTTACCTCTGTATTATTTTTTGACACTTATTTTACAAATATTCAATAAAAATCATTTTACGAGGATAGACTGTAACGTCAGATATTTTTTCGATAGACAAAAAATCTGAAAATCCTCCACGCAAATCGAAGTTCGCTGCTTCTTTATATTTCATAGTTCACACGTTATGAACTATGGTTTACTGAATTTTGGTTCAGTCTAATCAACACGAATAACATTCAGAGTGGTCCGTTGGGAGCACTACTGAAAAAATTATCAACAAATTCCATGATATCGTATTGGCTGATCGTAAATCGATTTATTTTTCAACATTCAGGAACAATTTTAGCTCAATACACCTCGCCCAATGATTTCCTAACTTTTTTGTACCTTTCAGAAAAGACTGAAAAACTAAATAACTTCATCTAACACTAAACTAAGCTCTACCAAAAAATTGGCTGAATGGCATAGATCTTTTATCCCGCTTCATGGTATTCTTTCATTTAGTTATTTAAATGCTTTGAATAATGGTGTTTTTTTCTAATGGTATCAAAACTCAACCTACTTTTTTATTCCTACTCCCTAAAACATCAAAAAATAGCAATATATCATTGTTTTCGATTTCATAAGTAAATTTTATAGTTTGAAATTTAACATTAAAATTCTTAACAAATTCTTCTGAATTTTAATTCTTTGTATGGAAAATTGCGAAAATATTCAACCAGATATCTCAGCCACACCCTCGGAAAGTAACTGAATTGGTAAATGGTAAATAAACATTGATCTTAGATTCAAATTTCTTCATGAATAAGTTGGCTAAGAGCGGTAACAGAGGATTTCCACTGTTCATATTAATACGTTGAAAACAATTTTGTAGTCATCTCCATTTTCTTCATAAAAATGTATGGTGATATTCTCGATAATAAATTCATTAGTTCCATATAGTCAACATTTTAAGACCTACAAACGTCATTTTTTCTGAAATATAAAAAATGTGTAACTTAAGTAGAATTTACAATTATTTATTTAATAATATCTAGTTAATAACGACTAAGTCATAAACAGTTTTGTTTATAACAAATAAATGTTTATTATTTAATTTTGATATAAAATGAATGACATTAATTATATATTATATAGATCGGAATCGGCTACCTTTACGTACAGTGGATCAGTAAATTTTTTAAATTCAAGAACCTGGGCTCCTGACAATCCTTAGATAATTCTCGCTATCGCTGTTCAAGAACGGTATCGCTATTCGGAACAATGTGTTAAGCGGTGTCATTAACTGGACTTTTTGCGGGCTTCACATTTTTCCACTACGATTAAATGGAGCACTATTTAATGATTTTTTTAAATAATTTTTCGAATCTCTCGAAGATGTTCCGTCTAATTTTAACCGATTAATTCCGTAATCGGTACACTCGGATACAATGATAATACGACAAGGCATACCAAGACCTTACCCTCCTGTGGCAGTGTGTTTTTGACTTTTCTTATAACTTGTGTTACATTTTTCAAAAAAAATGAGGTAGTTTTTTTTGCTAGATTTTCAAATAGCTTTGCTAACCATTTCACTAACTTATATGTTGGAGAAATACTCAGAAGAAACAAGTGTTTATCGATAAATCTTTTCGAGTTGAAATATTTTTGATTAAAACGTTTTGCTCCTTGTTGGATTATGGTTGGAAGGCATTAATATAAGGTTAGTAACGCGATTATGTCAATAAACCACTATGACAAAATATCTCGTAATAAATATCTCGTTATAAATCTCGTGTAAGCAGAATTAGCCTACAAGGGCTTGAAATCAAGAGCACGCTACACTCTACACCATTCTAAATAATTGACTTTTTATATACAAATTTCCTTGTACGTGTTACCTTTTTGAATGGCAATGGAAATGTGGCATATTATCACAAACGACCGATGGGTGAAACAATAATGCTTCTGCTCACGCCTGTACTATTTTATACCACTTATTTTACAAATATTTAACAAATATTATTTTTAGGTTTTGAATGGCAAAAAGATGATCCGAGGGCTTATGGAGCTTCTCAATGTTGCCCTAAAACTTTTAAGGATTTTGAGAGATTATATGAAAGAAAGAAAAATAGCTTTGATCAAGAAAAAAAGAATCAAGCTTACCGAAAATGAAATTATGAAATGGCATGACAGAGAGCATATACTTGATTGAAAATAAATGATTTATATTAATGAAAATAGAAGTACATGCAGATATTTCATTATTTTTTCAATTTTATTCTTCCATATTATATATCAATAAATGTCATTGGTAATTACATAATCTTTTGATTTTAATAACCAATCAAATTTTAAAAAATGTCGATGGTTTTTGAACGAAGCATTTTACATAGGCTGAATCTATCTAGAGGTACTAAATGGACGACACTTGTAAGACTTTTAACATTTATTATAATTTTGTTAGTTACTTTGTAATTTGCTTTTCATTTAGAGTAAATTTTTTTAATTGTTAAAAATTAAAGTTAAATTGTAAAAATGATTCGTTAAAGTAAGGCTATGTTGTTTAATCGCAATCTGGCAACAGGACAGCCGAAATGTTGATCACGTGCTTAATGACGTGCAACGGTTTTAATTTCGTACGACTTATAATAGAGAAGCAAAGTTCTGTCTACTTGGTCGTAGTAATTATCAATATACAGTAATCCCTCATTAACCGCGGGTGTTCCATTCCATATAAGGGGCCGCAGTTGGCGAGGGTTTTTCTGTGATTACACCTGAAAAATGTAAAATATGTACATACATATGTATAAGACACTATATACTATATATATATATATATATATATATATATATATATATATATATATATATATATATATATATATATATATATATATAATATAGCTTCAAATATTTACTTTAAGTAGTTCTGCCTAAACATCTAATGAACCAGTTATCGTTAATCACCCTTTATATATATATATATATATATATATATATATATATATATATATATATATATATATATATATATATATATATGAATTAATTCTATATTATTCATATAGAATTAATTCACGCACAAATATATGAACACGCCACATTGTGGCGTGTTCATATTTTTTTTTTTTTTTGGGTTTTTCGCCATCATCTAAAACTCAAAAAATATCAATAATATCTGTTCTTATGTAAATAAAGAAAAAATCCGATTGGTTTTTTGTTTTTTTACCCAGTGATTTATTTTCTTTATTTTTACTATTATTTTAACAGATATTTTTGATATTTTTTTAGTTTTAGATCGTGATGAAAAGCCCAAAAAAGAAAAAAAATACATATTAATTTTGTTATAAAGGTAAAACTTATTTTCGAAAATAATGCAAAATTGTTTATTTTTTTTGTGAGCTTTTTTTGGATCGCCCTATAAGGTTGAAGTAGCTCATTCAACTCATTTAAAAACTGTAGGCTTCTTTCTAGTGAAGGGTCTTCATTATAGACCAAATCTTGCAACTGTTGCGCGGTTAATAAAATGTTTTGCAAACTATTTAACGTTAGGGCTGTAGTAGTCATCTTAGTAGTCGTTGCCTCGTCGGAGATCTCATCGTCTGTATTGCCTTCTACATCCGGTGTATTTTCCCGAATTTCAAGCAGTTCTGATTCTGATAGTTCATTGGCGTGAGAAGCTATAACTTCTTCAACATCACTTGGCTGCAACTTGTCGAAACCATTACCATGAATTTGGTGTAAAATTCGTACAATGTCTTCAATTTTTGTTGTTTTGTCACCAACTGCTGACGTATCGGCCACAAGCTCTAGCCATAACTTTCTCCAGCAGGAATTTAATGTTGACAAACATAATTCGTCCACTGATTCTTTGATAAATGTTGGCAATGGGCGATATTAAAAGCTTTTAAATTCTCAGTAACAGTAAAATCATGATTTTATTCGATGCTATTTAATACATAAGTGAAAGTTCACTTGACATATCTTTTAAACGCTGCTATTATTTCCTGATCTAATGGTTGTATCAATGATGTAATGTTAGGAGGTAGGAAGCAAACTTCTATGTTTATATCAGCAAACTTTAAGTATTCAGAATGGCCGGAAGCATTATTAATAAGAAGTAAAACTTTCAATGGCAACGATTTTGAGGCCAAATATAACCTAACACTGGGTACGAAACAGTTCGGAAACCAGTCTGTAAATAATGTTGCAGTCATCCCACCTTTTTGATTTGCTTTCAAAAAGACCAGCAGATCATTTTTGATTTTATTTTTTAGAGCGCGTGGGTTAATTGTTTTGTATACGAGCAGTGGCTTTATCATGTGGTTACCTGAAGCATTAGAACAAAAGAGAAGAGTAACGCTATCCTTTGTAGCTTTAAATTCTGATGCGGATCTTTCGGTTTGAGGCACAAATGTTCAAGCAAGCATCCTCTTTCAAAATGAACTTGTCTCATCGGCGTCAAATACCTGATCTGGTTAATAGCCCTTGCTTTCAATCAATTGTTTGAACTCAGTCGAATACCGATTAGCCGCCTCGTGATCTGCAGACGCCAACTCCCCAGGAATTTTTACGTAGTGTAACAAAAGGCGCTAAAAATTAGCATTTTCAAACCAGCTCTTACTATTTTGGAAGCTTAGAGTTTCTTCGTCTGACTTTAGATTCTTGAAAAGAGGCATAGCTTTTTATTGAATAATTTGGCTGCTGAGAAGTACTCTTCTTTTTGTTTGATCTTCGATCCAAATTTCGAGCGGTCTTTCCATGTTTTTCATCGTTAGAGGTCGCGAGAAATACCTAACTTTATTACTAATACCAGCACCACACGAAACACTGGTCCAAATGGATTGTTCAACGGTTTTTATTGTGCTTACTGTGGATGCATTCATATAAAACTTTTTTCGGCTCTGACATACGTTTCACTTGCATTACAGTCTAACAATTGAATTTTTGTATCAAGAGTCATTGGATTTCCGTTTAACAAAATCTTGGCATGTGTAATTAAACTCACGAAAGTAACAAGATTCTGCCTACATTTTTGTATTTTTTTCTTTTTAGGGTTTTTCGCCACGAACTAAAACTCTAAAAATATCAACAATTTCTGTTCTTATGTAAATAAAGAATCACTGGGTCAAAAAAAACCAAACGTAGACAAATTTCGCAGTGATTCTTTTCTTTAATAAATTTGCCTAATGAACAAAATTTTTAAAAATATAAAACTGTTCTAAAATAAATCCAAACTTTTAACGTTAAAGTTTTGGAGGGTCCTCTCCTCCCGTTTTCAAAACGAATCTAAAAAATAAATTATATTAATTTCTATATATAAAGTAAAAATAGGAAGTAAATATATTTTTTGTGTATGTCAACGATACTTACATTGACAATTATTTAAAGAATACAATTAAACACAATTAAGTATTTCAATACACAATCAGTACAGTAAATAATCACACAGTAAAAGATTATCAATGTATCGTTGACATACACAAAAAATATATTTACGTCCTATTTTTACTTTAGATATAGAAATTAATATAATTTATTTTTTATTATTATGAAGATTTTTCCTAATCATCAACTTCGTTTGAATAATGAAACATAAAAACTATGTAAATGTGTAACCAATAATGCATAATGCGAAAAAGGCAAAAAAACAATTCCTGGAAAATTAGAGTGGCAGTTCGCAAGAGATTACGATAAAAACGCACCGCTCTACAGCGTTAATTCGATTGAAAATTTAGTCTAGGCGATATCGCAAAACAAAACCGCGGATAATCAAAACCGCGGTTGACGATGAATTATATAATATACTATAGAAATAAAAATGAGACTTATATAGCACAATTATTTATTATGCACGAATATAAAAGTTAATTAAATATATTGTTTCTAAATACATATAATCACTGGTGTCATGTAATTAAAAATATTATCTTTATTCGATAAAATCTCCATTTGCTAACATTCTTGTATATTGGGAATTTGGCCAAGATAAATATCAAAAGTCCATTCAAACTCTTAATCCACTTATACGCCCTTTTACCATACGAATTCAATAAAGCCCTATCGCTTGGGTTTGAACAAGCTTTTTAAGCTCTGCATTCATATTATCCATATATGTCTTTTTATTCTCTCTTTTAAGAACTTCAAAACGGGCTCTTAAAATTCCGGTCAACTAATCGGAATTCTACATTTGACTTCTACTATTATTAGTCAATAAACATGATTCGGCTTTTTATTTCTGTTATACCGTAAGATCAAAAAAGTGAATATTAAGTTTTTCATTTTAAATTAAGATTAGAATATTAATAATTACCTTCAAACGAATTATTATATTCTACACAACGGCGGCTAGTCTTTTTGAATATTAGTTATATGCTTATCGCAGTGGCGGCTCGTGGGGGAGGGCGTTGGGGCGCCGTCCTTCGAGCCTTTATCACACTAAACAATTTTTCATAGCAAAACAGCATATTTTATTTCCGTTCAGTTTCTTTCCTTTAACTCATTTTCCAGGTTCACCTCCTGTATAGTGTTTCAATAGCACGACAAGTAACAAGGAGGATTGCCGCGCTTTAAAAAACCCACGAGCCGCCACTGGTTCTACTGGCAACATAAATATACGCATCTTTCTTAATTTTCAATTTTTATGTTTTGTCTGGTACGAAGAAAATATGCTATTTTTTAAATCAATCCCTGGCCATGCAGCTTAATCAGGTCTGTTTATATTTTATCAAAAGAAAATATCCTTTTAATTGGTTTGCTCTCTCAATAAACTATGGAAAATGTATAGTTATTCTAGAACTTAGTTCTATCTCAAATCTGCTATAGATTTACCTCTAACAACTACCCTAATACTTGTTACATTTCTCAATCCGCATTTCGCTAATCAAGTTAGTATCATCAGGGAGTTATAAATGCATGATTAGTGAAAAAAAAATAGTGAGTTTAGTTCTATCTGTTGATAGTAAATATATGACTGTTTACTTATATGTAATTAACATATTTTTTTAGTTTTATGTAAATATATAAAATTTTATCAACGACAAATTTCCGTAAAAGCCGCGTTATTTCCAACGTTACCGTTTTTTAACTGTTCAGGTCGATTTTATGGCTTTTTTATGGATGCCGATTTTACAGTCTGGAGGTACTGAAAAAATTACTAATGTAAAGCGGTTTGTCATAAAGGAAATCGTGATCTAGACGTTTCAATTCCGAGCCAAATGCTGTTTCCGACTGCTTCTACACGACTTTTAATATACGCATATGATCATTTTCCTTTTACCACATAATATCTAATATATAAAAATATACACACGGCCATTGGTTATGCATTTACATAGTTTGTATGTATCATTATTCAAGCAAGGTTGATAATTAAGGAGAATCTTGTAATTTTCGTAAGTGTAATTACGTGGTTATATGTACATATCTTAATTTAAAATCTAATGGCGTCCACCGGAAAAGATTTTATTAAAAGGAGGGGAAATATAACGACTCTTGATATAAAAATTTAATTGTTAGACTTGCTGCTGGTGAAACGTATGCGAAAGTTGCAAAAAAGTTTGAATCCACAAGCAGCTACTGGCTCATTACGAGCCAGATATTCTAGCGTTGCCAAATGTCATCGACATGTCAAAATGTCCGCCGGGATTCAGGATTAACTTCCTGAATTACCAGACATTCAGATTCAACGAACCGAATCCAGCTGGTGGTGGCCTTGCCATCCTGGTTAAACAAAGTCTGGAATCTGAGCCATTAAAAGATAACGATGGCAATATAGAGGCAATTAGAGTCAGGGTAGAGATGGCACATACATCCATTGAGGTGCAGTTGGGTTCTGGTGATGGACAAAGGGATCGTGTGGTGAGGAAGTGGGTGGACTGGAACTTGTTCCCGGAGAAACTCTATTTCAAAATCCAAATCCCGAAGATCTACATCACTGAAGAGTTGGACACAGAAGTGGAGACCCTGGAAAAGGCCAACACAGCACCCTTACGGACTTGTTCCTCAACTCATTCGGAGGATGATAAGAAGGCGTTGAAGCAAAAATATCGTGCCTACAGGACAGCCAAACTAGCTAGGGAGTTCACTAGATCTACCAATACACTGAGATAGGCATTGAGAAACGCACGACAGGCACTGGACAGGCACTGAGAAGCGCCATGATGTATGGAACAATCGCGAGGGGGAGCTATGCGGCAAAATCCTACATCAAACTATTGGAAAGCTACGAGAACAAGCTGGGATACTAGCTCTGAATGCTTCTTGATACATCTCCAATATACAAATACAAGGGGATATGATGTGGACTCCCTTTAGGAAGTGCATGCAAGAAAAGGCAGATAAAGCCTTTTTGAGGATCACTGATTATCCAAATCAAGAACTGCGAAGGTTAACGGATTACCATCTGAAAGACATCGCAGCTTTGGATGGCAGACCACTTTGGACACAGAAGACCGAAATTCCAACTTTTGGGCTATATTAACTGCTGCCTACCAAGGGATTACTTTCGTCGAGGGATAGGGGCCGCCATGTCCCATGTTTGGAAAAACGACAAGAAATTGGTGAAATTAAGGTGTTTTATCTTTCAGGAAAATCAGGTAAGTACGATGACATATAGCTGAAACACCTTCAGTGTCATCGGCAAATGAAATAATATCTGCAGAGGACACCCCTTCTGGTACTTGTTCCCACTCTCTTGGCCCACTCCGTCAGCGGCCAAACTGCGAAAACCCCAAGGGATGTATATATATATATATATATATATATATATATATATATATATATATATATATATATATATATATATATATATATATATATATATACAACAAGAAGGGGTAAAAAATACCAATAAAAATAATACTAGAAAATATTGGTAGGAATAGAGCAGATCAGCAAAGAAGATTTGCCTAATGAGATGCTACCGCAGAGAAAACTCCCAATTCCCATTCATCCAATTTAATCTCATTCATTATCAAAAAGTCGGAATTTAGAAATAAAATCTGCGACAACAATAAGATCAGAATAATCTTCAATAGTGGCTCCATCATCAGTCCAATCAGAGTACTCGTACAGTACAGACGTGTTTTTCAAGAACTCCCATTGATTATCTACACTGAACTACACCAGGCTGCTTGGTGGCGTGATTGTGACGTCACCAACGGTTTCACAGTGATATTGATTGTTTTTATTAAAACAATTAATATTATACGGTTTTTAACAATTTTTTCGCATTTCGCGAACTATTTTTGAAGATTTCGCAGCAATCTTACAGCAGAAAAAGTCTCGGGGCACAACAAGGCATACTTTTCGAACCTTTGGGTCGCTATTTAGGCACTTTTGGGTGTCTATTTAGAAATTCAAGGTGTTCGGAAGAATGCAGGTGATATTGGCACACCATCATGGCTTCACGGTTATCGGCTCCGGACTCCGGGTCAAACGAGATAATTGCAAGGCTCCAGGAGGAGCTCGAACAGTCGCTCCGCGACAATCACGGTCTCAATGAGATGATTTTTGAGCTCAAGGAGCTAATCAAAGACCTGCAAAGGCAAAGTTCTGATTTAGCGACAAAATTCGGCAGGAACGAACAGGAGACCGCCCGCACCCACCGAAATAAATATTGATTTAGACACGGGTATGTTGATCGACAGCGACTTCCCGCCTCTCAAACCCCCAAAAGAAACTCCTTCCTCGGTTAAAATGGATACCGTTACCCCAAAACTGAATCACGATGTCAGCGAAGGCGAAATTCTCTCCATCGTCGGAGAATCGTCCGATTCAGACTTCGAGAAATGCGCGGCCAAGAAAAGGCGTCGCATAAAACGATGCAGACGCTCCTCCGAAGAGGAAAGGAACCCAGAGCAGACGCCAAGGAAAAAGACTGCCGGAGAGGCAGGTTCCAGCGGTGCCCCAACAGCGGTGCCTGTGGACAAGTTGGCTACGGAACCAAAAGAGACGGTCGCAAAAACGGGAAAAGTACATCCGGTGGTACTTCGGTCTAAGAATCATTATATAAAGGTAATGACCTTCATAACCAATGAGAAAATAGGCACGGACAAGGCGCTGAATCGCCCAGAAGGGGTGAAGATTCAGCTAAAGACAGCTGGGGACTGCCGCAAGCTGACGGCATTCCTAGAAAAGGAAACAATTGCTTATCACACCTTTTGTACGAAGAGTGAGAAGCAATTGCACGTATTAATTCTGAATATTGTGGAAACGGTTTCGGAACAAGAAATCCGCAAAGAACTCGTCGATTTAGTATTCACCCCCTCGAAAGTTCAGAGGTAGAAGAACAAGAGCGGGCAACCGCTTGCACTAGTATATGTGATACTCCTCAAAGAGCAAAAGAGGACCCCTAACTTTCGTTTGGAGGACTCAAAATATTAATAAAGCGCCGGCTTTAATAATGGAGCAATAGTAATGGTAATGGATCAATAGTAATGGATCAATAGTAATGATGGAGCAAATGACGCAGCAGATGGCTGCGATGGTCCAAGAGCAGCTAAATGCTGTACTAGCCCTATTCCAAATGAATAATAAAAATTCGTTGCGGGTTGTAACATCGCACTCCAATTCTCTGAACGGGAAAAAATTAGAACTCAGGGCGTTTCTGAAAGATCACAGCATAGAAGTGGATCTATTGATTCAGGATCTCTGATTCAGGGGACTTTCCTTAAACCGAGCGAACGGTTCGGTGTGAGGAACTTCTTCTGTTACAGGGAAGACAGACTCGGCGGAGCGGGGAGTGGTTTGACGATTCTCTTCAAGAGAGGAATCAGACATAACGTGCTATCTCCGACGGGTCTTGCTTCCTCGGAAGTCATGTTTGTGCAGGTGGCTCTGGAAGGTAATCTTGTCAACCTATCCTCATGGTACCAGAGAGCTTGTCACGACTTCGATTCAGGTGAAGTTGGCAGGCTCCTGAATAATAACGCTCCATTCATCATTGGAGGAGATTACAATGCCCATAATCGAACGTGGGGTTCGGATCTGACAAACAGGAGAGGAACTGACCTGCTATCTTTAACGGAAAGATACGGGCTGAACCTCCTTGTTCCAGATGAACCATCCCGCTTCCACAGCTTCTTAGATTTCTTTATCATAAAGAATCTAACGAATCAATGCGAAGTCCAGGTTGTCCATGAGCTTATCTCGGATCACTACCCGGTAGTGCTAACAATCGGCACCAAGGTGGATACTTTCCCGCCGAGAAAAAATACTAATATCTGTTGGAGCATTTTTCAGCAGCATTTGCAGGACAGCGGGCCAAACCCGCGTATTGGTAACGTTCAGCAGCTTGAGGATGCGGTCGAAAAATGAACCGATAACATAATAGACGCCACGCAAGCGGCTACTAAAACCTCTCCTGAATCAACTCGAATTACCCTGGACATCCCGTTCGAGGTAAAAGAGAAGATTCGAATATAAAACTGGCTTTACAGACGCTATCACCTGACTGGCGATCCTGATCCTGAATCCTCTCAAGAGAGAGTCACAACGGGCTCTTCAGGAGTTTAGAGACGACAGATGGGATGATTTCCTGGCGTCAATCGACACGGCTGATCGATCGTTATGAAAAACAGCCAAATTCATAGTGGGTAAGGTGAGAGCACCGGTTCCCCCCCTGAGGACGGGTGATTCTCACGCCGTTACCGGGGCGGAGAAGGCGGAACTCTTTGCCATAACCTACCAAAAACAGATGAACTCTCGTCAAGGAACTCCCAACCCCGGCCTCGCCGAAGATAATACACGATATTATCCGAAGTTTGAAAGTCAGAAAAGTTCCTGGTCGCGACCGCATCTCTCCAATGTAGCTGAAACGACTACCCAACAAGCAAATTGTGCAGTTGACTAACATAGTCTACGCAATTTTCAGACTCCAGCACTTTCCATCTCTATGGAAACATGCCCAAATCATTGTAATCCTTAAAAAAGGAAAAAGCCCACAGGAGCCAAGTAGCTAGAGGCCGATCAGCTTGCTTAACGCACTTGGCAAGATCGTCGAAAGAGCTATTTTACATGCTCTGAACGGTCTTCTTGCCGACAAGAACATTCTGCCGGACGAGCAGTTTGGTTTCCGGACGGGGCACGCAGCCGCCCATCAGGTCTGTCGACGGAGATCAGACAGGGTTTCGACAGAAGGCGTCATACGGGAGCCGTCTTTCTAGACCTTTCGCAAGCATTCGTCCGAGTCTGACATCTCGGACTCATAGTCAAGATGCTCAGACTAGGCATACCAACCGACCTAGTCAAGCTGTTGGCATCATTTCTGAGTGGACGCACTTTCCAAATGCTCGTCGATGGTGCACTTTTTTCAGTCCAGCGAATCGAAGCGGGAGTACCGCAAGGTTCCCCTCTTGCCCCCGTAATCTTCAATGTCTACATGGCGGACTTTTCAAAGATTCCGCACGTGCAGACTGCATTTTATGCTGATGATACGGTTTTCTTTACGTCGGCTCACGCGCCCTGGGTGATTACATCTAGGTTACAAAAGCAGACGTTGAAAGCCTCGAGATGGCTAGTTGAATGGCGACTAGCAATCAATCGCAGCAAAATCCAGGCTGTCTTTTTCACTAGAAGACGGCCGATAATCCGCTAGAATATTCTTATTCATGGAGTCCCGATCAAGTGGGCCAAAACTGCTCACTATCTGGGACTTGAGTTCGACAAGGCCCTTACGTGGTCTTCACCCCTCAAGAAAGCCACCGGGAAAGTATACGGAATGCTCCGCTTCGCAGAATAGTAAACGCTCCCTGGTTTGTTAGAAACGCGCAAATTCCGGGAGACAGATATTCCAGATCTTCAGAATTTCCTGTTCGGACTATTGGACAAATTCCTAGCGACGGTGTCCCTTTCGGACAATCCGTTAATCAGAGCCACGGCAGCTTCATTGCCGGCCATTGCCCCAGAGTGACCACTCACGTCGGTCATCACAATCTTGCCTAAAGAATGGCAAATAAACCCTCCAGATAAACGACATTGTCGCGACATCCGGAAAAAAAACCGGAGAATACAAGTCAGGGCCTTCGGGTCAACTTACCATCCAGGAAGAATAAGTAAGTAATGGTGGCTCCTATTGTGGCCGCCGGAATGCACGCCCGTTTCACTAAAGTCGCATTCGCATTACTATTTTGTTAGGAAATATATTCCTAACGAACTTTAAATAACGTATAATTATATATAGACACATAAATATAAAGTAATCTAAAATATATAATATATACAGCGTTTATATTAGCTTGAGGATGTCCCATAGGTGTTCGATGGGATTTTAATAGGGACTTAAAGGTGGCAAGTCAAACAAAACAATCTCGACTTCCTCTAGGTAAGTACTGGAACACTGTTTTGCCAATATGTGCGCGAGCATTATCGTGCATTAGCACAAATCTGCCATACCCAATAAAACCACCATATGGTACAACATGTTCAAGTCTACATTCATTCTTACATTCACCTCGACAAACGTCGTACGACTTTCCCAACTGATGCCTCCCCATAGCATAATGGACCAAATCTAAGCTCATGGTTTATACAATTTTCGAAAGACCATCAATTGATATATTCCCAGCAATTGTGCGATATGTTTTTGCTTGCGACCCTTGTTAGTTAAAGTAACAATTTTAATAACAGCATTTAGATGTGCCATTACAAACAGAAAACACAGAACCGACACACAATAATACATTAGTAATGTCACTCTAATAATGCAAAACAACAGAGCACTGTTATGAATCTCCAAAGCACACTATCAGATGTTAGCATAATAGTACAGCAATAACAATTCTTTATAAATGCGATGTAAGCATTTTCAAATATCCAGATAAGTATTAAACAATCCTTATAAGCATATGACACATCAAAATATCAGATTTACTATTAAAAAATTACACAAATTAAATATTTTTGCCCATGAGTGTATTAAGATAAAGTACAGTTATTTGTAGATTTTAGTCGTCTGTTAAATTGAAACTGATGCTCCAGGATATGTTTATCAGAATATCATATATAAATTATCTTCGGGACATAACCATTTTTGATTATTCTAGAAACAATATTGATGGTTGGAAAATGAAACCTCCTGAGGTTTGCGGTCTATTACGGTAACCGGAACAAAAGGACATGTGAAGAGCTATGAAAAAAGTGAAACGCGATGTGAAATATTTAAGCAATTGGCAAATATCATTTCGAGCAGCCGACAACGCTGCCACATTTGTTCATATGAAACGTTGTTCGTGTTATTATAGCCGGTGGAAACAGCACCTCGGGGAACGTCGACGATCGTTTTTGAATCTTACAATACCTTTTATTGCGCCTCCGCATTGAAAAGCTAAGTATATTGGTTCGGAGATCAATGGCGTCGCGCCCGATAGCTATATGGCCCTTATCAGAAACGTGAAAAGGGTAGATGACGAGTTCCTTTCAGCTGTAAGGACGGTCATCCTTATTTACATGTGTTTGGGATTTTATCATTTCAGAGTGGGAGCGGTTTGCAGTTTATCGCGACAGAATGGCATTAAATTTGATTTTCGGGTTTTATGTTACGAGGAGATTTGAATTTTATGTGTTTTGTCGCTATAAACATTGGCGAAAATTCTGGCGGCTTATCCCAAAGAAAGGAAAACAAAAACATAACTGATTCAAACACTTCAAGGGTTTTCGACGCTTATTACACTGTAGAAAAGAGATATATGTATATATGTGTATATTTTAAATATTACTTTCTTATTTTATCATAACTTTTGTGTTACTTACATATATTATTGGTGTATGGGAAATGGTGTATGGGATATATATATATATATATATATATATATATATATATATATATATATATATATATATATATATATATATAATAGGAACCTATAGACCCTGTTGGATCAAGCATTCCGATTCATTTTTGAGTGTTCTTTCTGATCCTTTACCTCCTCATTCTTTTTTCGTGGATTCTCTTTTCTCTCCTCCGTCCACCTTGTCCACGATCTCTCGAAACTTTGATTTCTGATGCAACGTTCCACATATGTGTTTTCTTTCAGTACGTTCTTCTATCCTCAATCTCTGTCATTTGCGCCTTTCCCAGATCTGGTCTAACTTGTGCGATCCATGATACTGTTGATTTGACTCCTTATATGTATGTAAGAATTATGTTGGTAAGTCTTGTCGGTGTGAGTCTACTGATATGTTCATAGAATTTCAACCTTCTTTTTCTTATGTCCGCCGCTACGTTGGAGATTCACTCGGTGGTCTTTCTAGAATGTAGTCTGTATCCTTCCTCTGTCAGTTTTGGGCCGAGAATTTTCCTCACAATTTTGCGTTTTTCTTTCAAAAGCGTCTCACTTTCGTATAGTACCTCTGGCTTGATTACTGTGTTGTAGTGTCTTATTTTTGCGTGTGTGGATATGCATTTCTTATTGTAGATATTGTGTGTCTTGTCGAATGCCCTCTTCATCCTCTGTAATCGAGCCTTCTGTACTATCTTCTCTTCTCCTGTGGGTTCGAGGATCTCGCTCAGGTATTTGAAGTGAGTTACCCTATTTATTTTACCATATTTGGTGTTCAAATTTTGGACATCTAATTTTGAGCAGAAGAATTCGGTTTTTTGAAAGGAGATTTGTAGGCCGACTTTCTCAGCACATTCCTTGAGGACTTCTATCTGTTTGGTTGCCCTGTTTTCATTGTCTGCGAGTATGAATACGTCCGAGCCGTATTGGTTTCCAGTCTCCTTGATTTTGTAGTTATTTTTCCCATTTCCTTATGCCTTTGTCCAGGACCAGGTCGACTTTGTCCAGGACCGGGTTCTTGATACTCTAGGGTTCGGAAATTTCTCCGATTAATTTCACTTTTAAGGTTGTGTCGATAAGTGTCTGCTTGATCAATCATAGTGTTTTGAGGTCGAGGGTTTGTATTTCAGTATTGTTTTTAAGTTAAATATTTGTTCAGTGCATGAGCGACCATGGTGAAAGACTGCCTGGTACTCGCCAATTTTATGTTGTAATTGTTCTTGTGTTCTCTAGAGAAGGCATGTTGAGAAGATTTTGTAAGTGACTTGTAATAAGGAGATTCCTCTGTAGTTGTTCACATCTGTTCTGTCTCCATTCTTATGCAGAGGGTGGATAAGAGTATAGTTCCATTCATCTGGTAATTTTTCTGTTTGCCAGATGTTCGTGGTAATTTGCGTAAGTTCCTGCAGTGAATTTGGTCAGAGGTTTTTCAATAGTTCCGCGGTGATACCATCTTCACCGGATGTCCTGTTATTCTTTAGTTTGCGTATGTGCCTGTGGATTTCTTTTTGTGTTGGTGGTAGTGATTCTGAGTGAGTATAGATACAATTTTCCTTGGGGAATCTTGTGTCGCTTTCGGGGCAATTGAGGAGATCAGAAAAATAGTGTGCCAGCTTCTGACAATTCTCCTGATTGGTTAGCGCTAATCTCCCATTCCGCTTTCTGAAGCAAAGATTTTGTGGTGTGTGTCCAGCGATTTCTTTTGCGAAGGTCCTATAAAAGTCTCTCGTGTTGTAATTGCGGAAATTCTCCTCTATAGAGTCTAGTTGTTCCTTCATGTACTTCCTCTTAGTTTGTCTGATAACCTTTGAGGTCTGTTTTCTAGTCACGTCAAAAAGCTTTTAAATTACTGGGGATTATTTAGTGTTGTATCCTGTCCTGCCTGAAATGCTCGTTTGCGTCGCTGCAATGCACTTTCGCATTCCGAGGCCCACTGTGCTTTTTGTGTAATTTTTTGTAGAATTTTTCCCATGTATCTGCCTGTTCCTTTTCTCATTCCTCTGTTATGTTGAATTCCTTGATCTTTTTCATGTCGAATTTCTGTAGATGTGCTTTCTTGTGATGAATTTTCTTTGGGGTGAACTTTACTTTGATTTGTTTTAGGTAGTGGTCTGAGTCAATGTTCGCGTCCCTGCGGACTTGAACATCTTGGATCTGTCTTTGTTGTAAGTAGGACATCGCAACGTGGTCTATCTGGAATTCTCCAATCTGTTGTATAGGCGATCTCCATGTCTTCTGTTTTCGTGGAAATTTTCTTAGGGATGTTGATATGATCTTCAGGTTATTCTGTTGGCATAGTTTGATGAGTCTCGTGCCGTTCTTGTTGGTAAATTTGTGACAGGTTGATTGGCCTACAGTTTTCTGATGGATTGTTTCTCTACCGATTTGTGCATTAAAGTCGCCCAGTAAAACTTTGGCATCATCCTTTGGGGCCTTTGCCGTTATGTTCTCTAGCGTTGCCCAGAATTTCTCTATAGGCTTGGGGTTTTTCTTGTTGTCCCCGTTTGTGTGGGCATGTACGTTGCTCATGGTTTATTTTTTACTGGCCCACTGTATGCGCATTGTCATTAGTCTATTTTTTATGGGGATGATTTCCTTAATAGATTTTCTCATCCGTGATGCGTGTTTCTTGTAGGGCAAGCACAAGTATCTTTTGCCTGTCAAGTTCTGAAGTTAAGTTGTGTAGTTTTCCTGGTTGGATCAGCATGTTGATGTTGAAGGTGTGACATATGTTTCGTCTCTCGAGGTTCAGACTCATCAGGGCGCCGACATATACCCTACCATCAAGAATAGGGAGACCATATCCACAGCCAACAACCCATGTTTTCGCCGAACTGCTCAGCCGAGTAGCTCAGCTACTGCTATGGAAATTGTTCAGATATATGTCCATCGATCCTGACTGCGAAGAATCTATCAGCGAGGAAATTAGAATTAAATTTGGGAAGGCGTCCACTTATATAGGGTGTTCAAGATGGTGAGTCTCCATACAGTATACAAAGCACTGGAGATATCTAAAAAAGCCACGACTAGGTGATTTTTCCTCTGAAAGATGGTCCAGATATCATTGTGAAAAGCTATAAGATGATCTAGAATGTCTGAAGCCTAGCTGATGTGGATTTAGTAAATGATGAAATTCTATGTGCCATATAAGGCGATTTTTGACCATTCTTTCAAAGATTTTGCCTAGATAAGCTCTCAACGAGATTGGTCTATAACTACTAATTAAGGAGCGAGGTTTACCAAATTTATGTAAGCAAATCAGGATAGATTTTCCTCTGCTCCAATATCAGTTATATAGATCCAGTAGCTTTCCTAAGACAGCTTGAGGAAGATCGCGAATCATGGAAATTCAGAGGGAAGATTGCGAAATCATCAGGGCCTGGTGCACTGTTTCTGCTACTAGAGAGAGAATATAGAAGTTCGTCAAGACTAAAAGGGAGATTGTAATACTGTAGGGGAAAATCATCAACGTCAAAATTTACAATATGAGAGAATTTTTCGCTGAGAAAAACTTATGTGATCGTTACTCGATATTTCTAAAAAAGAATTTTGCAAGGTCGACTCTGTTGGAGATCCACTTGTCACATATTAAACCTTGAATTGGTTGGAGAAGTCTACCCCGAAATCTTTAATTTTTTTGTCAAAAATTGCCGCTACTAAGAGTTGTATTTATACAAGTGACATAGTCAGACCAGGAAGTTCTCTTAGAATTTAGAATTGTCCTGCGAGCTTTTGCACGGGATCTCTCGAAGTTGACAAGATTTTCCAAAATAGGGCAATGTTTAGAGCGGTTTAGCGCTGACTATCTCTCTCTGAACACAGACTTACATTCATCATTCCACCAGAAAACTGGAGATTTATAATGAAATATTTGACTATGAGGGGTGCTAGTATTTGCAGCAGATATAATTGAGGAAACAAAGGATTCTATTGTCAGATCCTCATCAAAGAATTCTAAATTAGGAAGATTTGGACCAGTCCGCTTTGGAAACGCTTTAGGGTTTTCTGGGCAGTTTAGAGTCGTGCCATCCAATAGGGGACATTTTGATTAGGAAATGGTCACTACCATGTAAATCCTCCATGATGTCTCATTGCCGGATAAGGTAAAGGTATGGAGAGCATAAGGAAAGGTCTAGGGATGAAAAGGATAGGGAAGATACATGTGATACAAAAATACATGTGTAGGTTTTTTTCCTTTTCTTTATTTGGGTTTTTCGCCACTATCTAAAATTTAAATATATATATATATATATATATATATATATATATATATATATATATATATATATATATATATATATATATCCAAAGTTTCACCCATAATATATATTATATATTCACCCATTATATATATATATCCAAAGTTTGACCCAACGAAAATAAAACCAGCCCTAACAGAAGAGCTTGATAAACAACCAGCACAGAACTGGCAAGAATAGAAACAAAAAATTATTAAAACGGCCTTAAAGTTGGTCCCTTTACAAAAACGTAGAAAACATCCGTGGTGGGATGAACTTTGCGAGCAAGTAGTATTAAGCCGAAGTAAAGCATTCAAAGATTGGAACAGTCAAAAAACAGCAATAAACTATAACATCTTTTTGGAAGTAAGAAAAGAAACATCGAAGCTAATTAGACAAACTAAAAGAAAATATGAAAACAATCAACTTAATGAAATAGAAAAAGATTTCCAAAAAAATAACACCCGAAAGTTTTACAAAACATTTAAAACTAAATTAACAGGCTATCAAGCGCAAAGTCTTTGCTTCCAAAAGGACAACGGACAATTAGCTCTAAATAACCAAGACAATTGCAAACAACTTGCGAAATATTTTGAACAAATACTAAACTGTTCGGAGCCCTTAAACAAATTAACAACACTAAAACCTAAACAAACAAACCCAGATTCATTACCACCGAATGAAGATGAAATAATTAGGCAAATCAAGCGGCTTATAAATGACAAGTCTTCTGGTGAAGATGGAATCACTGCTGAACTTTTGAAATCCGCTGGTCCAGGTACAATCAAGGAAATAACCAAAATTCTACAAGAAGTTTGGCGAACCGAACGGATTCCGGAAGATTGGAAAGTGGCTCTAATCCATCCACTACATAAGAAAGGAGATAGAACGGATGTAAACAACTATAGAGGGATATCTCTTCTTCCAGTTTGTTACAAGATTCTATCTCAATGTCTACTAGACAGAGCACAGGGACAGTTAGAACCCAACATTGGTGAATATCAAGCAGGTTTTCGACCGGGCAGATCCTGCCCTGAACAGATCCTGAATCTGAAGTTGATTCTAAGACATCAAAAACTGTACAATAAAAATCTCGTCTGTACATTTGTGGATTTCAAAAAAGCATATGATTCTATTGACCGCGAATCTTTATTCCGAATCTTGAAAAAACAAGGACTAGATCTGAAAACGCTGGCAATTATTAAAGCAACGTTAACTAACACAAGGTCAAAAGTTAAATTCATGGGTGAGATCTCAGAGCCCTTCGAAATTAAAACTGGAGTGAGATAAGGGGATGGACTCTCGCCACTCTTATTTAACTGTGTTCTAGAAAAAGTAATACATGAGTGGCGTGAAAAAAAGTCGGCCCTGAATATTGACCAGCCCATTAAACTGGGGAGAACCAACATCAAAATTGATTGTCTGGCATTTGCTGATGATCTAGCAATTTTAGCTCAAGATGTATTAACGGCACAGAAACAGATTGAAATCCTAAAAGAAACAGCAGAAAATGTAGGACTCCAAATTTCCTTTGAAAAGACACAATACATGACCTGCAACACACTAAGAACGCCATTTCTAAAAACAAAATATGGTAACATCAGACGAGTCTCTCAATTCAAATATTTGGGTGAAATAATCATGGAAAATGGGTTGGAAAAAGCGGCCAATAAGGGTAGATGTCAAAAAATTGAAACGGCATTGAGACTTACACAAAATATTTACAAGAAAAAATGCCTAACTAAAAACACAAAACTGAGACATTACAACACAGTTATTAAGCCAGAATGTCTATATGCTGCAGAAACGCTCATTTTGAATAGAAAGAGGGACATCGAGGACATTGAAAAGAAGGAAAGAAAAATCGTAAGAAAAATCCTAGGCCCCAAACAAATAAATAGCACAACATACCGACTTCGAGAAAACCAAGAAATCAAACAATACACAGAAATACATAGCGATATGAGAAAAAGAAGACTTAAGTTTTACGGACATATAAAACGGATGAATCTGAGTAGGTTAACTAGACAAATAGTCGAATTTTATGAAAATAGGAGTAAAGCTAAAGTAGAAATAATTAAATGGATTGCTGCAATTAAAGAGGACCTAAGATCACCAAATATTACACAAAGTGAAATTCAGGATAGAGGCTGTTTCAGACACAAGGTTAACGTTTGGAAGGTTGGCCAGAGAGAAAAATGTAGGAAGACTGGAACAACTTGGTCTGACGAAAGGAAAAAAGCTTATAGCGAAAGAATGAAATTAGTATGGGCACAAAGGAAGGCTAAGAACAACAAACGCCTCTAATTGTACTTCGCGTGGTCCACTAGGGCCCATACGTGAATAATATTATATATATATATATATATATATATATATATATATATATATATATATATATATATATATATATATATATATATATATTAAAAGTTTGTATTTTTTTAGAACATTTTTATATTTTATTTTTATTTATATTGTTTTAAGAAATTTGTCTCCGTTTGGTTTTTTGTTTTTACCCAGTGATTCTTTATTTACCTAAGAACAGATATTTTTGATATTTTTTTGAGTTTTAGATCGTGACGAAAATCCCAAATAAAAAAATAATAAAATATATCAACACGCCACAATCATTCAGGCATTACCTCTACATGTGTATGGGCTGGAGGATTTAGGAGCGAAATGTTAGGAAATCTTTTCTTATTATGTTGTAATTTTTAAAGCTGGGACAAAACGATTCATTGAGGTTTGTTTTTTGTAATAAAATTATGGCAGGCTTAAAGTTTGAAGTGATCAATTTCAGTTCTTCGAACTTTTTATGAAAACTACTAATGTTCCATTGAAGAATGGATGGATTGAATGTGATCTTTGAGAGTTTCAATTAAGCTTGGTTATAGATTAGAAGGCCGTATTGGTTATAAATAAATCGGCTGGCTATCTTTTGTATTCGACTGCGACGACCAATTTAAGACCATATCTTCCATAGAGGAGGATTTATTTGAATATTGAGATAGAGATCTGGAGCGTTTGTGTATCTCTTTGCTGGAGAGATATTTTGACGGACGAGTAGTAAGGGATTTTACCGAAGAGAGAGTAGAAGGAGGAACGGAAGGTTTGTGGAAAACACGTAGGGAAGATTTGCAGATAGGAATAGAAGAGGATAAGGGGGGTGTAGAATGAGCGGTGGAGGGGGAGGGGGGAGTAGGGAATCAGGAGGACTTCCCACACAGTTGTACTTTAACAGGTGATTTAGAAGGACGTAAATAAATGTTGAGGTCACATTGAGCGGAAGTTGACACCATTGTTTTGCTGCGACTTGCTATGGTTGCATAACAAGGCATATTTTAGAAAGTGGTAACTTTTAATTTTTGCTTTAGCAACAAAGTAAGGAATTTTTTCAGAGACTTTGGTTTGTTGGATTTGAAATTCTTCCTAGTAGACTGGGCAACCTCTATACCTCGGAGAATGATCACACTCACAATTGAAGCAAATTGGAGAAGGGAGACATAAGGAATCATTATGAACAGATTTACTACAAGACGCGCATAGTGGAGAAAAGGTGCAGTTCACCGAAATGTGGCCGAATCTTTGGCACAGATAGCACCTCATTGGATTCGGGATATATTGTCTAACTTTAAGCGATAAATAGCCAGCTCTAAGTCTATCAGGCTGCTAATTGGGACCATTGAGCCCTCATTCTTTGTGAGTATTCTCTTGACTGCCTCAACGCCAAATTGCTTCAAGTTATCTAAGATTTCTGACTTTTCACAGTTTAAAAGGTCTAGGCTAGTAATAACTCCCTCGCAATAGTTTAAAGATTTATGCGACTCAACCTTGACATTATATGTGTGGATTTTTTTAAGATCTTGAATGTGCTTTTTGCTTGATTAGCATTTGAAACTACAGCTAACAATATTTCATCTTTTAATTTTGTTTGAAAATACGTCAACTGTAACAGTGCTCCTTGTTACAGCAACCCTAGATACTCAAGGGGCAGGAGATTCTTTTGGAGGGTATCGCGACAGCTGATACCCTCAGCTGCCACTCAACCACCACCACGGGACGCACAACAATTTAGCTTAAAGGAAAAACAGATAATCGGGACGCTACAGAACGATCACAAACAGGACTAGGGTAACTAGGGTATGTCAAGCCCGTATTCAGAGGAAGGAAGAAAACTCCACCTCTGCACTCCCGGAGGGGATGCGAAAGAATAATATTAATTCATCTATCGCAAAAGCGGTAGATAACGCTTAACGAAGAAGAGACCTCTATAAAGTTATTAAGGCCAATTCATGAATCAGTACTTACATACCGAACTTAATAGGCGTTTGGATAATGTCGATTTTGTTAATAGATTGCGTTACTAATACATTTGTTGGTATAGACTAATGATATCTATGGCATTTTGGAGGGTAAATATACGCCATAAAAAGCCAATTCATTATTAATTGACTTATTTCATAGCTTTGAATATGTCGAATTATATACGGAAAAAGATGTTTTGCGGGAAAGTTTATTAATCTTCTTTCATTTAAAGGAAATGGCTGCTGAAAGTTATCCATTATGGGGAGGCTTCTGGTGAATATGCTCTAACCCAAAAAAACTTGTGATCGATGGTTTAAATGTTTTAAAAGTAGTGATTTTGATAAAAGAAAATGAGCGTCCAGGACAGCCCAAAATGTTTGAAGATGCAGATTTGCAAGCATTATTGGATGAAAACTCATACGTTGAAACAAGTGGCAGAAACATTGAATGCTGCCCAATCCAGCCTTTTGAAACGTCTACAGGGATTAGGACAGATACAAGGAAGGAAAATGGGTTCCATATGAATTGAAGGAAAGATACATTGAAAGGCGAAAACCCGTTTGTGAATAGGTGATAGGTGATAAAAAGTGGAGCTATTTTGTCAATATAAAAAATTAGAAAAATCAGGGGTGAACCCAGACCAGGCCAGCCTTCAATATTACAACCAGTGCGCAATATTTATGAAAATGAATCTTTGCTGTGTATTTGGTGGATTACTGGCCATTGATACCGATAACAATTGATGAAATTGAACCGAACATTGAAGGAAAAACGACCAAAATACACCTAAATAGACGATAAAGTTATATTTCAACATGACAGTGCTCAGCCCCATGTTGCAAAATGTTTAAAAAACTATTTGGAACGTTAAATGGGACGTCCTACTCCACTCGCCATCTTCACGGGACTTAGTCCCTTCAGACTACCACTTATTTTGATCGATACAGCACCGACTTTCAGAACAACACATACATTCTTACGAAGAAGTGAATATTTGGCTTGATGAATGATTGGCCCCAAAAAAAAATAAAGTTCTTTTGGCGCGGCATCCATTCTTTGACAGATAGATGGGAAACAGTAATAGCTAATGATGGCTAATACTTTGATTATTAAGGTAATTTATTTTGTTACAGAAATAAACGGTCAAATTTTGCGAAAAAATCGACATTATTAACTGAAATACGTATTAGCAAAAGCCAATAATTATTGTTTCACATATTTATGCTCTTGTTAAGATGGGGATAATAAAAGTGGGTGTCCATAAATATACAATATTCGGGATAAGCCAAACCAAAGATTAGATTTTTAGCAAATTTCCAAAATCTGTGAGAAAATAAAGAATAGTATCTAGAAAGACATTGCTCTGCATATGGTCGAATTCAAAGTAATCTATTTTGAACTCGTTTCAAATAACCAAAAATCTATGCAAAATTCGAATGTGTGCATCTTAGTTAGATTTACCTTAGAAGCACTAAATTTCCTTATTATTAGATTTCCTAATATGACCTAGATTTCCTAGATTTCCTTATTATGACCGTCAGCAAAGTGCCTCTGTTACACGATGATGTTAAACCGTATACTGCCTGGTTGATGTGAGCAAAGCCAAGAAGTTGACGGCATTCAACTTCTGCTACATGTGCTGTAAATTGCGTACCATGTGGTCTATTTTTTCCGTAAACAAAGACGAGAAGAAAATAAATCAAACGTTTTTTCAACGTATCGAATCAAATAGCTTTCATTTCACAAAATCTTCGTATTTTGTTATAAAATGTTTATTATCCGTATTGGTAGAAAAGCACGAACTAACTAATTTCTATAATCACAAAACATACTCCACGAAAGCTTTTATGCACTTGCAGAGTTTGTACAAAGTTGAAAATTTAAAAAAAAAACAAGGTTTTTTTCCCTGTTCCACGGGGAACTTGGTCGATCCTTCAGTTGCTTTAGAATGTTCAATTCGATCGAATTAAAGGAAAATAAACAATAGACTCGTACTTGCAAACTATATAGCAAAAAAACCATGAAAAACGAATGAGAAACGAATTGAGGTAGAAATGGCAAAGTACAAGATCACTTCAAGACAAAATGTACGTCGTGCTGAAATTTAATGACTGAATGACTGAATGACTGAATGACTGAAAATTTAGACATGAAAAAGCTGTGTGCCAGATGGGTACTGCGATTACTCAAAATGGAACAAAAACAGCGTCGTTACGATATTTCAATCGAGTGTTTGGCGAAGTTTCACAGGAATAAAGCTGAGTTTTTGTATCGATTCATTTCCATGGATGAAACATGGGTTCATTACTTCACACCTGAGATAAAGGAACAGTGAAAACAATGGACTGAAACGGGAAAATCAACTCCAAAGAAGGTGAAGACAGTTCCGTCTGCAGGCAAGGTTATGGCGTCAGTTTTTTGGGATGCGCGTGGAAAATTTTTCACTAATTATCTTCAAAAAGTACAAATAATCAACGGCGAATATTATGCGAACTTATTGCAGTGTTTGAGTGATGAAATCAAGAACAAACGGCTGCATTTTGTGAAAAAGAAAGTTTTGTTTCGTTAAGACAAAGCACCAGTTGACACATCCGTTATCGCGATGGCCAAAACCAATGAGTTAAAGTTCCAATTATTTCCTCACGCACTCTATTCGCCAGATTTAGCCCCCTCGGATTATTTTCTGTCTGCAAACTTAAAAAAAATGGCTCGGTGTTAAAAGATTGACCAACAATGAAGAGGTGAAGCCTGCGGTTGTTGGCTATTTTGAAGAGCTCGAGTATTCTCACTATAAATAGGAAATCGGATCTATAGAACATCGAAAAGTGCATCGAGCTAAAAGGAGACTATCTAAATAAAGATATTTTTCGCAAATTTTTTGTGTTTTCTTTGTTAGGTAGGGTACTTCTGGGAGTATCCTCGTAGCTTTGTAAACTTTATTGGATAATTTCAATATAGACGTACATAGATGTCTATTACCGTATGTCTATTACGCTGTGTCCGTTGCACTATACTGTCTATTACGGTATCTCTTCTTTTTTGTCGCGATTTCTGTATAGTGACAGTAAGAAAAGAATATTTCCAGAGGATACTCATCCTAATGATTTCGTGACCCCATATTCCAGAAGAAATCTTGGTAGACTTAAGCGATATGAAGCTAATTAAATTTACAAAAAAAGTTTATAAAAAGAGCTCATTAATCAAATATCAATCATGTGATTAATTTAATAAAGAAAAGCGGTTGCTAGGTATCCTACTATATGTCAATAGTAAATATTGTTATACCATTTACTGAATGTGCTTGGGATAATGAATTGTTTATTTCAAATTTGGAATTGCGGTAAAGTTTAAAAGAAATAAAAAGCAAACAAATCCCATGCATATGTTTATATTCATTATTTTTAATAGTCGGTATAAAAGAGATAATTAACTTGACAAAACAAAATTACTCTGCAAGAAATCGTATAACTACATAAAAGTGCGTAACGGGTCCAATTTAGTGTATGGCAGTCTACAACCCCCAAAGGGATTGTATCAGTGTGGTTTATACGGTTCGGGATATATAGCCAATATTGTTCTAAATAACGAAACACTTAACATAAGGGAATATTGAAACATTTTGTTTAATATCCAGGACAAAATCATGTTCATATCTGACATCTCACTTATGCGTGACCCACATTTAGAATAATCTAAATTAGAACACGAGAAACTTGAAATTGTTATGGGACATAGAAATTTTACTCAATAGAATAACAGTCGCTGGACTACAACAATTTCATTGTTGTCTATGCAGTTATAGTGCAGATATTTCTGTTAAGTCTTGGACGTTTATATTATTTGTTACTTAAAATATATAACTGCTTCGCTAGTAAATTGAGTATTCGAACAAAGCCACTAACACTAATAATAAAATGCAAAATGGAAAGAAAATAAGTTGCTGATCTCTTATCAGTAAATATCATGAACCAAAAGAACTCATAATTTTTTATGTTTAAACATTTTGCTGGATTGTGGATGGTTTTAATGTTTTAAAAAAACTTAATGTTCTTGATATTACAGTCACTGAGGGATTTTTTCACTTTCTCAAGAGTTGTGAAGCAGCTATCAAGTAATGTGACGTTTTAGTGATATCAGGTGATGTATCAGGGATCGTTAGACATGCAAATTCAATTGGGCAAATTTTAGAGAATACACCGGGTGTGATACAATTTGCCAGTCCAACTCGATGATTACTTCCAAAGTTCCTTTTGCTGTATGTGACCGTCTAATTTATCTAAATTGTCTAGTCGTCTAATTTATCACTTCAGGGTAAAGATATTTCGTTGGCATATTTCTTTAGCGATCATCATTAAGAGCAACATGATCTCCATTACCATCTTCAAAAAATTCTATTCATTCTATTAAAAAAGATCCTATCATTCTTTCAGCCTAAAAACCGCATCAAACAACGATTTTCGATCTTCTTAATCACTTGAAGATTTTCACCGACCCCACGATTACGCAGGTCAACAAATTTAACCTTTTTTGAGATAACATTGATAGAAATAGGTGTATATGAACTATTTTGTAGTCATAAATTTGAAAATGATAAGCTAATTACTGTAACACGTACAGTTTTTCTCTTACACAGGGTCGAAGGGGGTTTGATTATGTGAATAAAAATATATATTGTGTTCTGTAGCAGCATCTCATTTTAAAAACCAGCAGTAGTCGCCCAACATAGATGAGTACCAGCATCCGTGGCATCTTGCTTCCATCGTTCTGATGTCCTAGTAAAACATCTCTCCTTGTTCGACGTTTACTACACCCAAATTTTTCCGAAAAAATTCAAATAGACGTATTAGGCTATTTCTGTGAAAAGGTGTTTTAATAACTACCTAAATAATAAGCAAAAAGAGCATTCTCATCAATGTTACAAAAATAAATACCAAGTAACAATTTGTTTTATTTAATTTGAAAAATGAACTATCACAAAGTCAAATTAAAAGGACAAATCAATCAATTACATAGGCCTATAATGGGTTTGGTGCCGGAAGGGCTAAAACTATTTTTGAATATGCTCATTATGCTGATTCTAACGGTACATGTATTTTTTGAAATGTACGTGTATTTTTCGAGATATGGTAGGTGTCGGAAAAATACAATTATTTCATATTTTTTACCTTTTTTCATATTTTTTACATCATTCAACATGAATAAAGCTTCTTTTTCGTGATTTCATCCAGGCACTCACATATGCTACTCCAGCAGTAATCAACCATCATGTGTTCATCACATAGACCCGAGGTACCTTTCTTCCATATTTTGTAGGTCCTGATGAAATCGCTTTCCCTGTTCCTTATTGTAAGAGCCATCCAGAAATTTTCCAGCATTGCATTTGAACATTACATTTCAAATTTTCCAGCATGTCTCACTCAGTACCAATTCGCGATAATTGTCAGACTTATAATTCCCTAGGAACTTTTTTACCACATTGACGAAAGAAAACCAGGCTAATGGTTCTATACCATTCGTGGAATGCACGAAATTCTTCTATCAAAAGCCACATTTGCAGTCCATCGAAAATGCCAGCCTTAAGTTTCTCCTTGCTCAAACCAGGAAATTTTCTCGATATTATTATTAAAACAGGAACCATTTTTATTCAATGCTTTGACATACTGTTTTACTAGTCCCAATTTTATGTGCAATAGAGGTAAAATTATTTTCTTTCTAGTAGCTAACGCATGTATTTATCGGGAATCATCCATTTTACTTCCTTCGGGCAAGTCTGTTGTTTTGGTCTTTGCAAGAGGTCTACCTATTCCAGGAGAAGAAATAACTGGATGATAATCTTTTCCAAGACACAGAGTTCCTTGATATTTTTAATGCTGCTGCGAATCTCTAAAAATATATTAAAATGTGATAATTCAAAAGAAGTAAAATGTGGTGAAATTGAAAATTGTTTATATCTTGAATAGATGAAAGAGGCTCTAAAGGTTTCCCATTCGTTTCCTTTTTATTTCAAAATTCTTATAAATATTGAACACAATTTGTTAGGCTTGCGATTTCAGTGTTTTCCTCCACATTATCTAAAATCACACTATATTGAGATAATGTCTTAATTGATGACGCATTAGGTAATATTTCAGCGGTTCAACTATATATATATATATATATATATATATATATATATATATATATATATAAACCATGTTGATGACGGGTCGTAATCTCAATGCAACTCGCACTAGCCTACGGTAAATGTTCGCAGCAGTCGAAACTACGCGATACATTCTTCCCACAACCTTGGATGTAGGTAGGAAATATAGCGTAGTGGGGCCATGGAGAGAGATATTAAAATAACAAACAAGTCTTCAGTCCGTATTCCACGTGTCCTATCGTCCCAAATCATCCACCGCCACCGCGCTAAGACAAGTACCTCCCAATACCGGTTTCTGGCCTAACAGTCGTCGTCAGCTGGGCTTGAGCCTGACGCAAGGAGACAGGAGTCAGCTGATGAGCAACGATCAGAACCAGGCGAAGTCAACTGGCCATGTTGATGGCGGGCAAAGTATACTGGATACCTACATCTAAGGTTGTAGGAAGAATGTATCGCGTAGTTTCAACTGCTGCGAACATTCACCTATGATGACGCGAGTTGCATTGAGATTGTGATAGTCAGTTGACTTCGCCTGGCTCCAATTGTTTCTCATCAGCTGTCATCAGGCATCAGGCTTGAGCCCAGCTGACGACGGCTGTTAAGTCAGAAACCGGTCCTGGAAGGCACTTGTCTTGGCGCAGTGGCAGCGGATGATTCGAAATGATCGGACACGTGGAGTACGGTTGGAAGATTTCTGTAGTTTTAATATCTCTTTTCACAGCCTCACTAGGCTATATTTTCCGCATACTGAATACATCCAAGGTTCTGGAAAGAATGTATCGCGTAGTTTCGACTGCTGCGATCATTCATCCTAGGATGGTGATTAATTATAATACTACAAAACACAAAACTGGTAGGACCATCTATGTGTAGTTTTACTCAGTAAATAATAAATTTAAATTCATAAACAAATCAAAAGCTCATATTTTATATACCTTATCTTAATCTAGGTAGCCGTGCTACCTTTCATTACAGTTTTTGTTCCAAAGAGTCTACATATGCGAATATAAATTTTATTTAGAATTATATAAATATTACACAGGTCAGTACAATAAAAAAAAGTGGTGTTGTTGAGACTTAAACGTGATTTTAAAGTATAGTGTCTAGCAACACTCTCAGTGGCATTAAATTATCAAAAGTGCGTACAATCTTTAACCTACTCTCACTGATAATATTTTCTTCTCCGTATCCATTTAACTTGTTTTTTTTTGTTTTTATTCAATTAAAAAATGTTATTAAATAAAACCTTAATGATGTCATTTGTGTTTAAACGACCTGAACACTTTTTCTTACATTTCCGGAGAGAATACGATGAAATAGTTTCGAAAAACTATATCTGAATTGGTGCAAAATGCGTATTTCGCATATTTTAATTTGAAAACAAAGACGTTGATAAATCATGGATTCAAAACAATGTTTGCATAATGTGTAGTGACCATTTCAGGCAATTGAAAAATGGTAAAAGAAGTCAACTGAAGTTTGGTGTGCCTATGATTTGCAGGGAACCAAAAAATAACTACGATGACTGTTATTTTTGCTTGTTCAAGGTACATGGTATTAACCGAAAAAGATTACCTATTCGATAATTTTGAAGCTAAGTCGTCAAAATTCCTACATTTTACTCAATATGCTTTATGTGACCTTATCAGAGACCTCAAAATTTAAAAAGAAAGATGGGAACTGTTAGCATCCAGACTCAGAAAGGAATTTACTTTCTCCAGGTTTTAAAATCACATGTTATCGTACTAAAGAACAAAACTGCTTCCGTTTTCTGCTCAGAATATGATGCTGTTTGTTATAATGATATCGCTGCTCTTTTATCAAAAATGGATTTCTTGAACTACCAGCCAAATGATTGGAGACATTTTATAGATAGTCTCAAGTGCAGTTTGAAATGTGTAATTATATTATAACGTAGTAAATAGTATAATATGAATAGTAAATGTGTAATATGATCGAAAAATAGTGAACTGGGCCCGAGAAGAAAATTATTAAAAAGCAAAACTCAAATTTGACTACTAACATGATCCAAAATCTACCAATCCGCACTGGACCAGCGTGGCAGATTACGGTCCATACCTTCAACATGGTATTTCAATATGACATTACAACCTTAAACACGGGTCTCATTCCCCGGAGGCCAAGGGGCAACTACCTACGGCAGCGGGAAGACCTGCCTCAAAGCAGAGGATGCTAAGAATCATCGGGTTAGATCAGGCGGCCATTAAACTTTTGACATTGTTACACGTACATTGTTGATAATGAAAACGGATGCCTGAGTGCAAGAACTGTTGATCGAACTTGATAACATACATTGGGATATTTATTGGGCTATGACAAACATGAATAAAGGGCGAAGAGTTAATCCAACTGGATTCAATTGGTCACGTACTCTACACTCGGGGTGCAGAGAATGGACGATATGGTGAAACTGGATTCCTCATCAATCGAAACCTGAAGGACAGTGTAGTATAATTTGAAAATACATCTGACCGACTAGCCCAATGCGTCATTCAGCTGAGTAAAAAGTTTAGGCTTCAAATCATCCAAGCTTATACACCAACTATAAGCCATAGAGATGGGGAAATTGAGAAATTTTATGATGATATGGGCCAGCTTTTGTACAAAAAGTAACGTAGGTACAAATTTCTGATGGGCGATTTTAATGCCAGAATTGGAACAAGAACTGGTAAAAATGCAACTGGCTATATGGATCTAGCGAGCGAGACAATAAAGGTGACATATTAGTTGATTTTGCTGAACGATAAGAACTTTATATTATGAATTCGTTCTATAAGAAAAATATCAGCAGAAAATGGACATAGAAAAGTCCATCTGACTCACAAGTGAAATTGATTACCTCATGACCAACGATAAAATGATTTTTTGCAATTGTACTGTCCTTAACAATTTTAATGGTGGAAGTGACCATCGAATGATAAGAGCAAAAGTTAGGACTAACTGTCGACGAGAGCGCGAAAGAATGGTAAGGTTAAAGAAGGACAAAATGGATTGTAGAAAATTGCTGGAGAGCAGCGATCTTGAGATTACTTTGTTGAAGGGCTTTGCTGTGCCACAAGATCCGGAGGATTTGGAAATATCAGTTATTAATTAATTTAATATAAAGAAACTACCAACAATGTGCTTCAAACGGCTGTTCATACATACAGGTATCAAACAGACAGAAATCTCCAGTGAGACCATTGATTTAATGAATAAACGACGGACAATGAGAAATTGAAAGAGTCTTTTTGGCAGCGCGAAAGAATGGTAAGGTTAAAGAAGGACAAAATGGATTGTAGAAAATTGCTGGAGAGCAGCGATCTTGAGATTACTTTGTTGAAGGGCTTTGCTATGCCACAAGATCCGGAGGATTTGGAAATATCAGTTATTAATTAATTTAATATAAAGAAACCACCAACAATGTGCTTCAAACGGGTGTTCATACATATGGGTATCAAACAGACAGAAATCTTCAGTGAGACCATTGATTTAATGAATAAACGACGGACAATGAGAAATAGAAAGAGTCTTTTTGGCAAGGTCGAATATGCTGAGCTTTGCAAAACTATAAGAAAACGAATAAAAGTAAACATGCGCCGGTTCAACATGCAGCTAATGCATAAAAACCTGAAAGGAAACATAGTATGCGCAGAAGCTGAGAAAGAAAGGAACGTGAATTTATGCCTTAATGCGTAAGCATGGCACAATATGTAGAGTAAAACACTGGCAAAATTATACTCAAAATTCTTCAAAAACAAAACAAAGAACAATAAGCCTCTTATCAGTAATATACAAAGTTTTCATAAAGATAATATCTAAAAGAATTTTAAGAAAACTGAATGACGCACAACCAAGAGAAGCAGAATTCAGAAGTGGATTCGGTGCAAAGGATCACATCCAGGTTGTATAGCAGGCCATAAAAAGAGAAAACGAATACAACATGCCACTGTGCTTGGCTTTTATCGACTACGAAAAAGCATTTGATTCCATCTCAAAGTAGGCAATAATGAATGCACTGATTAACCAAGGGGTAGATAAAGCATATGTAAGCCTATTAAGATGGATATATGGTGGAACTACAGCGACCATTTATCTTGATAATCTTGAAGTGGGAATTAATATAGAGTGAGGTGTACGGAAAAGAAAAAAGTATTCCGTAATATGGAATGAAAACAGGATGGTGTAAAGATCAATGGTGCAAACTTAAACCATCTTAGATTTGCAGATGATGTCATTCTTCTTTCACAAGATCCAGAGGAGCTGCAAAGACGCAATACAAGATATGCAAATGGCTGGCGAACCAAGCATTTGGTTTAAGAATAAATCTGAAAAAGAGTGAGATTATGTTCAAAAAATTTACTAAGAATTTCAGGTTTAGGAAGGGATTTTGAGATTGTGCACCACTTTATATATCTTGGGTAGAGGATTTCAATGGAGGAGGATACCGTCTGGGAGGTGGAATGGCGCGTTAAATGTGGCTGGCAGGCATTTGGCAAGTTCAACATAGTGTTTAAGAACACACTCCCACTTTGTCTGAAAATAAAAGTCTTGGATCAGTGCGTCCCGTCCTTTATGACATACGGAAGTGGAACCTGGAAACTCACATCGCAATCAATTTAAAAACTTCGTCTAGCACATGTATGCTTGGTATTACAAGACGAGACAGAAAGCCCTGCACATGGATCAGGGAACAAACGAAAATGTGCGACATCATTAGAAGAGTAAAGCAATTGAAATGAAAATGGGCAGGCCATATAGCGAGGCGATGTGACGACAGATGGAACAAGGCAATCCTGGAGTAGATACCGCTTGATCGCAAGCGCCCGCGAAGAAGACAGAAAGCACGATGAACTGATGATATCATTAAGTATATAGAACCCGAGTCGCAAAGGAAAACCTAGGACCGTTAAAGTTGGAAGCACGCTGAAGAGGCTTTCACCCTGCAATGGATCAACACGGTTTGATGATGATGATGATAACAAATATTAAACTAAAAGGTAAACGGCAACACTAAATGCATAATATTGCTTTCAGATTTTTAATTAAAAAAAGCATTTTTGTACTTGTTTATCTTCACGGGTTTTTATTGTCAGGAAATTATTCTATAAACAATTGCTAAGCTGCCAAAGAAATATACAAAAATCAATTTTCTTTAAAATATTTTGGAAACATTATTTTAAAGATATTTACATAGTTGTCCCTTAGATTATTTTGATGTGTGTATATATAAATATCCTTAAATATAAAATAAAATATAGTTTTCATGTTTCTTCCATCCACACAAAAAATAGCCTATTTGTTAGTCTATTTTAAATAAAAAACAATAACAAATACAAAAAATAGAGTATATATAAATTAGAATTAGTCGCCAATTCGTTCGATTAAACTAAGTTTATACGGTGCACTTGGTGATCAAGCTGTGCAAATTTGATTGAAATTCTGCGACCGAAGCTTTCCACAAACTGTAAACCTTTCTGAAATTTCTAAAGTTGGGCATTTGACAATTATAAATTACAAAAAAGTTTAATTGTTTCCTTTTGAACAGTGAACATTTAGTGCAATTGAAAAAAACGCGAGCATTAAAATATCATTTCTTTTAGATATGGTATTACAGCAATTACCTCTCGTTTTTGTACTGGAAGGTTCTCTTATGACGATATCTAATCCATCCTCTCTTCTCCATTGGACATGTGGTTCTGGATGTCCTCTAGCTCTGCACGTTAGTTTAACAGTTGCACCCTCGGGTACTAATACGTCTCCGGAAGTTTCCTCAGTGAAATCGGGTGGAACAGAGACATCTAACAATCCAACCTGAAAAAATAGTTTCAGTGTTAATTAGTATTTATTCTCGAATCTTCTCGAAGCGCGTTTCGCTAACCATCAGGGGATGATTTAATCTAAGATAAAATAATAATGTTAAATCTCTTCGAGTTTAGTGTTTCACACTAAATAATAATGTTAAATCTCTTCGACAATCTCACACTGAAGGTTCCAATAAAGAATTAATGGGGTACCCTAAATCTAAATTATATGTTACAACATCGGACAGTATTGATATTTTAAGACAACGAATTGTTGAAGAGTGTAGAGCAATTTCCGCTGAAACATTTGAACGAGTGCGACAAGAGTTTAACAATAGGATGTTTTACTCTCAGGAAGGTGGTGAAGCGCATTTTGAACATTTACTGTAAGGGCGGACTTGTGAATCTGTATTAATTATACGTTAAACTGAAATTTTAGTATTTGTTTATTTTATGCGTCAAAAGAACTTTGAACCCAAACAAATTGTTGAATTTGTCTTGTCTTGGTTGAATAGGTCTTTTAAAAAGCTTTCAAATGAGGTGTCACTTGAAATTATTGGTCACAATGGCACTGTGACATCATCTATGACGATTACGTCATCAGTTATCACTAGAAAAGGAGTTTACGTCCAGTCATTTTCACATTCCAAATTTCATTATTGCAAGTATAACCGTTCAAAAGATCGGGAGGGGGGGGGTAGCTTGCACTATATATATATATATATATATATATATATATATATATATATATATATATATATATATATATATATATATATATATATATATTATTAATAATAATATGTAAAATTAGACTATGTATTTTAAATTATTGCAATTCAGATTTTAAGTTATTGAATTTATGCATTTATGTATTGTCATGATTGTATCTGTGAATTATATTTTTTCTAATCAACTCTTGCCTTAGCTCCAACAAAAATGTCCTTCTATTATCCAAACGATTGTTTTTTCCAATTTGGGTGTTTTATCATTGATACCAACAATGTCCAGCAAATGAAAAAATATTGTCATCGGCCACCGATTATTTTTTCTTTTTCTAATGCATTCTTTTGCCAATCTATCTGTTGTATCCGTTGTAGCACACAAATTTCCACAGACTTTTTTCTAGTAGTTCGACTAATTCAGTACTGATAAAAAAGTTATCTGTAGTTATTCCGTAGCCTTCAGATCAGTGATTTACTATGTACATAACTAATCTTTGTCATTGACCCCTCTCTGGTAAATTCCCTTCTTTGGGTAAAAATATAAATTCCATAATCAATAATTACTAGTGTTTTTTTTTAACTTACTTTTTTTAAAACTTACCTAAATAGACTTGCATATTTGCTGTATATGCAAATGCTGACTCGCAATCAGCCAAGGCCCAAATTTCCAAGCCATATTTTTCAAGCTTATTTTCCATGTAAACTCTAAAAGGAGCCCTGCCTCGAAATGGGACCTATTGTTCATCAATTGTTCATCAACGCTCAGATGTTCGAATGGATTATAAGACTTCTTGCAATTTGAGACAAAACTATCAAAAACGTCCCTAATTGGAGTTAACTTATTAATACATCTCCTTTCTTCCCTTATTTCAAAGTTGTCAAATCTTAGAAAGCGCATAATCTTCTAAGATCTATTGCATGGCATTGCAGCTGATACTACTGGTTAACATAAAACTATATTTTGGCTCCATAGCATACATATTGATTGTTTAGCAGCGTGAGGTGCTCCAAAAATTATAAGCAAACCAATAAGTGTTTTTATTTCTCCTTGCAGAGAGTATAAACATTTTTTCCCTTTTTAGAACAATAAATGTTAGCTTTCCTATTTGTTTCTAATAAGATTTTATTCAAAATATCTTGCGACAAAAGCAACTCAAAGGCTTCTTTTATGGTTGAAAACTTGGAACTATATGTGGTCAAGCCTGCTGGAATTGTTTATATATTATATTTTGCTCTCTTTCCCCTTATAATAAATGAAATTTTAGCCCATTTTACAGACTGGCTTGAAATTTTAGCCCATTTTACAGACTGGCTTAACACATCAATTGAATCTGCAGCGTCAACTTCATTATCATAAAGAGATAACACATCATTCTACCCATCAGATTCAGTCACTATATACGTTTCTTCGATAGCACTAACACTGTCCTCTAATGCCAAATCATCAAAATCACTATCACAATCAGCTCTTTCGAATATTGCCAGTATTTCTTCATCGGTCAACTTGTTTCCATTTGGAAATCTAGATGGTTTATTTATTTTTACGAGACCCATGAAAAAGGAGTTAATCTAACATTCTGCAGCGATTTTGCCATTTGCACGGACCCAACTTGGAGCTGAAAATACCTGGGAAATTCCCGAATCCGCGGGCCCGAGACACGGGGAATACCCGCCATTATATTTATCTGGGGTATGCTTGCACCTCAAGTGGTCGTTAAAGTAAGCAAATAATATACCTGGTATTAACTACCAAGCAAGGTGCAACTGTACCCCAAGCAATAAAACTAAATATAACTTAAAAAAATAGCAACTAATTACATATGCTTTATGCTACATTACGAATATACATTTGATCCCTGTGGTGCATCTGCGCTCCTTTCATGTTTATGAAGATTAAGATTACCGTAACCGCAGTACTGAACGAGAGGATAAACCATGAGCTACAAATGCTTTTTGAAAGGCTATTTAATGGATCTAAAGCTTGTGTTGCTACATAACAAAGAAAGTTTGAATTTTGAAAAAAGATTTTGCGAGAGCCTCTTTTTAAAACTAAGTGGATTTTTAACAGTTTTACTATAGGAGTACTATCTTGATAAGATTGTATATAATTTAATTTCCAGAATCTTCCGAGTAGGGTAAGGCGGAGCTAGTTGATCATGGAGGCAAGTTGTGCAATCGAAATATCTCGAAAACTAAGCAACCTACAACAAAAGTGTAAATAGCGAAAAGAAGGGGTAATGGGAGGGGAATACATAGCGGGACTGTCAATTGCTGTCCGTGCTCCGATAAAATAAGAAAACGCTTTGCTTTTTTCGGCGTAAAAAAATATTACAGGTTATCAAAATTTTTCTATTATACTGGTATAGTAAAACACTTAATAAGGACCAGAGAGAGACCATATTTAAAGATTACTTAATTATTGTTCTTTCGATTATAGATGGTTATTTATTTTTAACTTAGGTTATAACCTAATTTTTGTTCTGTTGCCTCAACTGGGGCTAGTTGAGCAACGCGCGTTTAATGTTTGCTCAACTAGTCCCACTAGATGTTCATTGTAAAAAATCAAATTTTTCTTTAATAAATTGATCACCATCAATTAATTCTACACAAAGTTTACTAATTAAAATTATTTATATTGATAATTGTATTAATGATTATTATTACATTTTAGAATGCGTACATATAAAAGTAAGACCTCAAAAGGTTTAGCTACTAGTCAACAATTGAGTGATACAGCAAAAGCTCTAGAGGAGGAAACAATTAGTGTAAATGCTGCAGCCAAACAATTTAATATTAACAGGATGATAATATTAAAGATATATGTTTTATATTAATATTTAATATTAAAGATATATGTTTGTATTAATTGGGATAGAGATAAAGATGATTAATATTTTTGGGGTTATTTATCTCTAGCAATATTCTTGACCTCATAATTAGTTACTATTTTAATTTATTTGCGTTATAATTATTCTTAAATATATAATGTTAAATATAAAAAGTGTAATAATAATCCAAAAATTGGAAAGATGTAATTTTGTTTGATTTTAATTTTATTTTTCCAGAGATATAATAATAATATGAGTATATAATAATTTGCTTGTTGATTACAATTCTTTTGTATTCAGATCATTCTATACAGTAATCAAGTGCATTTTAGTCATTGTTCAACTAGCCCCAGATCCATGCTTAATTAGCCCCACTAGTGGGACACGTTAAGCAATTTGGAGCGCCCTCGCATTTCCAACAACAACTTTTAAACTTGTACTCTGATTGTTTTTACACCGCTAGATGTTTTAGAGAAAAGTGAACTGCGAACTTAAAACTCTTTTTTATTTCGTAAGACTCAATTAAATCCGATATATATTCTTGAAGTTATGGTAGATCAAGCGAAAAGTTGCTCAACTAGTCCCGCTCTACCCTATTAACTTTAATATTATACAATATAATTAACAAAAAGAACTCCCTCTGTATGTTTTATTTAACCCGGCGTTGGTACGGTGGATTTTAATTACATAGGGGGTATGGTGGCAGTATGAACAAAATAGAAATACCTGTGTAGGTTATTATTATTATTTGTTAGTGTTAAAGTAGTTTCAAAACTTCATTATAACAAGAACTACTTTAATATTCTAAGAATGTTATATAAAACTAAAATAAGGTAGAACAAACGAAAAAAAAATCATCATTTTGTACATAACAGGAATCACATGCTAATAAAGCGTGCTGTAAACAAATTAATTTCCTACAATTAACATAATTATAATAAGATTTTCTGTCTTTTTTCCGTTCACATGCATAACATCTTTCAGATTTGCTTTGCTTTTTACCAGGCAATTCACTATTATCAATATTTGCTAAGCCTGAAACATCATTGTTATATCACTAATTTTTCGCTTTAGACTAGTTGATAGTCTGGGATTTGTTTGACGGTTTTTCATATATGGTAATACTAAATCCAGAACTAGCTGTACTGCATGAAATATGATAAATGCGTTTATTGATGATGTGTTTAGTAGGGAAAAAAATATAGTCAAAGGCCATCTGCGACTATTACGTGACACGTTATAATTACTAGATAACACATTTACTACATCCATGACTCCCTTAGTTAAGTTATAAAACGTTATAACTTCCGCTTTTCGATGAGATTCCGTTTTTTCGTCGATGGTATCAGAGTGATGTAAGAACAGTACATTTTTTACTTTTTTAGACACATACGAAACTAGCGTTACACCTTTTTGGAATGCTAACAAAGATGTTTTTTTCTAGTCGAGCTTTTGTTTGTAAAAATTGCACAGAAATTTCTCTTTTATTTTTGCGCAATGTACAGATTGTACAGTTTGTATTCTTGTGGTAATTTTGTTACAAGTGAGAAACTGGCAAACCAGTTGTCAAATATAATATTGTGGTTAGATTTTTGAATAGGTTTACAAAGACGAAGAACAATATCTTTCAGTTTATTACTTACATCAAAGGGGCCAGCTAGTTGTTTACCGACTAAACTTCTTGATTCAAAACCAATGCAAATTTCTTAATTCCATATTTAGCAGGTTTATTTGGTATGAATTGGCGAAAAGGGCAACGGTCTATCTAAACCCTTCCAGTTTCTCGTCAATTGTAAGGTATTCACTGGGGGTAAGGTGTCACTGTAGGTGGCTTTTAAATCTACCGAAGGCATAGCAAAACAGTAATTTATATTTAAATTAATTATAGCGGTTTCTTTTAAAAACTTTTTTTGTAGAGAACCCCAAAAAAAGAAAAAAATATATGAACACATCACAATCATTCAGAAAATTATTATTATCAATTATCAATATTTATGTACAAACCATTTTTTAAAGCCTATATATATATATATATATATATATATATATAATATATATATATATATATATATATATATATATATATATATATATATATATATATATATATATAAATATATATATATATATATATATATATATATATATATATATATATATATATATATATATATATATATATATATATATATATATATATATATATATATGTATATATAGATTTATGTTCTCGAGGTAGGATCTGAACATTTTTAGTTAAATCTTTATTTTTACTTAAAAATTAGCAGACTTTTATTAGTTTTAATTTATAGTTTTATAACTGGTTTAGTGTACTATTGTTTAGATTTGTTTCACGTTATATTTTGACGTAAACGTAATGTAAAATTGAGTGGAACTTATTTTTAAACTCATTCTATTTGGTATATATAATACTAATAAATAAACTTTAAAATTAGTCGTTATTTAGTTGATTTTTGCTTTATTGTTGTGAAGTACTGTTATAATGCTATTTTTATAATTTTGTATTTTATATTTTGTCGTGTTACACAGATTTCGTTTATTTTTCTAAACATACGTCATTTCTTCATTGGCGTTTGATGTTTTGATATATAAATATATATCATATATTTATTTTTGATACAAAAAAATAGATAGATAGAAATATCGATAAAATAAGATATAATATAATGAATAATCGCTTGCAGGCTGTCAAGGTATTGTATTTCATAGTTTTTGGAGAACAAGCTAAGCAGACTAAAGTGATCCGCAAACGATTGCGTGAATTTTCTGGTTTTAAACTAGACATTGAGTTTGAAGAGTATTTGGAAAAACTCAAAGATGTTAAAAAACAAGACAAAGCCGATATAGTATCTGTTTGTCATATTTTAGATTTAAATTATGATGGAACGGTTAGTGATTTAGCTCATCGTATCTGTTTATTCGTGAAGGTACAGAGAAAAATGATGCAGAAAAAGAATATACTGAGCAGAAAAGTAAAACGTCCGATGAGGAACAAATTCAAAGTCAATTCGAAGATGAAAGCAGAAAAGATGTTTCATTTGTACTAACATTTCGTGATATTGAGGACAGTATTCGATCATTTGAAGGAAAATTCGATTTTCGATTTCGGTGAGATTTGCAAAAACTGATTTTCGCAAAAAAATCCTTAAGAGATTTGGCAAAATTACTTTCACAATCCGAAAAGGGTATTAAATCATGGAAATCTTTTAACAGCAAGCTGATCGAAGAATTTGATGTTAAAATTTGCAGTGTGCAAGTGTACAAAATGCTAATGGCCAGATTTAAGAAAAGAGAACAGGAATATATGTTGATCATGCGCGAAATAGGTAGTCGCAAATATTGACAATTCTTGAGAGAATTCCAGACGAGTCATCAAAAAAATTAATTCTTTACGGAGCAAGAAATTGTTCAGAATTTAAAGAGAAGATAAAAAACTATGATCAGTTGAAATCTGAAAGACAAGGTTTTGGACAGGAAAAGGTTAAAGATAGAAAATTTACTAATTGTTTTAATAAAAGCGATAAAACATATAGAAAACCTGATGCTGAACGAAAGCCTATGGGATTTTGTTATAACTGTGGCGGTCGAGGTCATAAATCAAAATATTATCCAGGTAAAAGTAAAGGTACAAAGTGTTTTAGATGTCACACATATGCATGTGTCATCAGAATGTGGCGGTTCACCAGACTTGCAACTTCAGTAACAAGTCCTAAGAGGAATAGAATACTACACACTTGTCGACTATAGATGTTGTACCAAAAAACTCTATAACTTTTTAAAATTTAATAAAGGTACAATTTCTGCTCTGTTCGCTGTGATATAGGAAGTCACATCTGCGTGGTCAGAAAAGATATTTATGACAAAGATTTTATGGATGTTGTACTAACTCGAAACACAATTATGATAAAAGGATTAGGGTCGAGTCAAATAAGAACTCTAGGTTTATTTCGAGAAAGAGTCCAGAAACGTGGTGAGGACTTTTATCTTATATTTCATGTAATACCAATAGGCGCCTCAAATTTCCAAGTGATAGTAGGAAATGATCAACTAGAGCAAGCCGAAGTTCACTGACCGAAGGACGGACTAGTCGTATATGGAGAAGCAAAAGAAAAATTTTTAATGAACATTACCATAGAAGAAAATGATCAAGACGAAACCTATTTTGATTTAGGGCATATTGTAGATACAACCCATGAGAAGACTCTCTCAGAAATGATTGATGATTACAAACCAGAGAGGCGTAAAACAACTGATATAACGATGAAGACCTTACCTAAGTATGAAGAACCAGTTTATTAGAGACCGAGAAGATTTTTGATTCCAGAGAAAATAAATGTCGATCGTCAATTTGATGAATGGTTGGATCACAGTATAATTAAGAAAAGCTCAATCAGATTTTGTAAGAACTATAGTTTTTGTACCTAAAAGGAATGGACATTCTAGAATATGTTACGATTACAAAACACTCAATAAAAAATATTATCAAGGATAAATGTCCACTTCTACTAATCGAGGATGTTATAGATAAACTAGGAACTGAAATATTCGGATTCTTTCATGTCAATGTTGTTGAGGTTAGTAGTAGATCTTTCGTTATGTCGTCAGGCCATTATGAATTCTTGAAATGTCCATTTGGATTGTATAATAGTTCGGCAGTTTTTCAAAGGTTTATTAGTCGCATTTTTAGACCACGGACAACAAAGCTTTTTTAACATATAACATAGATGTAGTGATTATCCCAAGCTCAGTATATCAAGATGGACAAGAATTGACAGTAATACGTAGTGCAGTAGACATTATTAAAAAATCGCAGGACGATGGTCATTTTGGAGTAAAGAAGACACAAGAATTAATTAGAAGAGAAATCATTATACCAAAATTAAAAGAAAAAGTCGAGACAATTGTAGCGACAGTGAGCTATTTAGCCAAATAGAAGAAATTATTTGGGAACCCACAATCGAATCATTACTGATAATGGTGCAGCTTTTACTGGGAGTGAATTTATAGAATATTGCACTGAAGAAGAAATCCAATACCTAACAATTACGACAGGTATTGCCCGAGGAACGGAGAAGTGGAGAGAATCCACAGAATTGTCATACCGATACTAATAAAACTTACTATAGACGATCCTACTAAATGGATTTACCCCGAGTTCAAAGAGCGATTAACTCTACTTACCAGAGAAGTATTAGTATAATGCCATTTGAAGTATTAATTGGAGTAAAGATGAGAAAGAAAGAGGCTACTAAAATGAAGGAGTGAATTGAAGAAGAATCTAGATAAAAACGAGAATAGGAAAGAATTACGTAAATAATGTAAAGACAATTTGCTTAAGATTCAGGAAACAAACAAGTGTTATAACTTAAGGCGAAAGAAAACAACTCAGTATAAGTTCGGGGATCTTGTTGCAATAAAACGTACTCAATTTGGAACTGGACTCGAAATAAGCCGCAAATATTTTGGACCTTATGTAGTTGTTAAAACGGAAAAGAACGAGAGGTATGATGTAATAAAGCTTGGAAACCATGTAGGACCCCTTCGAACATGGTCATGGATCGAGTTTATGACACCTGAGATACCGCTCTGTTCGGAAACCGAGGCGGACTCTTAGTTGGATGGCCGAATGTAGGAATAATAAATATTTGTAGCATTGATTGACAGTAAGAAACGAAATCTGACAGTGAAATATATTTATCAGAGGCGACACATAAAAACAAAAGAGAAACGTAACGATGATAGTAAGTAGACGTTTTGGACGAGAGCATAGTATCGAGTTAGAAGAAATACCGTAACACTATACGTAGATCTGAATAGATATACACCTTAGAGTTAGGGGTGCGATTGACGAACGTATTGTGTGACGAAAAATACGTCAGAGAGGCGATAGATCTATATTAGTGAAAATAATAAAATACATACTATATACTAGTGAGGTAACGACGTATGTGTTAGTTTAGTGAAAAGAGATTCAGAGCTTCTTTGGCGAGGCTTAGGTTATTTGGTTATTATTAAATATATGAACACTCCACAATCATTCAGACATTACTTAGGTTAATTGGCACTGAAAACTGAAAACTGTATATTTAAGATATATTATAGGTGACATTTTAGACGCTTAGTGTCATTTAAACCCCTAGACAGGAGAAGAAAACACCCAAACAGAAAAAAGCCTTCATACATATATATAATGTCATATATTTTTTTTACAATAAACTAGTAAACTTTGCCTTTCGTTTACTAAAAAAATTGTAATTTAAAGTTTATATTCACGAAACATTTAATTAAGTAATAAGTTCTTCTCTATCCAGTTATTTTATTAATACCTCTTCTAACCAGTATTACTCAACAAAGTTTCTATGTTAAAGTTTTAAAAAATTTAAAGGATTCTTTCAAACAAATTCCATTTCCTGAACATTTTTGTCTTGGCATCATGAAAGTTTCAGGAAGAAAATAGTACGCAAAATATTAAATAATGACTGCTTAAAGGACCGTCAATACTTTTTAACATTAAATTTATTCAAAACGTGATATTTGTTCAAAACTTCTCATAAAATATAACCTGTTAAGAAATATATATTGATGACACCTGGAATAGGAACTTTCAATTTGTAGGTTGATTAAGTCCTACAATTACTAATAATACCAATAATCAGTCACCAATAATCAAAATAAATGATAAAAATACTTTAATGTGGTAATAATCGTTATTGGGAGTATTTTAAAATAAAGTACTGTTACTGCTCTAACTTCTATTTCATAAAGGCAACTCTGTACAGCGTATGGCAAATATAATTTCAATGTGGTTAACTATAAAAAATCGAGGATTTTACATTTCAACATTATTCCTTGTCATTTGATACTTCCATACATTGGCACTGGTAATAATATAAAACTTTTATTACTTAAAAAAAATCAGAACCGCCAAGTCTTCAAATTAAACGTTCCTGTCTGTTCTTGCTAAAACAATCGTATTTTAAAAATTTGCAATTAGCGTTTCTTTTTCAGTCGTGGACAAGAGATGGCAAGCTTGGTGCATAAGGCGGGTGTGGTAGTAAAAACGGAACAGAATGAAATTATTCTCTAGCTATAATAATAACGGAGCGGAATAATTTTTTGTCCAATGACGACGTCTGAGGGGAAGTCGGCGGAAGTATAGGTTGCTGACTGTGGATGGGGTCTCCCTATTCTTGACGGAAGATGTCTCGGTACCCTAACGAGCCTGAACATCAAGAGACGAAACATATGCCCTCCTATTGCAGAGATGGGTGGGGCTCGTTTCCGATCAAGCACCTAACAAAAATGTTTGTTCACAGTCAACAACCTATAATTTCACCGTCTTCCCGTAGGATGGCGTATATATGCAATGTTAGATTTCCTTGTTTCTTGTTCCTGAGAAAACAGTAACTGAGTTTCACATACACCCAAACGCTGAGTTCCACAATCTCATGTGGAACACACAGCAACCTGCGTCTCCGCCTAAATGAATATTTTGTTAGGGGTTATTTCAGCTACATATTCAGGGACCGAAAATGTACATAAAGATTTCTGTAAACAATTTAAAAGTTTTAAGATTTTTTTAATACTACTTTATTTACTTAATAAATAGTTAGGCTATGTTTTGTAGTTTTCAAAAATACCACATTTTACCTCCAAACACTTGTCAACTTTCTTATGAACAACTCGGTTACTCTGTAAATGGATTTGGATGTGTTCCTCATAACTGCTGCTGCATTTACTATCCGGTCGAGTAATATATCTCTAGTGTCTACTTTAGTTGTATATATCAAAGATTTAACCCACCCCCAAGGCCTGGTGATCTAGCTGGCCAATTGTGCAGATCACCTTGTCCGATCCACCGGTTTGGGAAGTTGTTCTTTAAGAAATTTCTTACGTGTAAGCTGTAGTATGTAGGGGCTCCATTATGTTTTAAGTACATGTTTTGTCGCCCATTAAGTGGAAGATTTTGTAACGTTTTCCAAATGATTCTGTAGAAGATTAAGGTAATTTTTTCTGTGAAATGACCTTCTCCAGAATTAATAGACCTCTTAATAGACCAATTAATTATTTTTTTAACATATCTACCACACATTAATGCTAAATCGATTAAATTATGTTCAGCCGTAGCATGAGGATTTTCTTATCGAACCATCGATGTTCATTATGAAGATTATTTATGCCATCAAAAGTGAACTGCGCCTCATCGATGAACAGAACGTACTTGTATAATCTTCGATTTAAATTGATCAGTTGCCATTGCTACTTTGAATATATAATAGCATATATTGGGATATTATTGGGTTATGTAAAACACGAAGAAAGGGTGAACAGCTAATACAACTGGATTCAACTGTTCACGTACTTTACACTCTGGGTACAGAGAATGGACCATGTGGTGGAATTATATTTCCGAAGGACAGTGCAGTAAAATTTGAAAGTATATTTGACCGACTAGCCCAATGTGCCATTCAGATCAATAAAAAGTTTAGGCTTCAAATCGTCCAAGCTTATGCACCAACTATAAGCCATAGGGATGAGGAAATTGAGGAATTTTATGATGATGTGGCTTAGCTTTTATATAAGGAGAAATATAGGTACAAAATCCTGATGGGTGATTTTAATGCCAGAATTGGAACAGCAAGAACTTGTAAAAATGCAACCGGCCCATATGGAACTGGTGAGCGGGACAATAGAGGAGACAGATTAGTTGATTTTGCTAAAGAAGAAGAAATTTATATTATGAATTCGTTCTATAAGAAAAATATCAGAGAAAATGTACATGGAAAAGTCCATCTGGGCTCACAAGTAAAATTGACTACATCATGACCAACGATGAAACAATATTTACCCTAATTATACTGTCCTTAACAATTTTAATGTTGGAAATGACTATGGTTGGAAATGACGAATGGTAAGAGCAAAAGTTAGGATTAACTGTCGAAGAGAGCGCGAAAGAATGGTAAGGTCAAAGAAGGCCAAAGTGGATTCTGGGAAATTGCTCGAGGGAGTCAAAGATTTTGATATTGCTTTGTCGAACCGCTTTGCTGTGTTACAAGATCCAGAGGAGATGGAAATATCAGTTCAATATGAAGAACTCACCAACAATGTCCTTCAAATGGCTACTTCAATTGCACCAGAAGAAAAATATCTCAAACAGACAAAAATCTCTAGCGAGACCATTGATTTAATGAAGAAACGACGGACAATAAGAAATGCAGAGAGTTCTTTTGGCAGGGTCGAGTACGCAAAGCTCTACAAAACTATAAGGAAACATATCAGAGAGGACAGGCGCTGATTCACCATGCAGCTGGTGCAAAAAACCCTGGAAGAAAACAAAGCAATTAACAAGGCTAAGCAGAAGCTGAGAAAGAAAAGAACTCAAATTTATGCCTTAATGCGTGAGGATGGTACAGAGTGCCGGGCGCGTACGCAAATGTTAAAGGTTGTAAGAAAACTTTATTCTCATTTATATGAAGATCAGAACGAATTAAAGACAACAATACCAAAATGCCAGATATCTTAGTGGAGGAAGTAATAAATGTTATAGAATCGATGAAAAACGGTATGGCTCCAAGAAAGAAAGGTGTAACTGTCGAAATGCTAAAAGCTGGTGTGGTCTGACGCTACTTAAAACACTGCCAAATTATACTCAAAATGCCTCAAAGAACAAAAAGTATCTGACTTATGGAAAAATGCAGAACTGATCCTTTTACATAAAAAAGGAGCATAGGAGGATTTAAAAAACTACCGTCCAATAAGCCTCCTATCAGTAATATACAAAGTTTTTACTTTCAAGATAATATCTAAAAGATTATTAAAACAACGCACGATTATTATGACGCACAACCAAGAGAGCAAGCAGGATTCAGGAAGTGGATCCAGTACAATGGATCACATTCAGGTTTCACAACATGCCATAGAAAGGCACAACGAATACGCCATGACACTGTGCTTGGCTTTTGTCGACTACAAAAAAGCATTTGACTTAATCTCAAAGCAGGCCATAATGATAGCATAGATAGATAATGGAATCATATGTAATCCTTTTAGGATCGATATATGATGGAGGTACAGCGACAATTCACCTTTATGATCTTGAAGCGGGAATTAATGTAGAACGAGGTGTACGACAGGGTGACGCAATATCGCCTATTCTTTTCTCGGCTGTCCTTGAAGAAGTATTCCGTAAACTGGATTGGGAACAGGATGGTGTAAAGATTAATCGTGCAAACTTAAATCATCTTAGATTTGCAGATGATTGACATCTCAGAGACTCAAATGGTTGGCAAACCATTTGGCTTGAAAATAAACCTGAAAAAAGTCAGGTTATGTTCAATAAATTCCCTCAGGATACACGAATTTCAGTTTTAGAAAGGGATTTGGAGATTGTGGATCACTTTATATATCTTGGGCAGATGATTTCAATGGAGGAGGATACCGTCCGGGAGGTGGAACGACGTGTTAAGTGGCTGGCAGGCATTTGGCAGGCTCAACATAGTGTTTAAGAGCAAACTCCCACTTTGTCTGAAAAGAAAAGTCTTCGATCAGTAAAACCTGGACACTCACATCGCAATCAATTCCAAAACTTCGGGTAGCACAGAGGGGAATGGAAAGATGTATGCTTGCCATTACAAGACGAGACAGAAAACCCTGCGTATGGATCAGGGAACAAACGAAAGTCTGTGATATCATTGGAAAAGTAAAGCAATTGAAATGGAGATGGGCAGACCATATAGCGTGGCGATGGGACGACAGATCGACCAAAGCAATCCTGGAGTGGATACCGCTTGATTGCAAACGCTCGTGAAGAAGACCGAAAGCACGATGGGCTGCTGACATCGTTAAGTATATTTAACCCGAGTGGCATAGGAGAGCTCAGGATCGTGAAAGTTGGAAGCATGCTGAAGAGGCCTTCATCCTGCGGTGGATTGACACGGGCTGATGATGATGATGATGATTATATATATATATATATATATATATATATATATATATATATATATATATATATATATATATATATATATATGTCCCAAAACTTCCGCCATAGACCAACTGGTGATAGCAGAGATCAAAATAAGAGGATTTAGTCAATAAATATGTTGGCAAATGTCAGTTATTAAAAAGATACAGGGTGTTGAAAGTGAAACTAAATTTTCGAAAAATTGAGATAATTTAAAAAAGGTTGAAGATAGCAGGTTCAAAATCGAGGTTGTTGAGTTTTCAAAGGTAAGAAATCCGAATTTGGTACTAATTTGGTTTGAGCATAGTTTCCTGAGGGCGCCTTCTACCTACTTTGTGAGGGTTTAACTCGCTCATATTTTTGTACCCTATCAAGCTGGGAATATTTTGACTTTAAAATTGAGAAGAGCCATAATTTCCATATAAAAAGGCACCTTTGGTTAATATCGATATCTCACGCCGTTTGCGAAATATTCGTGTTCGAATATTCCATTGCACATCTTATCGATGGCTGAAAAATCTGCAAATCACAAAGTGTGTATAAATTACTTTATATATTTTTGTTTATTTCTATATGGATCTTTATAATCGTCTATGGAACATATTTATACATTCGATTAATTGTTTGTGGTTATTTATTTTCGAGTTTGAGCTTACAAATTTCTATTTCTTTATAACAAGTCTATAAATCTGAAACCGGAATTTGCCCATAGATGGCCCTAGATGTCAACATACTTAACGTATTATTGGCGTCATTTAACAATAATAGAAGTTTCATACATCACCATAGTTTGTAATGTCGAATTTTGTGACTGGACCTACGATTTGCGGACAGCATAGATTTTCTGTTACAATTTGAAGAAAACTTTACAGTATCGCATCGAATGCTTGTCGGAGCTTACGGTCTGCATGCTCTAGGTAAATCACAGTGTTTTGAGTGATTTCAATAATTTAAAAGTGGCGATTTAGACGTGAGAAACGAAAAAGGTGGAAGACAGAAGTCTTCCACACACACAGAAGACAGAAGTTTGAAGGCAGCGAATTGCAAGCATTGTTGGATGAGGATCACGCTCAAATGCAACAACAACTTGTGGATCAATTAAATATGATACGAGCAGCTATATGTGTAAAAGCCATGGGAAATATCCAGAAGATGGAAAACTGGATTTCATATGAATTGAATGAATTAACGTTGTTAAAACAACGTACACCAGTATAAAACGCATAGTTCACTCAACAATGTTTAAAGAAGAAAGTGTATTACAAATTTGTTCAACTGAACTTCACAGTTTCTGCGAGAAAACCCCTGGATTCTTATAAAACCACCTGGCTAAAAGAAGAAACAAGAAAGAAGAAACTGAGTTATCATATAAATTCCATTCAATTGAATTTGATATTCTAGACGATAAAACTAGACAAATAGTTCCTAAATTATTCATAAAAAATATATTAGACAATCACATAGGCTATTAAATATTTCTAAATTACAGTTAAATAACAACCAGAATGTTCACCAAAATATAATTTCCACAAAAGATCGATTAACTTATCAAATACGGTTTTCACAAATAAAGAGATTAATTTGATTGAAAATGCCCCAAATGATGGCCCAATATAACCCAAATATCGAACAAAGTACAACTATCCTTTGAAAACATTGCTAATTCGAATTGTACAAAAGAATACATTAAAAAAACTCTAGAAATCAATCGAGAATACTACAACTAAAATGAAGATCATATTATTAAATCCATTCATTCCAAAATCAAAGATAATAAGTCAGTTATGACCAAAGCAGATAAAGAAAATTCAATTGTTATTATAGAAAAAGGAACTTACGAAACAAAAATTAAAAACTTTCTAGATAGAGACCTCGTCAAAATAAAAAATGATCCTACCACCAAAAATCAAAACAAGTTAAAATCAACAATAAAAAATATAAACACAATTCTATCAAACAAAGATAAATATAAAATAGTCGGGCCGAAATTTTCAAACCAGATTCAAAGAACCCTAATTAGTGTACATATTCAAGTAACAAAATTATAATTTTGCGAACCAATTCATAGATATCGGACATATATTTCCCGAGATTACAAATTTAAGGATTTTACACACAGCGCCAAAAAGTTAATTATTTTACACACAGCGCATAAAAATTAAACGTTTTAGAAGGAATTGAAATTTATAAATATAATAAAGACCCGTCTAGACAACTATTAAACGATTAGGCAGATCTCCGAAAATTCCCACTATTTAAAATATTGTAAAAAATTAATGCCAAAAAAAGGATAATATTAGGCACATAGGATACACAGCTGAAATACTTCAGTTTTAAAGCAATGTTTGAGAATGTAACATCATTTTACGAAACTAAAGTCACACAAGGTTAATAAAATAAAAGTGATAGATAACAAAGCAAAAAATTGTTTTATTCGATTTCAACTCACTTTCAGTCCGCTTTAGTATTAATATTTATTATATGCTAGGGCAATTATTTCATAAGACCAGGACAATATTTTTCCAGTAATGATTAATTTTGTGCGGATCTTCAGTTTTATTCGGATGTAATTATAATAATTTATTTTCCTTTGTTTACATAACAAATCTGCCTCTGTGTATTCAATTGTTGGGTATTTATGCTTCTGACATAGCGCAACAAAAAGCAGGAATACTTTACATCAGTCCCTAATCCAATTACGGAAAATAATAATCGTACTTAATGAATAATATTTTTCAAGACTTAACCCCTGCCTTCCGTATTCAAACAACAAGCGCACGGAGAGAGAGACGATGAGAATGGCAACCGAGAGATCCTTTAGCAATAACAAATTTGCAGCGAAAAATTAGAAAACACCATCTTGCCTCGAAATATTAAATGAATTCGCGTCTTGCAGGTGCCCGATTCTCAGACCTAGGGCGAAACATTTTGGGTTTTGTTAAGGATATTTTATGAAATGAATTCAAAGTTATACATGTAGTAATTATTATTGCATAATGTTGATTTTGGGGGCCGCCATCAAAATATCCGTCAATATTTTTGGAAAAACTCGTTAAATTATTATAATTGAATTCCGGTCTGATTTAGAGAATTTTAATTTTAGGGTAGAGTAAAAACTCAGACACTTTTTAAGTGAAAAGTGAAGCGTTTTTCATCGAAAATGTGTTTTCGGTGGTATTTTTCAAGGTCTCCTTTCAGCTCAATACAGTTCCTTTAAGGCGTTTTCAAGTTTTTGTACCTCTCGAGTACGACTTGTCGAACTCTGTAAAATAGTCCTTTGTTCTGGCAATGATCTCTTCATTTATTGTAAATTTCCTTCCAGTTAGCTATTTCTTCATGTTCGGAAAGAGAGAGAAAGATATCGAAGGGATCTTGGTTCGAAAACTAGAGTAGATCCTGTACCAATTCGCAGCGCAAATTAGCCGATTTCACTTTGGCCACGATTGGGCAAATGCGTTGCTACGGTGAAACATCTATGTTTACATCCCAAATGAGGGCGTTTTTTTATTATCTCTTAGCAAAATATTATCAATACAATAGTTTTATTGTCTTTCACACACAATGGTTTTATTGCCTTGCACAATACAATGGTTCTATTGTCTTTCATATTTCCAAATAGTCGATGACATAATGTGATATGACCTTAACCTGCGAATCCCGTAAAATAGTGATCATGACTTCTAGGGTTGATAGAAGCGTCTTCGGGGCAATCTACTTTTTGGGTGCTCCTGTATTTCTGATGTATACTGATACAGCCAAGTTTTGAATCAGTACGAATCACACCAAATTTCGAATCAGTACGAATCACACCATAAACTCTTTAAACATAGTTGTTGGAAAAATAACTTTTTAAATTTAAAGAAAACTACTAGTGCTATCTATTAAAACAAAACATAATTTGAAAACTGTACGTCTCCTTTATAAAACGAGAAAAACGAGTAGCTTTTATATTAGCTAGATGGAACAAGGAATACACCCCGGATCTCTTTATAATATTTCAAGAACCTTATAATGGAGATATACATGCAAAACGTCACATTCTGAAACATTTCGTGGTGATCATTTACGGCACGTAATCTCGTACAATCGTTGCCCAAACTGAGATGGAATTTTCAGAGATCGACTGGGAATCATGTGCTATAGACCTGGATCATGTGATACAGTTCATACAAACCCAACTTGAAGCCTTTGAATGTTTTGTTAGTGTTGTTTTTGCTTTTGACGTGAGAAATATTTCCAGGGGATATCGCCGTGAAAATATATCTATATGGAATGACTTCTGTGAGGAGTTTTATGAGAAATTCAACCAAACACAAAACTATGAAGTGGCAACCAGGTTTTTACAACTTAACCAACAACATAAGAATAAATGGCATGGTACATTCCAGCCGAAAAGCCTGGCAACTCCTACGTAACATAAGAGCTGACACAACCTCCGCCCCATTCACACATTTATTATTATGTAGGTTTGGTTTGGTAAAACTAAAATAAACTTAAGCAAAGGTATTCTCCCAGATAAATGAAAAAAAGTTCGCAAAAAAGTAAAAGGTCGCCTCATCAGGAAGTCTTTCACGGTGGATGAATTAGAGGATGCACAGAAAAAGAGAACGCTCCAGACTGTGACATATATATCCTGAGTTCTTGAAATATGCGGGCTAGAAAGTTAAAGAATGGCTAACCGCAATGTTCAACCTAATGATGACCACATGCCATATCCCAAAACTGCTTAAATGAACGAAAGTAATAGTCATTCTGAAACCTAGTAAGGACGGTAGCGACTCACTATAGGCTTATATCCTTATTAAGAGCGTCTTACAAACTGTTTGAGAGGATCGTCTTATTACGAGTACAGCCCTATATAGACCGAATTACACCAAAGCATCAGGCTGGATTCAGAAGAAATCGAAGCTGCACGGAGCAGGTGATTTGGCACTTATCACACACATAGAAACAGGCTTCCAACGTAAGCTAAAAACGGGGGAATGTTCATTAACCTGACGGAGGTTTACGACACCGTTTGGTGCGAAGGTCTCCTGATAAAATTTGTGAAGGCTGTCCCCTGCTCTAAACTGACAAAGCTCCTAAATAACATGCCCCCTAACAGGTTCTTCCATGTATTCCTGGGCGATAAAAAGAGCAGATGGGGTAGTCAACAATGACCTGCCCCAAGGCAGTATCCTAGCGCCGGTGTTTTTTAATCTCTATGTAGCGGATATTCCAGTAACCCAATCAAAGATCTTCCAGTACGCGAGTAATAACCCCAAACCAACGGTTATCGCTTGCCTAGCGCTGATTAAGGCATTGTTATAGTATATAAGTAAAGAATTGTAATGTTAATGTTACTCAATATTATAGTGTCAAAGCTGTATTGATGTTCATAATATTGTTTCATTAGTTAAGTGCCCTTATTGTAAAATAAAGTTTTTTAAAAGAAAAGTTGTCGGTCTCCACATTTAACTGGCGCTGCGAACAGGATAGTGTCATTCTGCCCTTTATCGGTTTACCGTTGTGCAGAAGTGATTTTCAAGTCTTAAGGCACTGTCGAAGAAAGGTGAGAATTCGAGATCAAGCTATCGTCTACCGTGTTGACAGAGAAGCTGTGGTCCAGTTCCTGCCCCAAAAGACCACTAATTCAGACCGCCATTCAGCCACGCCTTTACAGGGAACCCTTTGGTTGTGGAACTAAACAGTATAAACTTTATGGATCCATCCTTGATTATATTGTAAGTTAAAACTGAATTGCCATTTTTACATATTTCTATGTGAATGTCTGAAACTTCTAAACGTTTTGATTTAATTGAATAATAGGGCAAAATTAGGATTCAGTGAAAGTCAAGTAAATACAGAAACAAGCTCAAACTCAATAAATCAAGAATATTAATTAAACCTTTTAAGTAATTTAAGTTTAGATTCTAATATTAATTATACTAGTCAACCAAACATGGAAAATATCAGATTCCACACGTCACTCTTGCCAACTTTTTCCGGTGCTCAAAGTCATTTGGAGAGTTTTTTAATTTCTATAGAAGAATTTCATTATCTTTATTCTAGTAACGACAATGAAAATCTAAATAAAGTAATTTTGGCCGCGATAAAATCAAAATTAGTAGATAATGCTAGAGAATTTCTTCTCTCAAGACCAGATCTGCATAATTGGCTCGAAATAAAAACAGCTTTAAGAGAAAAATTTGGTAATCCAATTAATTACCAAATTTTAATGCAGCAATTGCAATACATCGAAATAAATAAGAATGAAAACATCCTTAACTTCGTAGATCGACTTAAAGCATTTGTTCAAAGAATATTTTCAAAAATACAGTGCGAAATTTAAGATCAAAATTCAAAATTAATTTTATTTAGTCAAATACAGAAAACTGAAGTTTTAATTTTAACTGCAAATTCGCCACAAACCTTGAAAACAATGCTTATGCTACAAAATCCTGATACACTTGATAACGCTTATACGCACGTTGTAAACTTTAATATGATAGAATCGCAAGTCAACTTTGCAAATAATTCAAGTATATTCCACCAAGATATGAAAACACCATCTCAAAAACCATTCAACTCCTTTCAACATTCAATTAATTTTCCGCAAACGCAACAATCGAGATTTCCTAGCCAACCAATTCACATTCAACCTCGACCAGTTCAGAGGCATTATCCGACAAACGATCAAGTGTTTGGCAAACCCAGGAATAGTTTTGCACCACAAAATAATAAACCCATTAAACTAGATGCCCCTACACCTATGTCCATTTCCACTGGAGGTCCTTCGAGAATATTCCAGAATCGACCACCTCATAGGTATCCCAACGCTTTTCAACCAACAGGTCCAAGAAAATTTGTCTCTCAAGAACTAACAAATGTGGAGACGTATACTGAACCTTATAACGAAGAATATGTCATAGAGGCACCTTCTGAACCCCCTCAAGGATATGACTATTCACAATATCATTTCAAGATTTCCCTTCAGAACAACAAGATTTCCCTTCAGAAATGTCTCACACCGAATTATGTCAACCATCCCCTACTGGAGAACGAAACGCTGAAGATAATCCAGATAATATATCTGAAAATTTTCACAAGATAGGCCCTTATCTGCCATCAACCTAAACAACATAGCCCAAAGGATCGAGTTACCATATTTCTATCTTCCCCAAATGCAAATATCTGTCATAGATTCCGGTGCTACTGATTCCATAATAACACCGAAAATAGCTAATTTATTTCCAGAAAACCTCTTTTTCGAACCCTTTGAGGTTACAGCTTGTAAAACTAGATATAAAGAAGATACAAATTTAATAATATCTTTATTAAAAGAATTAGGACTTAATTACGATATTAGAATGAGAGTGTTAAATTGGCATAACGATTTCCATGCACTGATAGGAACAAAGTATCTGAGAAACTTACACGCACTAATAGACTACGAAAAGAAAATTCTAACACTTCAAAATATAAAAATTCCATTTTCTCTCGCTTATAACAAACCTTTAGTTCGACCAATCCACAATTTTCATAACAATTATCTCGTTATTCCGGTAAATCACGAAAACGGCTTTGCTATCTTACCTTCTCTTACAATTGGAGATCATATTATACGTGATAGTTTAATCAATGTAAAGAATGGATATTGTAAAATTCCGAATCCTACTCCTGAAGTTAGTATTAATTTTCATCAAAGACTAAAAGTTATTCCCCAAGATCAATTCGATTTAATAGACCCTCCTCGCGAATATAACAGACAAAAATTCGACCCGACAAAACAACTAAGGTTAGATCACTTAACACCTGTAGAGAAATCAAAAAGCATACCTCTTCTTCACGATTTCAAAGATATTATGTATCACGAAGGATGCGATGTCTCTTTTACCAGCCAGACGAAACACGTTATCCGTACAACAAATGATCGTCCTGTCTATGTAAAATCTTATAGACATCCACCTTCCATGAATCAGGAAATACAAGCTCAAATTCAGAAACTATTAGACAATAAAATAATTCGACCTTCGATATCACCTTATTCCGCCCCAGTATGGATCGTTCCAAAAAAGGCAGATGCTTCTGGTAAAAAGAAGTTTAGACTAGTGATCGATTACCGCCAACTTAACGATGTGACAGTTGAAGAGAAATGGCCACTCCCACGCATAGACGACATTCTCGATAATCTGGGAAAATGCACTTATTTCACCACTCTTGATTTAGCTCAAGGTTTCCACCAGATTGAAATGAGCCCAGAATCCACTGAAAAAACGGCATTTACTGTAAATAATGGTCATTTTGAGTACCTCAGAATACCATTCGGCCTCAAAAACGCTCCTGTCGCGTTTCAACGAATGATGGACGAAATATTAAGAGAATACATCTACAAATTCTGCTTCGTTTATATGGATGATGTTGTTATCTTTTCTAAATCTCTTTCAGAACACATCGATCATATTCGAATTATACTGAAAAAATTGAAAGAAGTAAACTTGAAAGTACAGTCCGACAAATCCGAATTCCTTTGCAAAGAAGTTGCCTTCTTAGGGCATGTTATCACTTCAGAAGGGATAAAACCAAATCCAACAAAGGTTGAAGCCATCCAACGTTATCCCATCCCAAAAAGCCAAAAAGAAATAAAAGCGTTCTTGGGATTGGTAGGCTATTACAGAAGATTTATAAAGAATTTTTCACGACTCACCTTTCCATTAACCAAATGCCTCCGAAAAGGTAGTTCTGTCGATACTGAAAATTCTGAATACAAAAACGCCTTCCAAAAATGCAAAGAGCTAATCTCGAACTGTCCTATTCTACAGTACCCCGGCTATAGTAAGCCATTCAAATTAATCACAGATGCTTCAAACACAGCAATAGGAAGCGTCCTTTCTCAAAACGAACATCCCATTGCGTTCTATTCCAGAACCCTCAATACAGCTAAGAGAAATTACTCTACTATTGAGAGAGAACTTTTATCTATAGTTGAATCCACTAAACACTTTCGCCCGTATTTATATGGACAAAAGTTCATCATTGAAACAGACCATAATCCTTTAGTTTGGCTCTCCAAAATAAAAGAACCCAACTCCCGTTTAATTAGATGCAGACTCAAATTGGAAGAATTCAATTTTGAAATTAAATACAAAAAGGGTAAAGAAAATGTCGTTGCCGATGCTCTCTCCCGTATCGAACTTAATGTTCATGAATCGAACGACGCACATTCAAGTGTCCCCAATGTTGACGATACAGTTGCCAATCTCGCCGAATTCGATCTTGCAGACTTTGTCCATAGCGAAAAATATAACGAAATTATTTCAAACCAAGTAAAAGACATTAACAAAAACGTAGACAAAGGAAATACTGCCGAAAATACAAGAGACGAAGATGTCACCTCCGACATTACTGTACATTCCAACAATCACACCCGAGGAAAATATCTCCCGATATCTGAATTACCTGTTAACTATGCCACGGATCGCCTAATCATTAATTACGGTCAAAAATTCAAACACTCATATTCAAAACCTTTTAAGAAAAATCACCATTTTATTGAAATCTCCAAGACGGAACGTCAAGAGGATATAATCAAAATATTAAAAGAAGTAATTAGACCTGACACATCTTTCACAATTTCTATTCCAGATCAAGAACTGAGAATAGAATTCCAAAGAATTCCATCAATGCAAACTTGAACCCATGCGCAAAGCTAATCTTTTCTAACATATATTTGACTGACATCACTGACACTAACCAACAAAAAGAAATTATTTCCAACTATCATCAAACCAATCATAACGACATAACAGAAACGTATAATCATCTTAAGCAAAAATATTATTGGCCCAACTAGAGAGATTCTATCACTAACATCGTGAATATGTGTGAAATCTGTTTGCAAAGTAAATACGAAAGGCATCCCTACAAAATAGCTTATGAAGGCCCTCTTTTAGCAGAAAAACCTTTTAAGACTCTACATCTCGATATATTTCAATTTCTAAACTGCCAATTTTTAACAATCATCGATTCATTTTCAAAATATGCTCAAGCTTATTTCGTAACTGACAAAAATGCAGTTACCATCGTTGGAAAATTAAGGCACTATTTCTCCCATCATAATTCTCCCTCGAAAATTGTCGTTGACAATGGTGCAGAATTTAAAAATAACCTTTTCAAAGAATTCTGTCAGTTATTTTGTATAGAAGTCCACTACACGACATCTGGAAATTCATCTTCCAACAGTCCAATAGAAAGACTACATTCCACATTATTAGAAAAATTACGAGTTCTGAAATTGAAAAATCCTGATGAAACGCCAAAAACTTTAATGACTTCCGCTATATTAATATACAATCAAAGTATTCATTCGACCACGGGTCACCCTCCATTTTCAATACTATACGGCCCCTACCTTAATGAACCTAATATAAATAACGACCTTACTATTTACAAACAATAGAATCAAAGACGAAAAAGTGAACTAATACCTTTTCATGAAAATATTTACAAAAACACTTACAGAAAGCAATCCGAAAACACACAAAAACAAAATAATAATACAGAACAACCCCCTGAAATAATTCCCGATCAGACTATCTATAGGAAAAATACCCTACGCAATAAAATGAACCCGCAGTACATACCGACTAAAGTTACCGAAACAAACAAAAATAAGATAACAGGCATTTCAAAGAAAAAACCCATAACCACACACGTAAGAAAAATCAAGAGACTTAGAAAGACTCTTACTCCCTTTCAGCCTCCTGCTCCTGACAGTGCAGAATCCATCGAACCAATGCCAAGCACTTCAGGTACACAAGCTATCAAATAATGGCTATTTCACTGAAGACATATCCCCTTCTTTAGTTGTAAGTCATTATCATACAACATATATTCCTTTCAATATGACAAAATTAAGATTTAAGTTAACTAGTTTATTCAACAATGTTCTTATTATAAATCATTTGATTAATAAGCAAAACAATAATTTAACATCGACCCAATTTCAATATATCTTTGAAGCATTCAATAATACATACGACACATATGCAAAATTGACTAACTACGATTCAAGTCGCAGGAAACGTGGGTTAATAAACTTCCTTGGAAGCGGTATCAAGTTCATTACAGGAAACTTAGACAACAATGACCCAGAGATAATAACGCAAAATCTGCAGATTTTAAAGCATAATCAGTTAAATACCATGCATAAGATAAATGACCTCAGTTCATTTGCCGGTAACATTATCAGCAAAATCGAAAATAATATGAAACTCGCAGACGAAAATACCAAAACTATTCGCTATGCAGTCTTGAAGTCTAGTGACGAGGTGAATCTAATACTTACAATGCAAAACCAGTATTTACAAATTAGTCGATTAAATAATTTTTTAGAAAAACTATTACGCATCATATCCTTTGCGCATTTAAAGACGTTAGACCTCGAAATATTAAATGTAAATGATATTAAAGACATGTGCAAATAGCTAGAAATACACTACCCCAAAAATGCTCTATGGCCAATAAAACATTTGTCAGAACTTACATTAATTTGCCAAACCGGTCTTATGATATTAACTGAAATGGCAATTCTAGTTATTAGGATACCGATCTTAGAAAGAAATATATGTAATTTAAAATTTGTATACCTAGTAAATGTTATTGTAAGAATTTATGGTACGAACAATGCGAAGAAGTTAACACAAATTGGATCTGTTCTAACCCTATTGCCAATGGATGCTCTTTTCCAAAAGACTGTCTATATGCTCTTATTCAAAATAACTATAAAGTACATGCACTAACTTATCATAAATCACTTTTGCTATGTAAGAAAACTGTAGAAACAATATATGAAAATTGTTTCCAATTTCAAAAAACTGATCTCCAGCATTGTAACCTTATTCAGAGCCAATGCGATGTGATCATCGGCCAACATAAATATTCATTAGAAATTAACAATATTTCCTTACAAATTCCGACAAGTGACAACATCCAGGACTCTAATTTAACATTAGATAGCATTACTAACTAATTAGATAACATTAGATGTACAAGTCAAACACTTAGAGAATCCCTGGGAAGTCAAAGAAGATTTGATGGAGCCACTAAATATGCAAGATGTAATTCCTCAACAACAGGCTCATTATATATTTATGATCATATGTATTATGTTATTCTTTGTTATAGCTTTAGTGCATGTTTATGGCAAAAACAGAAAAGAGACAAATCTGTTCCGATAAAACTATTACAAAAACTTGTCGACGAGGACGTCGAAAAAACTAAGGGTGGAGGAGTAATAACCCCAAACCGACGGTTATCGCTTGCCTAGCGCTGACTAAGGCATTGTTATAGTATATAAGTAAAGAATTGTAATGTTAATGTTACTCAATATTATAGTGTCAAAGCTGTATTGCTGTTCATAATATTGTTTCATTAGTTAAGTGCCCTTATTGTAAAATAAAGTTTTTTAAAAGCAAAGTTGTCGGTCTTCACATTTAACTCGCGGATGATCTGACACTGGCTTATCAAGGAAACACTCTCGTAAGCTATGAGATGGCAGCAGGATGTAAAAGCCCTAAAAGATTAGTTCCACAGATGGCAATTCCAATTAAACCCCAGCAAAACAGAAGGGTGTGCATTCCGCTTATACAATAAAAAAGCGCACACTTACTTACAAGTAAGCGTCGACGACACAGCTGAAGTATAACGAGCAACCTATGGGCATACTAAATTTCTTTACTAACTCAATACTTTTTGATGAACTACAAAATCTCCCCAACCTAAGGCTACGATCCAGGAAACCCTCGTGGATTATGGATCCAATAATAATAGGAGAATATTTCCACCTGGAACAGAAGTGGAGAGAGAGAGATGTGGATGGTCTGATACGGTCCCCCATAACAGATACCTTATACACAATCCATCAGAACATGTCCTCGGCTTCGAACTGCTTCGTCGAATGGGTCTAGCTTAAGCGCTTCCGAACTGGCCAAGGAAGATGTAACCACTTAATGTACCGATGGGGTAGAACCGTGATTCCTTCCTGTGACTGTGGCGCAGATCAGCAGAGCACGAACCATATAATAAACGAATGTCCTCGAAGACTCTTCACTGATGGTCTCATCGAACTACACCGAGCATCTGCCTGAGCTGTAAAATATATTCTTAGTTTAGATTTAGTGTTGTAATAGTTTGAATTCTTATTTTAGTTCAGGTAATTTAAATTTCTATGTTTAGTTCGTTGTATAGTCGATCTAGCATTCATTCTTGATATGTCATACGAAATAATAATAAAACGAGACCGCCATCATTAGAATCGATCGACAGGTTGTCTAGTCCAGGGGTCGCCAACCCGTCGATCACGAGCTACCGGTAGCTCGTGTAGACAATTTCGATATCTTTCTATAAGGAATCCGAGTAATGTATAATCTAGTTATAGTAAAATAAATCTTGTACGTCGAAAATGTGTTTCCATTATTGTATTAAACAAGTTTAGTTGGCCCTCTCTATTTGAATATTATTAAAGTAGCTTTACACATTGAAAAGGTTGGCAACATCTAATCTAGTTATACCGCTTAAATGGACAGTGCCTTTTGTTATCTCGTCACAAAAACACGATGAAACAAAGACAAGAAACATTTAAATTTCTTCAGAAACATTTGAATTGAGAAAAAAAGTGTATGGTGATAATTGCTTATCCCGTGTACTTGTGTTCGAGTGGAACAAGGACGATTGGATTCCAGGTGATGTTTTAGAGGACGACCTAAAGCCAAGCCGGCCAAAAATCGCGATGAGTTGGTGGTAAAAGTGCGTGAAATCAACGTCTATGATGCGAATTCGACTGTGAGTTGTATAGCAGAGGAACTAAATATGACCAAGACATGATTCATAAAATTTTTAGGAAGAATTTAAACAAACGGAAAGTCCAACGAAAATGCTAAGGAAATCGTATACTGGCATGGCTTATGGTTGAAAATGGTGTATTGATGTGAATGGGATGTATTTTGAATAAAAATAAACAATTTTAGCAAAATAATGATTTTTTTAAAGTGAAAACTTCTTTAGCCGCCTTGAGCGATTTTCGGTAGGCGCAAAACTCATAGGTTCGCGTCACCGACATGCCAGACGCGTTGCGCCAATTGTGTTTTAAATGTGTTTTAATGGGTTTTAAATTAAATTGTGTTTTAGATAATCATTATTTTAATTGTTTAATTGTAGAATCACTGTGCAATACAAGAGTAAGTGCTTAATATGCTAATATTTTTTTGTAGAAAAATGAGCAATGAAAACAAAGCATTTATTTTCGAATATTTCTAATATTGGTATCAATATTTACGTTGAAAAATTTTATATTATTTATTTTTCTAATATTTAGTCTCCCCAATACATCATGCAATGAATATTTTATAGTGACTTAGGAGTTATCTTACTAGCGTAGTCAAGCAGATTTCTAATTGTTCGATAGTATTTTTGTCGCGGATTTTAAAATTAATAATTCTATAAAATTTTATAATAAATCTAATTTCTCAAAACTATTGTTTATTGGTTTCAACTGTCAGAAATAAAATACGTGTTTTGTTATTTTTCGCAAAATGATTATTTATGAACTTCGAATTGATCATTCAATTTCATCATTAACTACAAAAAAATATTGTAATATAATTAGTTTTTCTAAATATCCATTTTCTATATTTGTTTAGATCCTCGATCCTACGTGAAAAAAAATACATATATAAATTATACATTTAAAGAATAATTAGTTTTAAAATTAAAAAAAAAAAACAGTTATTCCAAAGTTTCAAGTTTCCACTTCTGTCGGCAGTCCCTATGACTGCCTATCTTTTTTTTTATTTTTCACTTCTGGTTTTTACCGACATACTGTGTACATATTTTAAATACGCAAAAAAATTTGAGTTAAAAATTACAGTGCTTTTCACTAGAAACTCAGATCGTCCTCATACTTAAATCATTTTTATTAATATGTCCATTCATTCAATTATTACACTGGCTAAGATAAACTTTCAAAAATAAAATAATTTATTAACAATAAAGCACTGTAAATTTAATTTTGTAGTAAATTTCGTTAGAAATTTAAATAATTTCTAATATATGCGAATGAAATTGTATACTCTATCTTACAAACAATGTACCATGCTCCAAATTAAATATTTGATATGGTATGAATAGGGTCTACAATTAGGGAAGATGGAACTTTGACTGCTTATGGCGGCCATACTTTTTTTACCGATTTTTGACATCTCCGGTCAGTTGTTTTCCGAAAGGTTTACAATTATATCATGGTTCGTTTCACGTTAGAAGAACGTTTGGAAATTGTTCAGTTTTATTACACAATTTCGTCGTCTTCTCATGCTACTCAGTCGTGGTGGTTCTTCTGAAAAGGCTATTGATCGTATTATTAGAAAATTTATTGTGAAAAAAAGTACTTTTATTCTCCAGGATAATGTAGTGCTTGAACGACAAAAAGAGCCAGAAATGTTAAGAATTTTGCTGTCGTTCAAGCAAATGTAGCCGAAAATGTCTAGCTTGGTCGTCGCTCCCAAGAGTTAAGCCTCTCGCCAATAACAACCTGGTGAATTTTGAGGTTGGACATCCATATAAGATGGTATTGGTATAAGAAATGAAGCCAACCGACCATCGTATTCTTCGTAAATTTGCCGATTGGGCCCTCGAAACGATGGAAGCCGACAACGAATTTCATCGCAAAATCATCTTATCCAATAAGCCTCATTTCTGGGTCAATGGCTTCGTCAATAGACAAAATTGTCGGTATTGGTGTAAATCTAATCCATGCGTGATACATGAGAGTCCTTTGCATCCGCAAAAGATCACAATTTGGTATGGATTTTGGCATGGAGGCGTCATCGGTTCTTATTTCTTTAAAAATGGGGAAGGAGCCATCGTTACCATCAATACCGAGCATTACAAGGCAATGCTGAAAGATTTTTTCCCGGAATTTAACGGAATGGATGCGATGACCTTTATTTTCAATAGGATGGCGCACCACCGCATATTTCCCGAATATACATGGGCTTATTGCCAGTCAAATTCGGAAAGTTGTTAATTTCACGAAATGCCCCCATTGCTTAGCCGCCGAGATCATGCGATTTGACTGCTTTAGATTGTTTTCTATGGGGACATATGAAAACACAGGTTTATAGCAATAACCTCATGACTATTGGCGACTTGGAAAATGTGCGCGGCTAACAACCAACTAAACAAAATGTGCGCGAGCGTCATCGAAAATTGGCTCGAGCGGATCCGTGTTTACAAAAAAAAGCCGTGGTGGCCATTTGGCTGAAATCTTATTCAAATCAGAAATTGCATGTCTGAATCTCTTAAATAAAGTAATCGATAAATAAAGGAACCGATTTTGAGCAAATAATGTGTTTAATATATAATATAATATGTATATAAAATAAAGGTAAAGGTAAAGTGTTAGGGTTAGAGGCGCATCAGCAACTAGGCTATTTAGCGACTGGACCTACAACTTAACGTGGGTTCCGAACCACGGTCATCAGCTCCCGACAAACCCAGGCCAGCATCCCCCTCGGGCTATAAACACTTGGTTATGTGCCTACCCATAAGTCGTAGAACGTCGTAAGAACGTAGAACACTTCTCAGAAGGCATCCGGCCTTACCCAGCCTTTAACTGGCGTGACTGAGGGGTAATTCGTAGTCGAATTTTACACTCTTGCCTAGAAACAATCATAAATATTTAGGAAGTAAACAGACAGAGGAAAGAAAGAAAAACAACCATTCGAGCTCTGGAATCGAACCAACTACCGCTCCAGTGCGGTTTCGACACAGCAGCGGCAGGCCACTGCTCTTACCGTCGGCACCAACGCGACCGGCTGTATATAATATAATATCTATAATATATAGTATAATAATTTTGAAATTCCATCATATTTATTGGTAGATCTTTTACAAGACAATAAAAAGCAGGGAAAATTACACTGCTGTTTAATATTAAAGCTTTGTACATATTAATAGTTCGATGACTACTGTCGTGCGGGTTCTGGTGTTAACGTGACTCTCGCGCTGCCATCTAATGAATCGTTGAAGATACTATATAATTTTCTTTTAACTTGTAATTTTGTGATAGACGTTTTAAAAACTTTAAACTATTTAACAGCAGTTATTTACAAGTAAATATATTAATTATTCATTCCACTTATATTAGATCAATGAATTTTTCGAAAATAGCGTTGAATTATTGTTCAAACTAACATTTATATCCATATTAATATTCCAAAATAATTAATAATATTTAGGTTAGGTTCCTTTTTTAGGTAGTTTAGTCACAATGTTTTTACAAGCTTTTATTTCATATTGATTAGATATTTATTTACGTTTAATAATTCCGTTACGTTTAATTCAAATATATAGAATAAAAATAAAAGTAACAATAATAATAAAATCGATTGATCGGAAAATATCTCTATTTTGGGTTTGAAAAGTATTAAATTAAATGGATTTAAATATCGTGAAAGTATTAAATTCACTAGAAACTTAGGTTACCAAGTGATTGGCATTTGCAATTGATGTTTATAAATATGTATCTACAAGTAATATATCTTTACTGCTCTGCTGTAACTTTTGGACTAAGAAAGATCAATTTCCTTATAATAATTATTAGGTTGATCAAGTTGTGTATTTTTATTCTGTACATGTCCCAGGAGTTTTTGAGTTGCTCCAGTTGCGGTTCGTGGGTTTTTAAAGTGGGAGGGCGTAGAAGAAAATAAGGCTGCTGAAGTTAATTTTGCTTTCGCCTTCCTCCTTTTTACGTTTCGTGCTATTGAAACCCTATGCAAGAGGTGAACCAGGAAAATGAGTTAAAAGAAAGAAACTGAACGGAAATAAAATATGGTGTTTTGCTCTGAAAAATTGTTTACTGTAATAAATGCCGAAGGGGCGGCGCCCCAAGGCTCTCCCTCACGAGCCGCCACTGAGTTGCTCACAGACAATGTAATTATTTCTACTAAATAGTTTTTAATTACTGAACGTCCAATATTGTTGTCCATTTTTTTAGGTATAATTAATAGAAGTCTTTTTAAGGTATAATAATTTTATTATCATTACATTATAGTCCAGTGTTTGAAAATTTATGTAGCAAAAATAATACTGTCGAGATGACGACCTTCACGGCACTGGTATTCTTGAAATTATGATCGAAAATGTGCTGTCACCTTGCCGCACAAATATCTGAATATAGAGTGAATCTCATTAACAATATTCTCCTTTAATTGCAATATGGTACGTGGATTATTTTCATAAACTTTGCTCTTGACATATTGCCACAATAAAAAATCGAGTGGAATTAAATCTGAACTTCTTGGGGGCCAATTTGTCACCTCTATAGGATATCAGTTTTTCAGGGAATAATTTCTATACAGCCTCCAAAGAATAGCGCCGTCTTGCCGAAACCAACTCTGCTCATTATATCCTTCAAATTCTTGCAGTCATTGGTGGAAAAAACCTCGTAATATATAACAATAGCTGAATTAATATTGACCGTCTTACCTTTGGTTTCGTAACCTTTGGCATCTTCTAAAAAGTATGGGCTAATTGTGCCTCTAGCTGACATTGCACCCCATACAACAACTTTTGGGCTAAATAATGGTTTCTCGTGTTTTTCCTTGCAATTTTCCTCCGTTCAGTACCTGCAGTCTTGCTTATTTACAGGGCCGTTTAAATGAAACTTGTCAGAGTTGTTAAATTTTTCCAACATTTCATTGGTAAATGTCAAGCGCATAATAAAATCAGTTTTTTTCATTTTTTGAACAAATTTAATTTTATAGGGATGAAGATAAATATCTTTTTTTTAATAGCATGCATTAAGTACATGCTATATCTTAATGTGATTTCTTAATGTGTACCCTAATGTTTTAATGTGTGGCTACTTCGCTTCCGTATGGATTGGGATGGATTTTCTCTAACTGACTCAGCGGACCCCGCTGTCTTACTTCTGATTCTACATTGAAGGGTTCGATTGTAATAGTATTTACTTTAACTTTAGTAACTGTGAGGGTCAATGTTATTCTCACTAACCTAACCAGTTTTTCAAGCATCCCTACTACTCTCATCGCTTCATATATTTCTTCACTTTATTGAGTCGTATCTTCTTTGACACTCAAAGGATTGTGATTCAATAGTAGGAGGAAGTGATTCAATATTGTCTTTAAAGCTTATCGCTTGTATCTCACCCATAGCGTAAATTTGGCCTACAACCGATCGATCTTTCCAAAAACTCTAACATTCACCTATTTGTTTCTCTGCATATGTCAATGTTTCTGTACATTGTCCAGCAGACAAAAAATATTGTACAATAGCATTCCTATACATCTCCCAGGCTTTTAGTAGGATTTGACAAGACAAGCTTCTTATAAAATAAAGAAAATATTCCCCGATAATGTTTATATAATCTTGAAATCGTACATGGAAAGTGCCGTGAAATCTTACCACATGGGAATTGGGAAATCAGTTTCAAATTAATACATACATTTTGTATTCAGCTGATTTAAATCTGTAGAAAATAAATAATATATAAGCTATAAGAAACATTATTATTAAAAGGACTAGATATAATGCAAACTCGACACCCTTTAGATCAAGCGGTTAAATGTTGACCACCGATGTTCGATAATCTACGCCAAGCTATAAATTAAATTAAACCGACATCCATTATTGAGGCGGATGGAAGTACACCAGAGGGACGATCTTTTGCTGCAAATTTCAGCTTGGAAAGATAATCCAAACTGGTCCGCATATAATTTTCCTAATAACTAATTGACGCAATGATAAATAGAAATGATAAATTTGATATAGCTAGAATAAACAACACTGATAGAATCCGATTCTTTTGCAATTTGATAATTAAAATCTTCCAAAACCAAATTAACATCATCATTGACATATTTTTAAATTTTCTCAATTCTATGTAGCAGATTCTCTCAGTACCTGGCTTAAAATCTAATAGATTGGTTCATTCTATGTTTGATATCTGTCTTTAGTCAGACTACTTCACATGTGCTATCTCATATCTTTGAGTATTATTATATGTAGATTGTATTTTCCTATCTGTTGAAGAATATTGTTTGAACTTCTGGTTGGTTGGTATAAGCTTTTTATGTTCCACGAACTGTATCTCATATTCATATTTGGTTGACGGATATGTTTATATTGAATTAATCCCAACTAAAGATTTGTTTTAGATTTCTTAACAATACTTTTTTCCGAGGTGGGATTACTAGACCCGCGCTTTACCGACATATCTTGAAGGATCGGCGACTGTTTTGAAGAGGTTACCATACCGAGAGATTCCGGTTTTTAGACACCGGAGGTTCGCACTGAAAGGTCTGAGGTACACGATGAGGATTTTTGAATATTTTTTTAATGATACAATCTAATAAAATTTTATAAAAACCATTGACTAGTTTAGTTACGTTAGAAGTTAGTTAGCATTTCTTTCTGCTAAAATTTCTTTTTGGTAAGAAAAAAATATCATAAACAATGATATACATCGGAATAAACATTAACGGTATGCAAGTGTAGTCTACGTAATAACGCAAATGGCAATGGGGAAATAGCAATACAATTCGCAGCAAGGAATTTAAGGTGATGATGGAATTTAATTTGGAATTTTGGTGACGAATAGGAATCAAAAGAAGAAAAATATGAAATTGATAGATTAACAATAGACAAAAGCGTTAGGAAGAAGTACTAACGTAGAATGAAGCAGAAGTTGGATAAGCAAAAAACTTATAGAACAGTAGCACAGTCGGTTGGTGATGGATATGCATATAAATGCAACAATAAAATTTATAATAAAAAAAGTTACGGAGTTAACAACTGGGGCCTTAAATGAAGGGAAAAATAAAAGAAGAAAATGCTACGATGATGAGAGCAAAAATGCTCTCCTCTATTGAAGTGAATACAAAGACCAACAAGTCGATATTAGTTGCTTATACTATACGCTTAAAACGCTTAAAAATAAACACTATACATAATTTCTGCATCTGTATTAATAATAGCTTCCAGCCCAATTGATTCAAACAAGTACTTTGTAGGGTTCATTCAATATTTATAATATAAATTATATATGAAGATATTTGAAAACTATTTTAAATTAGTTAAAGTCTTTTGTTCTAAAACTATTGCCAGTTTTATTTTGAACTTTAGTACTACAGGTGGTTTCTCCACTTGCCTATGTTATGTTAATGTCAGAACGATTTAAATATTATTATTTATTTAAGACATAGTTTAGTTAATAGTTAAGTCAGTTTAGTTAATCAAAAAGTAAGGTGCCTTTTGTTTTAAAAATTCTGGTGGTTTAAGTATCGATATAACGATTTGTTTTTTATGTTGGTTTAACTATCCAATAAGCCTGACAGAAGTTTCATTTTACTGATAAAATTATTTTGTTATAGATAAAAAGTTTTGTCGACCATTTTTCTAAATAGATACATTTATCGATCAAAGAATTTGTATTAAATTTTGCCTATAAAAAGAAATTTCTGGTGCTAATACATTAAACATATTTAGAAAATATTATGGCGATGAACCTATGTCAGAAAAAAAATGTCTTCAAGCGGTAAAACAAATTTAGTAATATTGAGAAGCAGTTGAAGATGAACCTAGCTCAGGAAGATCTTCTACATCAACCAATGTGGTGGAATTGTGCCAGAAAATGGCCGGTTGTTGTTCCAATAAGAAACATCCTTAGGCATTAGTATGGCGGTCATGTATGGCCAAGATTTTACATCAACATTTAACCGTGAAAAATATGTGAACGTTGTATTCCGCATAATTTGACAATCGCTCAAAAAAAGGCTTCGATTGGTATTAATTAATGCAAAAAATTTCCAAAAAATACAATCGTGGTGCGACAAAAGCAGTGACATTGGCATAGATGACAAATCTTAGTTCTACGCATATAGAGCAAATCGATTGTATGGCTATTTCAAAATACCAAACCCAACAAATATTGTTTTCGTAAGAAGCTCTACGAAGCAAATTGTCGGATGTGGTTACATTGCTACTAGAGAATAGATAGTAGTCAGTCACTTAAGTCAAAAAAGAGGATCAACCTCGGAATGAGAGATAATAAGCTCTAAACTTATATAAACCTTTATTTTCGCATTCTAAAAGTTGTCTAAAAAGTCTCATAAAATCTCGTTTCCGCACTTTAAGATATTCAAGGTAAAAATTCAAAACAATCGGTTTTTCGCAAATATCTCACTTCCTATAGTTTCTATTATATTTGCATCTATTATAAAAATTGTAGAGTATAAAATTCTCTATACATTTTGTTTCAAACATTTTTATACGCTCAACCGTTTTTGAGATAGAGTGCGGAGAGCGCGCCGCGTTCAGCCATGCATAGTATAATGCAAGGTCAATCGTGAGTCCCGGTACATTATACGTCGTATACTGGTAATTAATCACTAAAAAATCGATAATTATAAATAATTTGCATTGTTTATTAATTAATACAATGTATTAAATAATATTTTTCATTTACCAAATATAATCGTTTAATACTTACCTACTTCATGCAATAAAAAAAATAAAGTACTATCATACATTTACTACAATGGAAGTTCAAATGTGGAGAGGATTTATGTAAACTTTAATAATTAGAAGGACATGAGTCAATTTTCTTCTTATTCGTCATCATCTTCCGTTCGCTCGAAAATTTCCAATTCATTATCATCTTCGCCGTCAAGGATATTTCTCTCTAAATCTTCAAGGATTTCGGGGTTAAATGTATTTTCTTGAACGAGATTCCTTCCATACGATGAAGCATTGAGGCAAGCTTGCCCGTTACACTGGCCACAAGCTAAAGAACATTGCAACTCCGATTTCTGTATCCGCAGCATGAACCATAACTATTCTTGCAGTTGCAAAATATTGTGTTCAATAGTTCATCTGGAGCTGGTAGTAATATTGTCGTTATCGGTTCCAGGAGTTCATTTCGCAGTACCCAACTGATGAGCCGCTGCACTTGTTGGTGAGAGATTCGACAACTGCACAGGTTTATTAAGCTTTGTTGACTTGACGAATTGCGTGTAGCAATGATGATCGATATTGTCCTCAGATTTTGGAGCATTATATACTGCCAACAAGATGTGTACTTCATTTTCATACAATGTTTGTACAGGGCAGTTTTCTTGTTGAAATACTTGAACCAGTTGATCCAAGATGGGAAGATTTTCTAATGTTCCAATGATTTTTTTTCCTTTTTTAAACAGAGCAGAAGTCATGTCACAACCACTAAATGTATGCAAATAGAATGTGTTTTACCATTACCTTTGCTAACTTTAAAAAAAATCTTGTTGATGTGATTAAGTACGTCAAATTAAAATGACGAGCAAATCTATATCTTCTACTATGACTACGGCAGTCAATGGATGTTTTGATGCTTATAATTAAATTGAATTAATTAATTGAATTAATATTGAATATAATTAAAATATACTTAAAGTATTTCACTTAACAATTTTTTAATTAATTAATAAACAATGCAAATTATTCATAATTATCGATTTTTTAGCGATTAATTCCCTTTATACGACGTATTATTTACCGGGACTCACAGCTGACCTTGCATTATGCTATGTATGGCTGAACGCTGCGCGCTGTCCGCGCTCCATCTCGACAACGGTTGAGCGTATAAAAAAAAATGTTTGGAACAAAACTATAGAATTTTATGCTCTAGAATTTTCATAATACATACAAATATCTTAGAGACCATAGAAAGCGAGATATTTGCGAAAAACCGATTTTTTAAACTTTGACCTTGAATATCTTAAGACGAGGACTCGAGATTTTATGAGAGTTTTGAGACATCATTGCCAGAATGCCAAAATAAAGGTTCATATAAGTTTACATCTTATTGTCTCTCATTCCGAGGTGAAACCCCTAATGTTACTGGACTAAGAACCATTTGTTTGCCAGAAGTCTTTGAAGAAATAAGAAATAAGTATCATTCTTCACCATGACAACGCGAGTTCTAACACATCAGACTCAATATTTGACCGTCGTACAGCTCTGATTTGGCACCCAACGATTTATTTTTGTTCCCATCCGTGAAGAATAAACTACGTGATCAACGATTTTCGACGCCGGAAGAAGCGGCTGATGCGTTCAAAATTTATGTTTTGGAGACACTTCAATCGGAATGGAAAAAGTGCTATGAAAATTGGTTTAAACATATGCAAAAGTGTATCCATCATGGTGGAAAATATTTTGAAAAATAATAAAACCATTTTCATTTATAAATATTTGTTTTTATTTATTATTCCGGATACATAAATAGCAACCCTCGTATTAAAAAACAAAACAATTCTTATTATGCCAACCACTTAATGTTGGAAAATCACACTTTCAATGATAATTTTAAAATGTTACATGGTGAAAAAAAACTAAATTTCTTAGAGAGCCTAGAAATTAATAAATAAAAAAATTAGGGTATTTTGCTAAATGACCTGGTAGAATGATTCACCCTTGTTAAATGTATATTGCGCATCAAGACGTTGAAAAATGGAATTCCCACCCTAATCATGTATTAGGTTATATTAGTTTAAAATAGTTCGTACTTGAAAAAGGCACTGTATGCATAAACAATTGTAATACATACAAGTTTTAAATATAGTAGAAATTTTAAAAAAATGTCAGTTTTTATTTAAATTGAATTTCCGTCAAGTATCGGCTTAAGCTCAGTTAAATATATTTTATAATACATTTATTTTTGACGAAGCTAAAGTGCTATCGAGACGGCCAAACATTAATTAATAAAGTGGACATTTTGACAAGAAGGCCTTTTATTAAACATTTTTGATAAGTATGTATGATATATTTCCTCTATTTAAAGTCTTTAATCCATCGTCGTTTAATAACTTGATGCCTATACGTTAACCAACGGCTATATCAATCTTTTTCGAAAATGTCGTTTTCAAGCAAATATACCTTTACTTGTAGAAGAACTAACTACTATGTCATTAGACCGATTTATAGACATGACACTGAAACGTTTTTATTTTCTTTATGGTACAGTGACTGCTTTATGGGTTTTTCTAGAGCATTTGATACATTATTAAATGAAATATGTAAGTAAATATGTACGAGGGATACTATTTATGTATCCGAAATTGGTAACAACGGTGTTGCTAAGCGCCATCTGACATACACATCGTAAAGTTTGACATTCTACGTACTCAGAACGATTTGTCATAAGGAAGCTATTTGTGTATTTGTAAAAATATCGCCTCAGTCAAAAAATGGGGGCAATTAATTTTCGGGCGATGATTTACTACGACTTTCGACGTGGATTGTCTCAACAACAATGCATCCCTCAACTGACTTCAACTTTTGGCGATGAAGCACCATCTAAAACCACTGTATATTACTGGTTTAGTGGATTCAATGGTGACCGTTGACCGCTCACGGATGAATTTAAAGAAGATCGTCCAAAATTAGTTGTTGTGGCAGAAATTATCGATAATGTGCGCGAACTGATAAAGCCTGGGTATTAGTATGACAAGCATAAACAAGATTTTATATGAACATTTAGCCGTGAAAAACATTTGTGCGCGTTGGATTCCGCATAATTTGGCAATAGCTCAAAAAAGGCTCGAAAAAAGCAGTTGATGCGTTCACAATGCATGTTTTGGAGATACCTCCATCGGAATGAAAAAAGTGTTATGAAAATTGGTTCAATCGTATGCAAAAGTATATCTATCATCGCGGAGAATATTTTGAGAAACAATAAAACCGTTTTCAATGATACGTATTTGTTTTTATTTATTATTCCGAATACGTAAATTGCAACTCTCGCATATTGGATTTGGTTATATTGTACTGTCATTCTTAGAGATGTACAATAATAATCGTAAGCAAAAGTAATAATGAATGACGATGAATCAAAAGTGTCAATACGTTATCTAAAGAACCCCAGAACCTTTGTTGTTTTAAACTATGATCAAAAAGAACGGTAACGTACAGTTTGTTTTCAAAAATATTGCGCTTTACGTGTTGATACAACCATTTATCTTTTAAATTGGTACGACTATCTTTGGCATCTATCAGAAATTTTATATAATTTTGTTTGTTAAGTTAGACATTATAGCGTCGATTATGTTTGTCGACCATTTTATAAAATGGATTAAATTGATGTGCTAATAAGTTTTATTAATTATTAACATTAAAATTTATCTGAAACACGCAATTTTTTCTTCTAATACATTAAAAATTTTAATGAAGTGCGATGGCAGTAAAGTTATGTAAAAAAAAGTTTATAAGTGATACAATGATTTTTATGATGGTGCAGAAGCAGTTGAAGATGAACATCGTTCAGGAAGCTTTTCCACGTCAACCAATGTAGAAAACATTACCAAAATTAAGTACTATGTCACTGACGATTAAGTATTAAAGTTCATTCGAAAAATGTTCAGGTTTGTGGTTAAACAATTCATGGTTTTTGCATTACGATAATGCACTATCGCCTACCGTAACAATAGTTCATCATTTCATCAATTTTTCGTTGAAAGAAAATGCTGCTAAAATAATAAAAATAAAATGGATAATATACCATAGAAATAAATAATAAAATGGAAGTTCAATTCTTCTACTGTAAGCTTCAGTGTGATGTACTAAACTCGAAGAGATTTACCGCTAAAGTGTGCTTAGTGGTAAATCTCTTCGATTTTAATAAAATTTATGAATCATTTCATGATTTGTGTTATATTTAAAAAGATAATTTTGTTTTTGATCAGGGCAGTATATCACGGCTTTTATTTGTTGGCAAGTTCTAATGATTATTTGAGAAATTATAGGTTAAGTAATTAGATCTAAGGTCGAAACTGTTCGATACAAAACCTAAAACTACTGCGAAAAATAAATCGAACAATGGTAAGGCCCAAATAGCACAGGTCGACATAATTTTTGTAACATTAATGAGAATCCTTTTTTTAGGTTTCATTTAGGTAGTTATTAAAACACCTGCTTCTCTTTATATCATGGGCTCATTGAAATTATTTCTTTATATTTGGAGTACAAAGGTAAGGTGTACTTTGGTACAAAGTATTGTTGTTTTTTGTGTTTATGGGGGACAGTAAGGCAACAAAAGAATATAACAGTAGGAAAGATTGGCCTCATAGAACTTCATTTGAACCTTGTACTTTAAACATACATTTCCCCTTGCATAGTATTGCCTCCTTGTTAACCCAAAAAACGTGCTTCTTCCACCTCTCCATATTCAGCTTGGACTAATAAAAAACTTTGTCAAAGCCATGGACAAAGAAGGTAATTGGCAGCTTGGAAGTGTTTTGTAAGTGTATTGAAAGGATTTCTGGGCAACAAGAAAGATAAAAACTATAAAAAGCCCATAAATGAACTCTTGAAAGCCTATGAAATATTAAGTTGTCGCATGTTCTTAAAAATTCATTTTTTAAACTGCCATTTCGATTTTTTTCCGGAAAACGTGGGTGCAGTAAGCGACGAAAGGAGAGATGTTTCATCAGGATATTAGGGTAGTGGAAGCAAAATACCAGGGATGCTCAAATATATCTATGCTGGACAACTACTACTGGTTTTTAAAAAGAGATGATGCTACAGAACACACGAGGTAAAAGGAAAAAATTCTCTCGCTGTGAGATACCTCATGTAACATATTTTTTATTCACATAGTCCTCAGTAATGTCTTTGCATAGATTTAACACGTTTTACATGTTTATATTAAATAAATATTAGATTGTGAAAATATGTCGTCTTTTTTTTCCTCTACCCCTTGTAACAAAAAAAAATGTTCGTATTACAATAATTAGCTTAGCATTTTTGGGATGTAGGACTACAAAATACACCACCACCATATGCACCTATTTTCATCAATGTTACCTCAAAAATAGTCTAAATTAGTTGACTTGTGATAATTGACCATTTGCATGTAATATTACTTCAACACAACCTATGTATATGTAAAGTTTTACATTTCGTTATTAAGTAAGTAGTACTATGAATCACAAATATAATATATATGATGCAAACTGGACACCCATTAAATAAACAGATTTACTGTCGACCACCAAAATTCTATACACTACTATGGGTATAAATCAGGTCGCATCGACATTAATTATCGAAGGTGGTAGAAGTAAAGCGAGGGGAGAATTACTTGTTGTAAATGCCAATTGGGAAAAAAAATCAAACTGGTCCAGATATAATTCTTTCTAAAACAGTTGATTTGCATAGTATATAATTGATAACCATATTTAATCAAATTGGATTGTATACATGATTTACAATATTTATTAGAGATACTTTTAACAAACAGTTTTTTAAGTTTGAAGTAAACAAAGTGTTAGCTTAATTAAAAAGTTGTTATCTTACAAATGGTCAATTTTTTTTTAATTCCTTTAAACCTCGTTGCCAATCTCACTTCGTAAATTATAGGCCAATAACATTTTCGACTTTTAACTTTAGACTATAATAAATAGCGACTTTTTGACAGAAAAATATAAAAAAACATTTGTTTTTATGCAAAAAATCATCTCTGTATCATCGAAAGGAACTGTTACGTGTATGTTGCTCAATTGACTCAATGACTCTCTAATAGTAAGGGCATATATATAGGGCATATATATATATATATATATATATATATATATATATATATATATATATATATATATACATGAGAATACGGTGGGTATCACCACTAGAAGGCCTTGAAATAGAGGTTTTTGAATCAAAACCATAATTATTTTATAGCTATATTAGCTGAGAATAATAATATTCAGCACTCACGGATTTATTAGAATGCTGAACCTCATAGTAAATAATTCCTGTAATATTGCACTATACTGACACTTTTAATGATATCTTTTAGGTGATGACTTGATTTTGGAGTGGGCAAAATTGGTTGTACTGATATAACTATTGCTGTTGCTTCTGTGGATTACTGTATAGAATCCACTTTTCATTTTCAGTAACAATTTGTTGCAGAAACGGATTTTTGCCCAACCTGGACAAAAAGTACTACATATTGTTATAGCTTAAATTTTATTTTCAAGTAAAATTTTATATTACTCATTCCTTTCTTCCTGTCCTTTCACATTCCTCTTTTTTGCATTTTGTTCATTTGTTCAAAAGATCGCTACATTGGAAACCATTACGTTTTAAGCTTTGTGCATTCAGCTTCCATTTCAGCCAACAATTGGGTTGTTGGTTGAAAGTTCAGTACTTACCTTCAGGTTTTTTCAGGTACTTTTCAAACTCAATAAATTTTTCGAATATTACACAATCGAAATCTTTGAAATCACCGGTCTCAAATTCTTTAAACCAACGCTGACATGTTGCATTATATAAGGCACCAAGATAAACAACATTATTGCCATTTAAGGCATTAGCGTCATTGTTATGCTTTCGAAACTGATAAAGCTTGGTAACACTTGGTTCTTCCATTCTTATGGTGTTTATGTAATTTTAGAAAGTTTTATTTTTATTCTAAAAGGTACTACCGAAATATCTAATGATACAACTTCGTTAGAATAAAAAAAATAATAAAAATAAAATATAAAGTCAATATAAGAATTAACGAGCCAAATATTAAATAGGAGACTTAAGATATTTGGCAAATCAAATGACGACGAAGATTAAATTTAGAATTTTCAATATTATCCTTAAGTGTGTAATGTGTATTTATTATTATAGTCGGCTTCTGTGAGTATTTAGAGTTTTTTTTTGCTATTCGATATCTTAGGAAATGCCCCATTAAAACTGCGTAGACTCTATAAACACTAGCATCTACACGAAAATATTAAACTAGGCTAACATCTGTAAAAATTTGCATTATGCGGGTTGTATGTGGTGTACGTGCGTGGCAATGTAGATGCTCTGACACACAAGGTCACACACAAATATTTTTGCCTCACAGCACGTACACAAACCATCTAGTGTCGGTTTTCCCACAGACACAAATTTTTATTGGTGTGGACCCAGCTTCAGGATTCGAATCAGCTACTACGTTAACTATCGGTATCCTCGAACCGTCACCTTAAGCACCGTACCAACACGATCAGCTAATAGATTAGTGCTTTATGACAGTGAATCTTAGGTGTTGAATACAAAAAAAACATCCAAAAAGTCCAAGTTTTTGCTAATGAATGCCTGTGAAGGATTATAGAACTATACCTGCCCGATATTTTTCCAGTATCAATTTCTGGCAGAGGAAATGGAGACAGATGGACAAACACTCAGAAGGAGCGATTTTTGATATTACATGGCAAAGTCTAGAGTAGAGCGTAATAGGAAAAGATGCAGAGGATATATGTGAGAGGAAATTTGGAGTAGAACCATCTCGGAATAAGAAAAATTGAAATAATTTTTTTAAAACGAGAGTGCGGGGGTTAAATTGCGTTAGTAAACTTGAGTAAATTTATCACTAAACACGAAATCACTTTGTTTAATTTCTCAGCGCGCCTTTCACTTCACATGTTAGCATCATCAGGAAACGATCCTAATCATTAAGGTTCCAATAGAATAATTGATTTAAATTGCGTTGGGCTAACGACCTAACCCTTAACCAAATGTCTGTGATATTCTTGGATATTATATACTCCTCAAGGATTGAGAAGAATTTACTACTTAGTATTATCGAATTATATGTGTGAAATTACTCTAGTTACGCATAACAAGTGACCAAGTCTGTGACCAACAACAAATGATAAAATATACTGCCTTGCCAGCACTGCCTCCCATAGCACCAGACGCGAAGTGGTACATCGGAGGAAAAAAGTAAAATCGTCTACGTCTACGAGTCAATCTCTATCCGGACATCAACCTGCCGGTCACCTACACAAATTGAGATATGAGTTTCCTACACACAACATAGTATCTTACCAATACACAACAATAAACTAGATCAAAAACATGGCAAGATAGAAACTCCCATCTTCCAGATTGGTTTATACCAAGTGAAGAACTTGCCCCGGGCCACACAGATGAATGGGTGCTATGGAGATCCTTGAAACTAAACAAAACCCCAAAGGGAAGTGGTGCGAAGCGCTTGACCCACCCCGTCTGGCAGCCAAGCAGCGGAAATTCCAAGGAAGAGAAGGTAATGGCTTTGCGAGTAGCTTTCGAGTAGCAGTTTGGGGATTATTTTAGAAAATAATCTCGGGTGGAAGGAGAACGCGAACCACGAACAATCAAAACCAAATACCTCCACCGTCGAGGAGCCCATGAAGGATAGGTTTGGTTTGGTGGAACTTGTGCTGTTCATATAGTTTCGATGCTTCTGACACGATTATACGATGTGTGACTATTAAATGACGAGACTGACACTGTAAAACATGTTTTTACAAACATATGTTTAAACATACATATTAACTTATTATAACCTTTAATATACACCCTTCCTCTATCTCTACAACGCTCCATGCAAATCTTCCACTGTTCGAAACAGTGCTGGAAGTCTTCTTCTGTCAGCTCCATTAGAACGCGTGTCGCTTTCTCGTTTACAGCTTCAACGGACTTCAACTCAAATATTGTCCCTTTTAATACAGATTTCACTTTATAAAGCAGATAGAAGTCGCACGGCGCAAGATCCGGCGAATAGGGCGGATCGTCTAACACTGGGATGCAATACTTGGATAGAAACCTCTTAACAGACAATGCGGAACGACTCCTTCTACAATTCGGGTCGTTTTTTCTTATTCTTTCACGGAGTTCAGAAAGAACATGAAAGTAGTAACGTTGATTAATAGATTAACCTTCAGGAACCCAGAGAATGTACACAATCCCATGATTATCGAAAAAGCAATCATCATTGCTTTGAATTTTAATTTGCTCATTCGAGCTCTTTTGACTTTCGGTTAAGTTGGGCTCTTCCAGTGCACAGATTGGCGCTTCTTTTCTGTATCATACGTAAAAAACCACAAATCGTCACATTATTCACGTTAGTCATTAGTCACGTTATTATCCTTTCCAATAAGTTTATGTCATTTTCGATGGCATTCAAAGTATCAGTACAAACATTTTTGCGAGCTTCTTTTTCTTCAACCGTGAGCATTTTAGGCCCCATTCTGGCACACCCTTTATGCATGTGAAATTTGCCGCACACATTCAGGTATGGTACAGTTTAAGCAATCGCGCGAATACTTATACTGATCATCACATCAAACCAAATTACCGATTTTTTCGATATTATCATCCGTTGTTGACGTGGAATGGCAACCTGGGCGTGGATCGTCTTCAACATCTTATCGGCCATATTGAAAACACGAGCATGCGATAAACATTCATTGTCATACACTTTTATTAATAAATTATAAGTTTCAGTAGCGGTTTTTCCAAGTTTCAAATGAAATTTTACAACAATTCGTTGCTTTATCACTTAACATTTTCCCGGCGAAGGAAAAAACAACTCTAATGCGAACGAAAGCTACGGTTAAACGGATTTCTTTACAGACGCGAGAGGTACTGCATTCGAAAGAGAAGGCTTCACGTTAAACAACTGTTGGTCCATGGCGTTTGGCGCATGCGTACTTCTTCTTGTAGCGGCGTAAGTATCGTTATTTAATAGCCACAACCCGTATATCGAATCATAAATGGTACTCACGATTAGACCAATTTTCAGCTTTATAGCATTTTATTTTTTTATTTTAATTGCCTTACTCGTTTATTACTCGTTTACTACAAAACGCGTCTTTACGAGTTAATTAACTAATCTTAATTTTAGAAATAAAGAACGTCGTAACAGAAGTGTTATAAAGTTTTTAAAATAATTCTTAGTGTTACCAGCTCTAAAAACGATTCGAAAAGACGAAATAGAAAAAAATTGTCTAAATGTTCGCTAACATACCTTTTAAAAATCGTTTACTGTCCGTAATAATTTGTCAACTCACTGTATATATCTGTTACTACAGTATTAATTTTCTTCCAATTTCGCACTGCACAGTCTAATCGCTATACATTTGCTTCAATCTGTCATCGGGTGGAATTGTAGCAGGACAAGTTTGGATTGTCTTTCCAAACTGAAATTTGCAACAAAAGACAGTCCCTCCGGTGTACTTCCATTCGCCTCAATAATGGATGTCGGTGTGGCCTAATTTATAGCCTGGCGTAGATTATCGAACTTTGATGGTCAACGGTGACCGTTTGATCTAAAGGGTGTCGAGTTTGGATCACACCTAGTCCTTTCATTAGCATTGTTACTCGAAGTGTCGTGTTATTTATTTTCTGCGGATTTGGCTTAGTTCAGCATAGGTTTCCTCTTTTATTAGTTTGAAAAAGGATCTGTTCTGAATGTTAATAAGAGGTAAAGGAACTGTGGTCCGGTTGAAATTTACTGTTTTGTTATCGGATAATTCCATGTCCCTCGGCTATATTATACCAGATACGATAAGAAATCTATAAGGTAATTTTTTAAGCATTAAACATAATAATTAAGCCTAATAAAAAATAATTAAGTAAGATAACTGGCACTGCAGCAAGTATATATATATATATATATATATATATATATATATATATATATATATATATATATATATATATATATTATATATTATATATATATATATATATATATATATATATATATATATATATATATATATATATATATATATATATATATATGTATATATATATATATATATATATATATATATATATATATATATATATATATATATATATATATATATATATATATACAGGGTGTTAGGTAAACATGCGGCAAAAATTAAAGGGGTTATTGCTTGACTTATTCTAAGAATATTTTGTTGTACGATGTTTTTTGAAAAACCCCTTTGTTTCGAAGATACAGGGCGAACAAAATTTACGACATTAACAACATTTTATTATCAAAAAGTACATGTAAAGTTGCTCAATCTACAATAAATGTTCGAAATGACTTCATCCAGCCTTGATACAAGCATTCAATCTTCTCGTCATTGACTGCCGAACTCTTTCAAACACACCAGGGTCATTTCTAATTGAGTTACACCTAGCAATTACCAGATTTCGCAAATCATTAAAATTCTTCAATGGAGTAGCGTAAACTAATGACTTCAGATATCCCCAGAAGAAATAATCCAGGGGGTTTAAGTCCGGGGATCGAGCAGGCCATGCGTGTGGCCCATTTCGACCAATCCAGCGATATCCGTATGTTGCTGCGATACACCTCGCCAGTAAGCCTTTGTGATATAAATACCGGTCCAATTAGATAGTTACCTACAAGTCCAACCCAAACATTCAACGGGAACTGATGTTGAAAACTATCTTCGCATACCTCATGCGGATTTTCATCTACCCACACATGGTTCTTATGAAAATTCCTTATTGCGTTTCTTACGAAAGTGGCTTCATCGGTGACAAGAATTTGTATCAGGTATAGAGGGATGCGAAGTTATGTTTGCAATATCCATTGACATAATGGAATACGTGGAGGAAAATCAACAGGTAGTAGTGCCTGAACGCGTTGAATGTGGTATGGATACAACAAATTGTCCTTAAGAATTTTCCAAACTGTCCAGTGACTCACATTCAAAGTATTTGCAATTTTTCGCGTAGAACTACCAGGCTATCCCGCTATTATGTCCAGCACATTCTATTCCAATTGTACTGTTCTTACAGTCAGTCAATTGTCAATTGTCAGTGTGTGTCAATTGTGTGTTCTTACAGTCAGTCAATTGTACCGTTCTTAACCTTTCAGTTCGTTTCAATGTGCCTGTTTCACGAAGACGTCGATGAATGTTTTCGAAGATTTTTTGGTCAGGGACATTACGGGCTGGAAATCGTTCACTGTACAATCGCTTATCTTGTAATGCATTGCCATAAGCAAGTCCATACATGAAGTGCATGTCAGTCATCTCGGCGTTTGTATACAGAATGATAGAGGACTTCACTCACTAGATAAGACACGTCAAACAGCCAAACGTCACCCAATCTATGTAAACAAATGCGACCGATGAAATCCACTTACTGGATAAAACAGCCATTCCAAGTGATCGAGATCGAAAAAAAAACTTTTTTGTACTTGATAAACTCATTGACGTACACCCTACTTTTATTTACATTAATGATTTCAACAAATATCGAATATGGTTGTCGCAAATTTTGTTCGCCCTGTATCTTCGAAACGAAGGGGTTTTGCAAAAATCATCATTGTACAAAATATTCTTAGAATAGGATCAAGTCATACAACTTCCGGTTACCCGGGAAGTCATCAGTAACTTCTTCATTTTAAATGGAAAACCTGGTATATTATTTCATTATTGGATTCATGAGTTTTATTAGGTTTCTCTATAGCTATTTTGAACTTAAATATCTTGATTCTTTTGAAAATTTTGAGAGGTAACCTTATTTTTAACACTGCGTCTTTTACCCATTTTCGACTGATGCTAAGCGCTTTTGGCCAAAATTTGATGACCAATTACATTATTTTCAAATTTAAAAATATCTTTCTTTCAAATGTGACACTCTGTATATTATTTCATGGACGGATGCAGAATTGATTCTGCATCAATTCGCTATAATTTTCCCTATGCCTATTTCCAACGGTTTTCTTGTTAATCCATATGTATTTTTTTATCAAAAGCCGATAAAACTCCAAAAGTCCTATCTAGTAAGCTTTGATTTTGACAAGAATTGAAACAATGTTGATATTATATCAAAGCAATATCGTGAGGTATCTATTTATAGTTGTCGTGATTTTGTTAATTTTTTCAAGTACAGTTTATAATGGAGAATAATGAAGAACATTCCAATACTGATTTGTTAAATGTGTTTTATACGCATGGTGAATGTGGACGAATTATCAGACGAATATACAGATTATTTAACGAACATTATCCGGACTTACCAACAATGTGTGATTATTCTATAATTTATTATGCATTCAACTTTAGCCTCCAATAACTTTTGAAAAAGTAAATTAATTTAGACCTTTTCGAAACACGTTCAATTTCCTACAAAGATCTGTAGGAAATATGTAATATAGTCTTTTCACAGTAATGTTCCGCTGAAGAGTTATAAAATTCCAAAATTAAAAGAAAAAAATCATATGTTATTTAAATGGGAAATTGAAATTTGCGATGGGGCACTTCTTAATATTAATATTAAGAGCTCTAACTATCAGAGCATTTTTTTTTGCGATTTCTAACAATATTTCTGATACTTTTAAGAAAAAAAAATGTGGGTTTTTTTGAAACAGCCTAATATATGTTTATATGTATATATATATATATATATATATATATATATATATATATATATATATATATATATATATATATGTATATATATATATATATATATATATATATATATATATATATATATATATATATATATATATATATATATATATATGTTCAGGCAATTTCGAGAATTTCGAGAAGATCAGCTTGTATGCGGGTTAAACATTGAATATAGCAGATGTCTGATAATATGGTGGAACTGGTGAAAATTCGGCAAAAAAGATTATCAAAATATGTATCATGGAGAAAAAAAAGGTGTAAACTTAATGTGACCAATGATGATATAACCAACATGTTAAAAAGTATAAAGGAATTTACATGATTAAAAAAGTGAAACAGATAGGGGTTAAAGCATTTTTACCAGAATTGGAAAAAGCTAAGGACAAAGCAAAAATCATACAAAGTAAACACAAATAGACCCGTAAAATCAAACAAAATACATCGAAATGAAGATCTGAGAAAACATGAAATGGGAAAGCTTAAAATTAAGAAATGCCAGTGAAGGAAATAAAGATAAAAATCGGGTACAACAAAACTACAGTAAATGACATTGAGATGACAAGTCCAATCATCAATTATGATTGGAGATAACATACCAAAGAAAGTAGAAATACCATGATAAAACAAAACTAATTGAAACAGGGAAAAAATTAAGGCTTGGTAACCGAGAATTAGAAATATATTGAAACACGAGATAACTTGAGTTTCACTTCCGTTTCTTTCATGACGTCCTTCTCATACTGATCTTTACTTTGATAAATATACTGTTTGCTATTGTTCGTTTCCACGCTTATCTCGTATTTCAATATATTTCTGATTTTCAGTTTTTTCGCTTTAAAACCTCGTATTATTGTATAATACTTTCATTGTCTTGTCGTTACTAAGCTTTAAATGTATCTCTGTTACAATTACTCTTTGTTAACATGGATTGTTCTATTGTGTTTCTATTAACTTCTATTAAATATATTGATTATTAATTAACCGGTTTGTTTAGAACGTTAATAGAAGAAAGGAAAACTTTACTTTTTTTGGTACTATACAGGATGATTTACGGTGGATGGTACATTAGACGTTTACGGAGAACTACTTGGGGTAATGATTTTAAATTTTGGATACTTATGTAAATGAACATAAATTCTCTATTTAATATATATTCTACGCTGCAATGTTGCCATACCTACTCAAAGTTAAATCCAAATTCGTTTATTTAAGTGGAATACTCTATATATTATTGCATTACTAGATTCTGTAAATCATTTTGAATCTTTTTATGTAACATATGCTGTACCTATCTTGAGCCCTGAATAAAAAAATATATTTATTTATAACCAGCATAGCCAGATACTTCAATTTTTGAATACGGTTCCTTAATAGGTTGCTTTGTTAGAATATGACATGAGGCATACACCCTGTATGCGATAAATTAATTATCATGTCATATTATCATAAAGCAACCTATTAAGAAACCGTATTCAAAAATTCAGGTATCTAGCCTGAGGTGTCTATACTGATTATAAAAATAAATATTTTTATAACCAGTATAGACACCTCAAAAATATTTTATATTTTTGTATATTGAGGGATGTTTCTTGCCAAATTTTTTATAACAAATTTTATATTTCCGAAATGGCTCAAAATGGGCATAGCATATGTTACATACAAATTTTTGAAAATTCCTCACAGAATCTAAATATATATATATATATATATTATATATATATATATATATATATATATATATATATATATATATATATATATATATATATATATATATATATATATATAAAGTTCGTTTTTTCTAATGTGACACTTTGTATATTATTGGATGGTCGGGTGCAAAATTTGATTCGGCATCGATTCGCTATAACCTTCCCTATACCTATTTCCAACGTTTTCTTGTTAATCCATATATTCTATTTTAATGTGATTTTTGGCAGAAATCCATCGTTTGTTTTTTGAAATAAAATGAACATTACTGAAACAGCAGGAATTCACTTTAATTAGAACATGAAAACAAAACAGGAATATAACAAAATTTAGAAAGTAATAACAAATAAAAAAAATTGAACACAATTATAAGAAATAATAAATGAATGTAAAATTACAATTATTGTTTCATATGACCGCCATTTTCGTTCAAACACTGGATAACTCTGTCATACACTCCTCGCGAAACAGACCTCCGCGCGAAACAGACCTCCGAATTTCGCCTGGACTTAGATTAGTGAACGCATCGTGAAAAAGGTTCAATAATGCCTCTCTAGTTTGTACAGGCCTACAGTACACTAGTTCTTTTATACGGCCTCAGAGGAAAACATCCAAGGGCGTCAAATCGGGCGATCTGGGTGGCCAGTTCCAGGGTCCCTGTGGGCCAAGGATCCACCGATCCTCGTACATCAAGGTCAACTGCTGGCGTAATTGTAGTGGAATGTGCTGGAGCACCATCCAGCTGATACCAACTGTTTGCTCAGTCATGTGAAGGTAGAACAGTTAGGAAATCACTAACAAACCCTCTGAGTATCTCCAGATATCTAGCCCCATTCAAATTTTCATCGTACACTTGATATGCCACTCTATTGTTCATAATTAAACAAAAAACTTAAAAAACTAAAGTTTTCCTGATGATTAAGTTCCCTTCCCCTGACATGTGGAATGTCTTGTAGGATGTCGGCTATGTGGATTAGTTCACATAATCTTATGAAGAAATCTCGGATCTTCGGTCATTTTTATGCACATGAACTCGCAACTCATCTTGCCTCATCACCAGGACATAATCCGTGCACAATTATCTCAGAAAAGGGATGGATTTTATGTTTTCTTAATATTTCGTGGTTTGATGCTCTTGAAATACCCAAATCCACCACTGCTGCTGGAATTGAACTCTGTGGATAAGCTTGAAAATAAGCCAACACACTCACCTCGTTATCTTCATTATCTATTACAGGCTTTAGGTGATTTCGTGTTGCCCTTACACTCCGAGTCGCTAAAAACCGAGCTTCGATTCTTGTAAATTTTCCGTCATTGTTGTTAAGTCCGGATAATGTTCGTTAAATAAGTTACATGTTCGTCTGACAATTCATCCACATTCACCATGTTTTCACCACATTCAACATTGTTTCAATTCCTGTCAAAATCAAAGCTTACTAGATAGGACTTTTGAAGTTCCATCGGCTTTTGAAAAAAAATTCATATAGATTAACAAGAAAACCGTTGGAAATAGGCATAGGGAAAGATATAGCGAATCGATGCAGAATCAAATTCTGCATCGAATCAATTCCGACCATCAAATAATATACAGGATGTCACATTTGAAAGAAAGAACTTTTTTAACTCTGAAAATAATGTAATTGGTCATCAAATTTTGGACACCGTGTAAGCTAAAAGCTCTTAGCACCAGTCGAAAATGGGTAAAAGACGCAGTGTTAAAAGTAATGTTACGTCAAAATTTTCAAAAGAATCAAGATATTTTAGAAACAGGTCAAAATAGCTATAGGGAAACCTAATGGAACTCGTGAAATTTTCTTATGAATCCAAAAATGAAATGATATACCTGGTGTTCCGTTTAAAATAAAGAAGTTACTGGCGACTTTCCGGATAACCGGAAGTGGTATGACCTTGAGAATATTTTTAAATGAAAGAAAATATTAAATGACTCTGAAGTCCAAAAATTCATAATTTTAAGTTCCTTGAAGAAGTATTTCGAAACCTGTATTGGGAAAACGATGGTGTAAAGATCAATGGTGCAAACTTAAACCATCTTAGATTTGCAGATGATATCCTTCTCTTTTCACAAGACCCAGAGGAGCTGCAAAGACGCATACAAGAGCTGCAAAGGGCTGGCGAACAATTTGGCTTAAAACTTAATCTGAAAAAGAGTTAGGTTATGTTCAATAAATTCGCTGAGGACAGAAAAATTTTAGTTTTAGGTAGGGATTTGGAGATCGTAGCTCACTTTTTATCTTAGGCAGAGAATTTCAATGGAAGGGGATACTGCCTGGGAGGTGGAATGACGTGTTAAATGTGGCTGGCAGGCAGGAAAAAGTCACATGGTACCATATGTGGTAAATATAGTGCTTGTGGAATGGCATTTGATTTTTAGCGAAATTAGTAAAACATTGACGAATAATTATTGCGGTGTGTGATGGTGCTTTATCGTGATGCAAAAACCATGAATTGTTTTGCCACAAAACAAGACTCTTTTTTTAATTGACTCACACAAATGACACATAACGCTTAAAAAATATTCTCTATTAACTGTGGAAAGGAACTCTTTGTGGACAATACCACGGTATTCAAAGAAAACATAAAACGTGTCTTTGATTTTTCATCAGCTAACTTGATTTTTTCGGCTTTGATTCATCTTTAGCACAATCCTTTTTTGATGGTTGAGCTGACTCTGAGTCATAAGCATAGATCCACATCTCACCACAAGTAATGATACATTTCAGAATGTCATGATCCAAAGAAAGCATATCTTTAGCACGATGATGTCTTTTAAAAATATGTGATTGATATTGCAAGAATCGATGTAATATTCCACTAATATCTACGAATTACTCATTATTTTACCCAATTTATTTTGACAATTATAATATACACAAATTTATTGAACTGTTTTTCAGGTTTATTCTCAAGCCAAGTGGTTCTCCTGATTTTTGCATCTGTTGTATGCGTATTTGCAGAAGAAAATCGATATCATCTAACATAGCTTAGGTTTGCACCATTAATCTTTATTCCATCCTGTTCCCAATCCAGATTACGGTATACATCTTCAGGGCAGACTGATAAAAGAACAAGCAAATTGTGTCACTTTGCCGTACATTCCGTTCTATATTGATTTTAAGTTCAAGATCGTCCATATGAACTATAGCTTCATCATACATGGGTCCCATATCCATCATACATAGTTACATAGACTCTGTCTACACTTTAAATAAGTAATGCACCCATTATAACTTGCTTTGAGATTGAGTCAAATGGTTTTTCAAAGCTAATATAATTCATGTACACTGGCATGGTATATTCATTGTGATGCTGATCTAGTGATAGGAAGGCTATAGTATTTTTTTAAATCTTCCTGTTCTCCTTTGTTATGTAGGCGAATTATTTTTTGAAGCATTTTTCCAATTGAGGTATTTTTTGTTCTTTGAAATATTTTGAGTACTTTTTGCCAGCATTTTTTGTATAGTTTGAACTCATGCTTTTGACATTTCCTGTTATACTTACCATTTTTCACTTTATCCATCAGAATATCTGGCATTTGTTCTTCCGTGTGCATGGCTGGCTTTGATTATTTTGCCAGCCATTTATTATATAGGTTTCACCTTGTATTTGCTTTGTCGTGTTACGAAAAACTTACATATTCTCGGTTTTTGGTGTCAACATTGAAATCACTAACACTAACTTTTCACACGTTTTAACGATTTACGTCACGTTATCAACTTAAAATATCCACTATTTGAATCTAGTCTGGCACCATTTTAATCAAATTTCCCGAACATGTGAAAAATCTCTTATTTGAGATTGATAAATCAGATTTTTCATACGAGCCCAAAAGAAAAAAAAATACAAAGATCTTGCAGGCCAATGATTGGGTCCATTGGGTCCATTCATGTAAATACCACATATTGAAACGTAATTGAATGGGCACATTTTCTAAAAAATTCCTGCACTTTTAAACTTTTTGGGTAAAAAAACACAAATAAGTTAATTTCCCACTAGACCAATCCATAAATTAATCGAAAATTCATGTTGGGATTTTTTTCTAGTGCCTGCGTGAAAATTTTTATCTGCCCAGTAGTGGAAATTATGAAAATCCTTAGGTTTTGACTTTTATTGTGAGGATCATTTTTATTTCAAATAAGTAAGGAATCATTGGTTAAATTTTCGAAGGTCATTTTCCTTACACCCTGTCAATATCGTACATAAATGAAGAGACAAATTTTACAATTAACAGAATATACTTTTTTAAACCAGTATAAACCCTAAGTAAGACAGAATTAACATAATACAAAAAATATGAGGATATCGGTTGATATTTTGATAATAGCTGGAGATAGAGAAACAGTTTAACCATAAGACTTAAATAACTAAATAGGATGCATAGTTTTAAATTCATTTTATTTATACAGGGTATTTCATAAAATCGTGGCGGGGATAAGTTTTGTTTTTTCTTATTCAGAACCCTATATGTGCATTCATTTTTGCATTCTGTTATTGATTCTAAACATATTTCGTGAAACATGTCCTATACCTAAACCCAATAGTTTTCCCGATATCCGCCATTTTACAGTGCCATATATCATTTATTTCTTGATATAGGTTTATAATTTTTGGTAGAAATATTAGTCAAATTATGAGTGAACTTTTAATGCAAACAAAATTTGTCTATGTTATACAGGGTGTCCAGGATAACTAGAATAATTTTAGAAAAACAAATCATGATATCTCAATTTTTTAAATGGAATGTCTAATTTTTTTTTATTTTATAATATTTTTAAGACAAAATACTTCTATACATAATTTCCTGCCATAATTTCCGAGATTTTTATATTTTTGTTTTTACTATTTCGTTTGTAATGGAATTCACCTTAAACGTTTTAATAATAACGTCATAAAATTCAATTCAAATGGCAAATAGTGTTTTAGCATAACTTTTAAACAGTTTTTGTATTATACAGAAAAAAGAGAGTACTTCTTTTATAATTAAATAGGAAACATATTTTTATGATCTATTAAGTGGCGGCTCGTGAGGAAGGGCGTTGGGGCGCCGCCCCTCTAGCATTTACCGCAGTAAACAATTTTTTAGAGCAAAACGCCATATTTTATCTCCGTTCAGTTTCTTTTCTTGATCTCATTTTAAGATATTATAAAAAATTAAAATCTCCAAATGTAGAAGACCGTCAGTCGACCCATCACACCAAATAATGCGGATAAAAATGCCATCCTTTCGCCACAATGTTTACATCATTGGTCGGACGTTTACCTTCAGCGACCGTACGCCACGTCATATTATCTCGTCGTTGGCATTACATGTTTTGTCGGTTGCCAGAATTCTAAAACATTCTACTGCTTTCTAAAACATGCGATTTGGACGTAGATTCCCTGCGACCGAGCGTATCGGTAATTAGCTTTAAACAGTGATTTGACGGGTACGGATCATATTGTTAAGGCGAATTTCGTTCGCCTCGCAAATACTTGTTTTGATTTGGGATTTGCTACGTATGTACACACTGAGTAGTTACTTTTTAAATAAAATTAATCAGCTTGAATGCAAACTTGAAGGTTTACCGGCAAAAATGTGTACAATAACCCATTTTTGTCATAAAACAATAATTTTTTTTGAACTTTTTGAACTTGTCATGAACTTTTTTGAATTTTGTCTGTTGATTTGCAGTTACAATAAACTGTTTGAATGGTTTACTCTTCGGGAAACGGTAAATACCTACTTATTAATTCCTTTATCTGCGCAACAAGCAACAACCCATCCTCCAATGTCGTTATAAGTAGTAACAATATAAAGTTTTAATGTTTTCCTTGTTCACCTCTTGTATAGGATTTCAATAGTACTAAAAATAAAAAGGAGGAAGGAGAAAGTAAAAAAAAATGTCAGCAGCTCTATTTTCTTCTACGCCCTCCCACTCTAAAAACCCACAAGCCGCCACTAGGTCTATTATTTTGACTATCAAAAAGAAATGTGAATATCCAATTGCAACTTAAAACACCCAGATGGCTTAGGCGCACTAGACAATCATGACGTAGAAACAAATGAACCAAATGGTCAATTATTTGGACTTCGTGAACTGTCAAATTGTGGAGTACGGTGTTTATTAGAACATAAAGTAGAACGAAAATTAATTTTTCTAGAGTGGAATTAAGAAATATGATCTACGTTTTGGGCGCAAGTAATCAAAACTTTTTTTTAGTAAGTAGAATTCATGCGCAAAGATTCCCTAATGGCGAACGTCATCCTAATGTATTAGCGTTTATACGATTGAAAGAGCGATTTGGTAGAACCAGAAGTGTCGATTACGAAAAAAACTTGGAAAGGCAGAAAAGAGTTATGAGTGAAGAAAACGTATATTTAGTTCTTAAAGATGTAATTAATAATCCGCATATTTCATGCAGGCAGATAGAAAACGAGGTAGGCGTTAAAAAAATCCACAGCGAATAGTATAACTAGGAAATATAAATTTCATCCTTATCATATACAATTGGATCAGAAAGTAAATCAAAATGATTTCTATCGAAATCTTAATTTTGTAACTGGGTAATAGAGAAAAAGAGAAGAACCTAACTTTTTCAAATATATTTTATTCACGCATGAGGCAACTTTCCACAAAAATGGGTGCGACAACCGACATAACTCCCACTATTACAGTAGTGAAAATCCAAGATTCATTATACCTTTGGATCTTCAGCATAGATGGTCTCTTAATGTGTGGGTTGATATTATCGGAGATCGCCTCCTAGGGCCATATTTTTTTGAAAATAGAACTCTATTTTCAAAATTTTTAGTTTAGAATTGCCTTTAACTATAGTTAGACGGCGCTCCTCCACATTTTAGCAGGCAGGTGAGACATTATTTGGGCACGAATTATGGGGGGGGGGGTCCAGTACCGTGACCACCTAAATCCCCGGCTTTAATAAAACTAAATTTATTTCTTAAGGGGTTTTGTTAAAGGAAAAATTTATCAATTGCCACCTACCACAAAAGAGGACATGCAAATTAGAAAAAGAAATATGTCTATGAATATTAATGAGGCAATGCTCATTACAGTCAATAGTTCTTTTGAACGTAGACTTAGAGTTTGTGTTACACAAAATGGTAGACGTATTGAACATTTAATTAAATAATTATAGTGACTTCGTTATAAATATTTGTTCTTAAAACGTCATAAAACTAAATATTTATGACGTTTTGTTTATTATAACAATAAGTTTTCTTACTCTATAATAATTGCTTTCCAATCAAAAATTAAAATATATGATGAGCTAAATTATTAATTTATCATTTAACATCATAAATTTCTCTAAAGCCTAAGGTGAATTTCATTAAAAACAAAACTGTAAAAATATTGGAAATTAATATTAATAGGCCGTGTTTAACAAGAATATAAGTATTTCCAATTCTTCTATTGGAACCTTCGGTGTGAAACACTAAACTCAAAGAGATTTACCACTAAACACAGAATCACTTTTTTTTAAAGTTCTCGACGCACGTTTGGTTAACCATGTTAGCATCACCAGATTAAAGTATCTCCTGATTGTGATTCTTTTTACTTGAAAAGTGATTCGATGTTTAGTGGTAAATCTCTTTGAGTTTAGTATAAGTATTTTGTCTTAAGGATATTGTTAAATAAAAAAAAATATATTAGACATTCCATTTAAAAAAATTGTGATATGTTTTGAATTTTTTTATTTCTCTCAGTTATCCTGGACACCCTGTATAACGTAGATACATTTTGTTTCCATTAAAAGTTAAGTCATAATTCCACTAATATACCTACCAAAAATGATAATCTTACATCAAAAAATAAATCATACATGACACTGCAAAATAGAGTCGGTAACTTCGATATTTTTTACAAAATGGCGGATATCAGTAAAACCATTCGGTTTAGGTATAGGACGTGTTTCACCAAATATGTATAAAATTAATAGCAGAATGCAAAAATGGATGAACATATAGTTCAACTATTTTTATGTTCTAGAGATGTTGCAGAGCGAATACATAATATAATTGATCGAGCATATGCTAATAGTTTACATGCCAGAGTTATTTTATTTTTTGGGCAGATTATATAAAAATATAAATTTTTCAGTATATTGATATTTTTTATATTAGTATTCAAGTCATAACCTGTATTGTCACCACATATTTTAATTACAGACCTAATTAGCAAATCAACTGGTGATATCATTAGAGCAGCTTGAATAGGACCGAATTGAATAACGATCCGCTAGGTACAAATGACTACCTCTGTTAATTAAGAGGAATAACCGCAAGTCACAGAAACAATTTGTAAATAGAGATAGGCACATTAATCTACTGTTCGTTCTAGTTTATGTGCGAATTTTAATTATTGCTTTGTAACCGTGTGGATTCTCATGTGGGTCTGTTTTAGGATAACCAGTCGAAATAATTCAATGAAAGTTATGGGTTTTCTGTTGGGTATAATTAACAAACAGATCGGTGACGTACGACGTGAATTGTTAATGTGTCTCTTGACAAAATATATAATTGGCAATATGTAAATTTTTATAGTGTATTTAATATTTTTACAATACTACTATAATTAGGATACAGTTAATGCTATTCGAAGTAAAAAATTTCGTTTTAGAATTGTAAAGTGTGTTTTGTATTGTAAACTGTATACACAAATATTAAGGATTTTAAACAAATATTTTTCTTAAAACATATCTCCGCGAAAACCAGGCCAGAATTTTTCAAATTTTCCTAACAATTGGCAATGTCACCAATTGTTAGAAAAAGCCAGTTTTTTGTTTTATTGACCTCTTAAGTTAATATTTGGAAATAAAATGTATTTTTTTCGGGCATTTATTCGATACATTTAATAATAAATCTGCTTTGTTTAATATTAAAGTAGATATTAGTAGATTATAGTAGATATTACTTTCATTAAAGTATTCACGTCTCATAAAGTGACGCCTCATTAAAGACACATGATCAATTGTTTTAGTAAGCTAAATATTCATAACGTCCACCATTTGAGTCAATACAAGCCTGACACCATTTAACGTAGAAATTGCGCAGGATAGAGAGACATGAAGAAGGAAATTGACTAGACAACGTTTAGTTGTAAGTTGATATGTAATGTACCAGGCTAATTGAAAAGTTCGCAGAGCGACACCTATAGTGCAGTAAAAGAACTATATGATATACATAAAGTTTTTACAAATCAATCTGTCAATTCATTCGTATAAAAACAGCAGCTTAAACAGCTTATCAGTGTTAATTTTTAAAATGGAATATATGGAAAATCGTGCATTTATTAAATTCTTTGTAAAAATAGATTTAAAGGCAATAGAAATTCATAGTGAAATGGTAAATGTATTAGGGGAGTCTGCTCCTTCAAAACAGTGACAAACAATGTCACTGTAAGGGGGCAGGTAAGTTTCAACGTGCTCGTACAAACCTGGATGATGATCCTCATTTTGGATGTTCAATAAGTGCAACTATTTAACAAATAATTAATTTTATACATATGGTTATGGATGACAATTGACTTTGACTGAAATTGCTAAGGCCATGGAAATCTCAAGGGAACGGGTGTTTCATATTTTGAAAAAGAAATTGGCCTTGAGAAAGCTCTGTGCAAGATGGATGCCGCATATGTTAAATTTTGAGTAAAACGACTTTGAGTAAAACTTTCTAACAAACATTTGGATTTTTTTCGAAAGAATAAAATTGATTTTAAACATCGTTTTATAACTACGGAGGGACTTGGGTTTACCCCTATGATCCTGAACGGCGGGAACAAACCGCAGAGAGAATTGAGTCCAGTTGTTCAGCTCCGAAACAGCTAAAGTGATCAAATCAACCAAAAAAGTTATACCAGCAATTTTTTAGGATGCAAAAGGTATTTTGTTAATTGATTACCTTCAAACCGTTAAAACAATAACAGGATAGTATTACTCTAACCTTTTGAATTAATTGGATATAAAAAATTCGTGAAAAAAACCTAGTTTAGCGAAGAAAAAAAATAATTTTTGATCAAGACAATGCACCAGCTCACAGAGGTGTTCTTGAAATGGCCAAATTAAGGAGTTACACTACGAATTGCTGGAGTATCCACTATATTCACCAGATCTGGCTCCCTCTGACTTTCATCTATTCCAAAACCTCAAGAAATTCACGTGGAGCGTTTTTCATTAAATGAAGAAGTTATAACAGCCGTAGTATTTTGAAGGATTTCCAGAAAATCACTTCAGAGATGGAATAAATGGAATAAATTACATCTAATATTTTCACGGATGGTAGATAATGTTTCTAAATCATTCTAGGTGTAGATCCGTTGATTCTGTGAAGAGTCAAATGTTGTCCGCTTCGACTGAGCGAAACGTCGTGACTCTTCACAGAATCAACAGATCTACACCCGGTCTTTTGATATAATCTATATATATATATATATATATATATATATATATATATATATATATATATATATATATATATATATATATATATATATATATAGATTATATCAAAAGCCACGTTCTTCGTCCAACTTCTCTATTCCTCTGGGCTAAACGTTCTATATAGTATAGTTTAGTATGGTTGCTACTATTCTTTATAGTATGGCTGCTGTATACTTCGCAACCTATTTTGTTTTTTCATATTTCTTCTTTGTATTCAAGATAATTTATTAGTCATTTTTTACTTCGGTCGCGGTGTTTTCGTTTTTTTATATTTATATAAATTTTTAAATTTTATGCATCTATGATGATATTGCATAGGTGAGATCGTTGACTACCATTTTGCTCCTTCATTTTCGAGTTTAAAAAAAAATGGAACGTTTTCCATGGGGACACGGAGGTAATTCCACTTTCGTCCTTTGATCGGGAGTACTATACTATGTCATCTTGCTTCATTATGGAAGATGAGAGGTGGGAGATGAAAGATGGGAAATGGGAGATGGGTTTTATTAAATATAAAATTAACATAATTCTACTACTGCAAATCATTCCACTTTGTGCAATAGGTTCTTAGAACAGTTTTGTATAAACACCGTATTGTATATAGAAAATTAGACTTTATATATATGCAAACAATCAATAGAATTATATTTATAAGAATAATTTTATGAATATTTTAAATGACAAAACATTGGAATAAAAAAATCGCTTCGAAATCATATTATTATTTAGTGCTTAGGCGATGCAACCAACTGATATAAAAAAGGAAAAATAAAGTTGAATTATTATACAAAAAACAGTCAAATCCATTTTCAACTTGTCATAAAAATGTTGGTATCGAAAAGCTATATTAGTAGAATTTACATTAAACTATTTGTATTTATAATACTGATAGCTCAAGTGCCTTGTATTATTCAAGTTTTAGATGCTAATATCTCAAAATTCAAAGAAAAATTAAATAACAATAATTTTTTTATGTCAAAGCGGGGTACTGTTCTTATAATTTGTTATGAATGTGAATATTTGGAGCTGGTACCAAGAAATTTTTTTATTAATCAGATGCCACATTATATAGTTAACATTAATTATGTAAATGATTTCAATTTCAGCATAAAAGGACGTCTTGACATAGAAATATCACATTATGTTATATTATTTAACAAGGATAATTTTAATCAGATTTTCAACAAATTAAAGTCAATGAAGTTTTGGAAAGCACGATTACCACACACGTGCATAACTAATGAGCAAGATTACATACTAACATTTAACCAGTTAGAAACATATTTGACGATTTTATTCAAAGCGTTTGCGTTTAACTCAATCATTACGGATACAAGTCTGAAAACCATTTTCTATGCTGATCCTTTCACACCAATGCATGTGAAATCAAAAACGAAGTATTCACGAATTCCAAATAATTACTTAAACATGCAAAGTTATCATATCAATATTTCACTGTTTGAAGATTATAATAATTACATATCTAATGGCGTCGTTTATGGTAGGGACAGGTTTGTGTCCAAATCAATCATGAAATACGTAAATGCAAAATATGAATATTTGGCACCGATTGACATGATGGGATTTGGTAACTCCAATGAGTCATATGCTTCGGGTGCGATAAAGGATATTGCTGATGGAAGAACTCATGTTTCTTTTAATAGCAGATGGTGGGCACAATATTTCACTTGGGTAAGAAGCATTCAATACAACCAACTATTTTCTTTGTATACACTTTGAATTTACTTTATTCAAAGCATATAACTTATAATCAAAAACCTAATATTGTGTTCCTCCTAATATTACCCATTTCTTAAGCCGTCATTAAAACGCCAAGAAGTGTCCACCGAGACTAAGAAATCTCTCGAGGATAAACTTTCCTTATTTTTTTTTCAATAATTTCCATGAACGCAACTTTTTACGCATACCTGGTACCTAGTCAAGGCCTGGACGAGATCACGGGGACAGTTTTACGCACTCACCACGATGGCGTAAGCGATTAGCTTGAACATGATTGACGATGACGGTCTCAGAAAGCACTTTCTGCCGTTTTTCAGTTCAAACAGTTGTTGAAACAAACAAAACAGTTCAAAAGAGATATTTTCGCATTTTGGATGCTTAAGATAAACCTCTGTAATTTAAGCATTGTGATCGTTTTCATATGAATAATTAAGAATACTCATTAATAGTGAACGAATTATTCACAGAAGAACTAGGATACTCATTAATAGTGATTTATGAAACATGTATTTATGAATGAACCAAATCATGAGCAAACGACTTAGTTAGCTGGATGGAGCCACATCAAGAGGAGAGACACCGAAAGACTAGCCAAGAAAATAGTAGAAAAGAGTTTAGAGGGATCAAGAGCGAAGGGAAGACTAAGGAAGAGATGGGAGGAGGGAGTGAGAAAGGACCTGCAAGAGATGAGTATAATGAAATGGAAACGAAGATCAAAAGATAGAAAGGTGTCGGCAAGGATAAAGGAAAAGACAACAAATATTTATACAAAAGGTGGATACCCTTCCATCTAAAAAAAATATAGACGTAAATACCTCTAGGATATGATAGCTGTCATGGGTTGGGTATAAAAGGCTTTGATGGCTGTCAAGCCATAGACAAAAAGAAAAATATCGTTTCAATAGTCCTTACCAGGCGATATGTTGACGACTCCAGCTGACGTTCGCCATGTGGATTTTATTATTATGTATATCTTATTCCTTTGGTGTCCATTTGAAGATCGTCGTATATATGAATGACGGATTTGATATATTGAATTGGTTATCGCAGTTCATAAAGAGATATTTTGTGTATGGGAGAATACCAAGTAAAAACTGTCTCAAATTGGGGAGTATGACATTGAAGATTTCTATTTACCTTGGATCGTTGATAAGCCACAATAATGACATCAAAGCGCCAATTAAAAGAATAATTCTATTGACTAATAGATGCAACACAGACTTCTTCCTCAATTCTTATCTAATAACATATACAGGCGGAAAAAATTCAAATGAACAAAACTCTCAAAAAACTCGTTTTAATGTATGGGACGTGGTGCATAATTAAGAAAAGGGAGTAGTGGTTAGAATGTTTTGTAATAAAAGCCCTAACAAAGGTATATAGTACACAATGCCAAAGCAGATTGTAGAGAGATGCATAATTTTAAATTTAACCAAAAATACATTAGACCCTTTATAATTAAATCTGTGAAAATTAACCAGATAAGATGATCTGAAAATATGTAAATAACAATGTTCCGATAGTCGATAGCACCAACGAAAAGAGGGAGACCCAAAACAAAAATTTCTAGATCAACTGGAAAAATACTTAGATGTAGCGTGGATTTCAAGCTAAATGTGTTTTAGAAAATGAACTCATTTACTTGTTATAATCCGACTTGATGATTTTTATCCGATAATATAAAAAAAACACCCAGCTAACGAAAGGTCACTGGAGAGTGAGACCCTCAATGGATAACTGAGAAAAATCACGAGAACTGAGCGAAAAAACTGTTAAGGGATGGTGAAGGGACGAACAAAGATGTCGACGATGGAGAAATGCAAGATTATCATATCAATATTTTACTGTTTGAATATTACAATAATTACATATCTAATGGTGTCCTTTATGGTAGAGAGAGGTATGTGTCCAAATCAATCATGAATTACGTAAATGTAAAATATGATTATTTGGCACCGATTGAGATGATGGAATTTGGTAACTTCAATGAGTCATATACTTCGGGTGCGATAAGGGATATTGCTGATGAAAGAACTCATGTTTCTTTTAATAGCAGATGGTGAGACCCTCAATGAATAACTGAGAAAAATCACTAAAACTGAGCAAAAAAAACTGTTAAGGGAAGGTGAAGGGACGAACAGAGATGACGACAATGGAGAAAGGATAGGGAAAACGAATGAAATGTGTGCGTTTACACAAATAGGGACCTGAAATGTAGAAACATTGTTAGCTATAGGAAGAGTGAAGGAGGTCGCCGGAGAAATGCTGGAATATAAAATAGAGGTATTGGCTTTGCAGGAAGTAAGATGGAGAGGAGAAGGAAGAATTGACAGGGAAGAATATATAATGTTGTATGCAGGGGAAGAAAAGCAAGGACAGAATGGAACGGGGTTTTTGATAAGCAAGAGCTCGAGAAGGGATTTAATGGAATTTAAGAGAATAAATAGGAGAATGTTATACATTGGATTAAATAATGATTTAGCTAACATTACAATCATAAACGCCTACGCACCAACAGAGATAGCAAATGAAGAACAGAATGATGAGTTCTACAATAAAATAAGTAAGACTTATGGGAGATTTCAATGCAAGGATAAGAATGGAAGAATATTGGAGAGGTGTGGCTGGAAGGGAAACTTTGCATAATGAAACAAAGAAGAATGGAACGTGACTGGGAAACTTAGCAACAGAAATGGAAATGTACATAGTTAGCGCAAAATACCAACATAAAACGCAGCATAAAGTAACATGGCTAACCTCAGGCAGAACGGAAGAAAACCAGATAGACCACATCCTCATAGACAAAAGAAGACAAAAAATGATACAAGATGTAAGATCGTTCTGATGAGCAAACAGGATAGATACCACATTCTAGTGATAACAAAGTTTAAGTTAAGAATGGTAGGTGGAATGAATTCATAAACAAACAGAAGGAGATGGAAAATTAAGATGATAACCGGTAAGGAGTCACTATACGAAGAAGAAGTCAGAAAACAACTAGCAGACAGCCCAGAAAACAAAAACATAGAAGTAGAATGGAGTAAAATAAAAAGATGTATTGAGTACGCCGCAGATAAGATAATGGGAAAAAACCCAGAGAACGAGTGAATGAATGATTTGACAATGCAGAGGAATAATGTAGAAGAAGAGGGTTCCTAGATTGAAGTGGTTAAGAACAGGGAGTGATGTAGACTACAGAGCATATCAGGAAATTAGAAAAAACAGCACTAAACTAGTAAAAACTAAGTAAACTAGATGTATAGAGAAAATGATGGAAACGGTAGAGAAAAATAATAAGAATAACATATAATTACACAAAAGACAAAATGCGACAAAAAACACAACAAACATAAGTAGCACCGACCGGGCGAATCATTTTAAAGAAATATTAACAGATAACAGAACAGTAACGGAAAAGAAAAAGGATAGGAACCTGGAAGGTAATATGGAAGAAGAACTGGACATACCCACAGAAGAAGAATTTAATGATGTAACAACTCAACTACATAGAGCAGGTGGACTGAAAAATATAGTCAATAAGATGATAAAATTCGGGGGAGAAGCCTTACGAAGAAGGATATTTAAGCTGATAAGCTTAAATATCCTTATTTACCGAATAAGTGGAAAAAAGGGATAATAATGTTTATTTATAAGAAGGGAGATCCACAAGACTGTGCAAATTACAGGGGAATTACCTTACTTAGTGTTTCATATAACATACTGACCATGATAATAAATAACAGGTTAATGAGGTATACAGAAGCAAAACTTGGGGACTATCAATATGGCTTTAGTAGAGGCAGATCTACTATAGACGCGGTAGATATAGTAAAGCAATTAATCGAAATAAATCTCAGGAATACGGAATGGAATTACAGATTGTGTATATTGATTTCAAGCAAGCTTTCGATTGTCTGAAACGGGAACAAGTAATAAAAGCTATGACAAACATGAAAATACCGGGCAAACAAAACTAACAGAAATAATAATGAAAAATTCACAAGCAGTAGTTAGAATAGTGGAAGGAGAAACAGAGGATTTTGAGATTAATTTAGGAGTGAGACAAGGAGATGGGCTATCAACAACAGTGTGTATACTGACACTGGATGCAGTAAGCAAAAGAGTATAATTTCATGGGAACAGTCATCAATTAAGCAATATAAGCAGTTCCATACGCAGACGATCTTACTGTGCTAGCTAGAGACAGAATAAGACTGGAAGAAACAATACAAAAAATTGGACAAGAAGCAATGAAAAGAGGCCTCACAATAGATCAAACAAAGGAAATGGAAATAAGGAAATAAAATAGAAGAGTTGCAACCAGATCATTAAAAATACGAAATTACGAATTTGAAGACTAAATATTTGGGTATAATAATAAAAAGCAAAAGCGGCAGAAAGATTATAGAGTTCAGGCGGGACACAGAGCCTATTATAAATGCTAAAGCATTGTGAAAAGCAAAAACAAAGGTATAAATACAAAAATGAAGGTATATAAAGAAGCTATTAGACCGGTGGTAAACTATGGTGCGGAGAAAATGAATTTAACAAGTTTGGAATAGGAAAAGTTACGAATATTGGAAAGAAAGGTTGTAAGATGTATTGTATGGATAAGTAATGTATATATTGTATGGATTAAAGAAAGTTGCAGAAGATGAATACAGAAAGTTAATGAATTTTGAAATAAAAACCTTTAAAGGAACCTAAAAAGGAGAAAATATAGTGAAGACCATAAAAGTGCAAATACTTCGGTGGTTTGGCTATACAAGAAGAATGGAAAATAACAAAGTAGTAAAGAAAATTACAATGTGGAGACCAGATATTAACAGAGGAAGAGGGAGACCGAAAAGTAGGTGGGAGGATCAGGTGAGGGAGGACATAAGAAAATTGGAAATACAAGCATGGTGGGAAAATATACAGGACTTAGATACGTGGAAGAAAATTACAGAAAGAGCAAAAACAAATAATAGGATAGAATAAGTCAAGAATACAGGAACATGAACTAAGTCACCACAAGAAATGAGTTTCTCGAGCTCAAAAGAAGTGAGCGGCTACAATTCCTAATGTAATGTAGAGCCATGTATATAATATAAGAAGACACATGCAATATTTCAGTGTTTCTGCATTTTTGGACTCTGTTATATTCTGGAGATAATTAAACTTTTTGTGGTATTTAACCTTTTGGTGGTCGCGCTACGGTCTGTGAGACCAAATACAGTGAAAATGGCTAGTATTTAAAAAACCGTCTGCTAAAACTCTAGGGTCCTTCCCAATACCTTCTTATAAATTATTGTAGAATGTTAGTATCGAATGTTACCTGTGGAGTGTATTTATTGTAAAGTTATCAATAGTTATTTGCAGGCACGATCTTTTAGAGCGTCTGGCGGCAATTTTGTTTATTAACGTAACCGTTTAGCCAAAAATAAGCTTCGTTGCTGAACAAAATTGTGCAGTAAAATTATGGGACACATTGCAGCAGAATTGCATTGCAGTTTTTAGAGCCCAATTAGACCACCACAAACGATGGTGCTGCGGTTGAGTTCTTGGACAAACCGGATCATATGAAGCACCAAACCAAGAGTTTTACGCAACGTAGTCGAATAACAAAGCCAAATTGCCTGTGAGCGGCAACAAATTGATAAATTTGGATGTTCATCAACACTGCCAGCAACAGGAGAGATATTTTCTTCGGAACGCACAGGTTTTCGTCTTGGTTTCATTTTAATATCGAGCAGCGTAAAATGCGTTCGAAATTTGTCGATAATTTGGCGAATACATCCCCCGATTGGGCGATTATGTGCACCATAAAATCACAAAGTGCTATATACGTTTGGCGCACAGAACACTGATTTTGATAATAAATTTCGGCAATTTGCAAGCATTGCTTCGATGTTAAACGTTCCGTGATGATTTATCAGTCTATACTGAATAGTTTTTACATTAGAGGCGCGCAAACTTCGTTTGATACGACCCCTATCGGAAGTTCGGCCACACTAAAAATATCACCCTTTATTTGTATATATACAGTGGTGGCCAGATAAATAGAGCTATTACAATAAAAAACACAGTTTGGCAAATAAAGTTGTAATATCATACCTAATTAGTATAATAACGGTATAATATAAATATATAACAAGAACGGAAAACAAAATATCAAACTTAGTATTAAAAAATACTGTAAACATAATATTGAACAAAAATTTAGAAAAAACAACATGATAATGTGATCATAAAAATAGAGCCAACTAAGCAACAAGCACAATACATTCGATTTAATAGTTAACAAAAGTACTAAATAACACATAAATATTTTAACATTTAAACTTAGTTTTATGACCTTTGAGTTTTATTATTTCAGCGCATCTTTCGGGTATAAAATTTACAAGTCTTTGACACGCTTCTAACGGTATAGCTTCCCATTCTTTTTTAGTCACCTCCCAAAGTTCAAGCTTGTTTCTCGTTTTATGATTACCCATGTCATTCTTGAGGTAAGTCCACAAGTTCTCAATGGGATTGAAGTCCGGTGATTGGGAAGGGTACGGTAATAAATCCACTTTATTGTCACCAAGAAATTATTTCGTTTTCCTAGCAGTATGTTTCGAATCTTATCCTGTTGATATTTTCATACCAGGCGCATATTTTATTCTGCAAAAGGTTGCATGAGTTCCTGAAAAATGTGGATGAATTCATTTTGGTTGTTTCATGTTTTTTTAAGTCTCATGTCACTCACCCACTCAAATTGAGTCTCATGTCACTCATGTTTTTCTTAAGTCAGTAAATTGGTCTGCCACCATACCATGAAAAAGTGCTCAGAGCTATATATTACTGCCTACATGATTTACAGCTTTAATAGTAAGTGTTGGTAATAATTCTTGGTTGGGTGGTCTTTTAACATATTATCTAACATCAGAAATTAAATATACTTTAGTTTCATAGCTCCATAAAATATTGCCCCATTTCTTGATTCTCTGTTCGCCAACCCATTTTAACTAATCTTGGGCAAACTTTAAAGGTTGTTTTACATACTTGGGGGATAACAAAGGGACTTTTCTGGCTACTATACCATATAAGTTACTTGCTTGAAGTCTTCTTCGAATTGTTCTTGAACTTATTTATAATCTCATTTCACTTTTAATTTCGGTAGACGATTTAAATGTTTCACGGTTTTCGTGAACTGGTTGTTTTTAGGGCATTTTTACCATTTTTTTTTGAACGACTGACAATCCTCGCAATTTTCCTTAGTGACTTTTTTTCTTTCCGCAATATTAAAATCTGCAATCTTTCTCAGCTTTCAATCTCTTTCAGCAGCTGTACAATGGAAGCGCTACGACCCACTTCTAATAAAATTATTATTCGGCAAGTTTGATTTTATTTGTTTTTCTAGTTTCAACGCTTGAAATAAACAAAACGTGTCGATAAATTAACAGGAAAACACGGATAAACAATATTTAGTGCCTTATAAATATTATGGCTCTATGTTTATGACCACATTTTCATGTTCTTTTTTCAAAATTGTTGTTATGTATATATATATATATATATATATATATATATATATATATATATATATATATATATATATATATATATATATATTCAAAGATTTTCATCAGCTGAGTTCAAGCTGGATACAAGGAAGGCGTTTGAAGGAAAACGGTCACAGCCAAACTATATCCACTCACCATGTTGACGGCGAATAGTAATCTCGCATAAGTTTCAGCCTAGGGTGATCTTCCATAACAGTCAAGTCTGCATAAAGGATACAACACTGCTACAGTTTAAGCATGCGCTCAAAACGAACTAATATTTATATTTAAATTTTCACTATATTTAGAACACGTCTGAATTACATTTGATTCGACACAGTGCCTTTTTCAAATACGAACTAAATTAAACTAACAATTAGAAATGTAGGTGCTAGACGCATTGCTTTCTGGGTAACGCCGGATTTTTTTCAGCTAAAACTTCACCAAGTTCCTCCGGTTTTTGGGCCCAAGACGTAAAATGTTAATTTCTAGGTTCTATAAGAGATTTAGATTTTTAGATCTATTTTCATTTGTAACATTTTAAAATTTTCATTGACATTTTTTTTTCTATCATTAAGTGGTTAGCATAATGAGAATTATTTTGTCCCATAATATAACTTCTTTTATGTTTATTGACCATAGTGAAATAAATTATAGTTTAAAAAAATAAAAAACACACTTTAATGGTAAACCGAACTAAAAAGTAAAAAATAAATTTTGGTATAAGAATGTGATGAAGAAAACAATTAATGTGTCATTGTCAAAAAAGCGTTGGGTGCTCGATGTCAATTGTTTTAAATATTCCATCAGTACAATTTCTATAAGTGGAGTTAGTATGAAAATATGGTACAAAGCACCCCTTTTTTACAATGACAAATCAATTTTCTCGTTCATCACTTTATTCTTATACTAAGAATTATTTTTTATTTTTAGTTTGGTTTACTATTAAAGCATGTTTTTTAGTTTTTTAAAACTATAATTTATTTTTTAGTTTGGCCTGCTATAAAAGTGTGTTTCTTTAGTTTTTTAAACTAGTATTTCTCTTTGGTCACTACCTACCCGTGGCGGGAGTGGGTAATTTGCGCGCCTACTGCCTTCCTTGGGTGTTGTAACCGTGTCTCAGACTCCCTCTCCGAAAGCAAATCCTTGATCCTGACGATCCTGTTCAGGATAATGCGACGAACTTATTAACTCATCGGTCCTTGATAAGCGTGCAAAGTTTCAATTTAATCTGACGTTTTAAAGTGAGTGAAAAGGACGTTCAAAGATTCCGTTACATAGATAGATACTCGTGAAGCTACTAAAAACGTATTAAAAATATCATTGACCATAGTGCAAAAATCTTCTTGTTTGTCTAACTTAAACTTTTGAAAACGAACTGCTCTCACTTAAATAAACACCTGATTTATAAAGTTTATTCATTTGACTATTATCTATTGACAATAGGAAATTTAAAATATGTGTATAAATTAACTAAATGAAGCAATCTTTTGTTAATAAGAGTGACAAGATTTGTTATGTATAACTAAATCTGTATGAGACTGTATCAGTAAATTGATGATTTGAAAAACTGATGTTCATTTATCTTATTAAAGGATCTGATGTTGATTTATCTTATCAGTAAAAGACGAAGGGTTTTCCATTATCAAATCATCAATCGAAAAATAAAGCGTGTTATCAAATTCGAAATAATTCTGGTCCGAAGTAATTGAATGTAGCTCTACAATTTCTTGTTTCTCATTAAATAAACTTTATTTTTAAGAAATAAGTAACTTGCCAACTAATTATATTACTTCATTTCGTAGTATGATCATTTGGTGGTATAAAATAAATTTGTAAACAACGAAGGATATTAATGCGATCATTCAAATATGCTATTTAGAACAGCATATTTTCATTTAAAATTTATGTATTTTAAAACGATTTTTAGAAGCTTATTTGACAATTTAATTGAAAGAGCTGAAACAAGTGAAACTACCGGTCTAATCGGGTATTTTGTGCAATTTTATTAACTCTGTGTATCGAAAGAATATAATACATACAGATTAATAAATGTAGTGGTAATTTTCATCTAGCATTGGCTATCTCAAATAAATATAAGGTATGCATTAGCTAAATGTCCACTGGCGGACGACTTTGCTGACGTTTCAATAGAATCTTATCCTTCATTTTCAAAACGTTTATTACATGGTGTTTTGACGACGAGTGCCACATTAGTCGTAAAAAGATGGATGAAATTCCATCGAAACCTCAGCGAAACCGTCCAATAGTGGACATTCAGTTAACACGGGATACCGGAGAAACTATCGTTATATTTCACACCGGTAAGTTATGGTGAGTTATTAGTCAAAACCTATAAATATATATATATATATATATATATATATATATATATATATATATATATATATATATATATATATATATATATATATATATATATATATATATATATATATATATATATATATATATATATATATATATATATATATATATATATATATATATAATATATACAGTGTGTCGCATTTAAGATAAAGACACCCCAATATTTTCAATATTTGAAGAAATACAGATTGCACAGTCATACCGGTTGATGGGTCACATTTTTTAAGATACTCAACTGAAATCTGCACTTTAAACTGAGCCTACTACGAATTCACAAACAGTGCCAATTCACGATATTTTTCCACGCGTTAGAGATATCGGAAAAAGTTATTAGAAAAAGTTGTTCAAAAGATTAGTTTAACCCTACATACCGAGTCATTAATGACAAAATTCGCATTTTTTATTTTTTCATTATTTTGGTCTATACAAAAAATTATAAGTTTATTTTTTAATTTGATAATTAGTATGCCATGAAAAGTAAGAACTTGACACATTGTCAACTTAATAGTGTCATGTATTCAAATATTTCACTAAACTAAATAGCACTTATAAAGGAATACTTATTTTATTGTTATGGGAAAACATTTTTTAGTAATTGATTAAGTTTAGGAAAAAGTATACAACAATAATTTTCATAATACAAATAATTAACTATCAAATGTAATTTTTCCCTAGAACCTGAACTAGTTCTCTGTCTATTCGAAAGTATTTTTCGATTCTCTTGCGATACTGTTTAGCTACTCGTCTAAGTTCGGGGTGCTGGTTTCTTGACAGGCTTGCCTTATTCTGGCACAAAATGCAACTCGATTTTTGGGCTTTTTTTATAAACTTTATTTTTAACCATTTCTCATATATTATGTGATAACTGACTAGAACTGAACGCAATAAACTGAAAGTTTAATCTGTTATTTAACAGTAGTATCAAATTATTACTTTCCATGGCACACTACTTATCAAATTAAAAAATAAACTTTTGATAATTTTTTGTATACACCAAAATAGTGACAAAATTAAAAATTTTGTCAACTTTTTGCAATAACTTTTTTCGATATCTCTCACGCGCAGCAAAATGTCGAGAACTGTAAGTGAATTCATAAATAGGCTATTTAAATTTCAGATTTTAGTTGAGTATCTAAAAAAATGTAACCCATCAACCGTGCAAAAACTAAAATCTGTATTCCTTGAAATAGTGAAAATATGCGGGTGTCTTCATCTTAAATGCGACAAAGTGTATATGTCAAGCGACTGCCGGGCAAAAGGTCAGGCTATACTGGTTCTGGCAAAAAATTACACCCTAGGCTATATCTTTAAGTACTGTGATCACAAATTTCCCAATTTTTCAGTGTTATTTTTTCAACGTGATCCTGACTAACCATGCTATTAATCGCAGTCACAAATCAAACAATGAACCTTGTTAATTTAGTTAAAAAAAAAAGTTGTATTGTGTCGTGGTTTAAAAAATTATGTTAGCTTACATTGATACTTAATTTTTTAAAAACAATGTATTACACTACATTGGGCAAGTTATTTCAAAAGATAGCCGATTTAGTCGATATTTCAAAATGCTATAACAATTGGCACTTTTCTTTCCACAAAAAAATATTATTGCTTATTTTTTTGCGAAAAGTCCACATTTCAGAAACTCATAACGTGAAAAAAATATTTTTAGTGGCTCAGAAATGAACGTCACCAGTGTAAGTAATATGGACAGATGTGATAGAGTGAAATAAATAGTGACGCTGTTCGACGACGAATTAGAGATATTGACATTTAACTTTAAGCTGGCCTGTTTAGTGAAAATTTTAAAAAGATACAACAACTGGCATTATCTTTTCCACAAAAAATATTATTGCCTTTTTTGCAAAGGAACCTTATTTCAAAAAAACTCAACCCAAATTCAATGTGTGTGAGTCAAATTAATAATTGGTTTATTATTTTATTAAAATAAAACTTAATCAAAGTGAAATGAAAGGGGTCTTCTTTCACAAGACCCAGAGGAGCTGCAAAGGGCTGGCGAACCATTTGCCTTAAAGATAAACCTAAACTTAAAAAAAAGTCAGGTTATGTTCAATAAATTCGCTGAGGACAGAAGAATTTTAGTTTTAGAAAGAGATTTGGAGATTGTGGAGCACTTTATATATCATAGGCAGAGGGTTTCAATGGAGGGGGATACGCGGGATGTGGAACGGCGTGTTAAATGTGACTGACAGGCATTTGGTAAACTCAACATAGTGTTTAAGAGCACACTCCCACTTTGGCTGAAAATAAATGTCTTTGACTAGTGCATCCCACCCGTTATAACATACAGAAGTGAAACCTAGACACTCACATCACTGGAAGAGTAAAGCAATTGAAATGGAGATGGGCAGACCATACAGTGGTAATCCTGGAGTGGATACGGCTTGATCGCAAACATCCGCGAAGAAGACCGAAAACACGATGAACTGATAATATCGTTAAGTATATATATATATATATATATATATATATATATATATATATATATATATATATATATATATATATATATATATATATATATATATATATATATATATATACGTTATATATATATATATATATATATATATATATATATATATATATATATATATATATATATATATATATATATATATCTATATACCAGGTGTCCCATTAAGGATGGATCGCGGCCGTATCTTGAAAACTATTTATCCCACAGCTTTGGGGAAAAAAATATTATATTAAAACTGTCCGTGAGAAATTCACCAAAAATATTTTTAAGCTTCTAAAACGACCGCAAGAGGGCGTGACGAGCTAAACATTTTTAAAAATAATTTTTTTGTGTATTTTCAAGTGTTAACCGAGTAAGAAAAATTCTCAGTTATAATTAGCAAACTGTCTCCTACAACTTTGTTTTATGACATTTTGACGTAACGTCGCGAATAAAGAAGTGGGGGGGGGGGGGGGGGGGAGTTTCACCTATTTAGATAAAAATTTGTCTAATGTCCGTTTGCCTAAACCGATTTTCCTCAATTTGGATTCATTTAAAAGGCAATTGCTGGAACAATCAGATAATCTGGGAGATAAATTATTTAGTTTATAAATGAAACCGCGAAGTGGCGTTACATTCAACAATAGCTTTTTTGAAGTTTTGTTCAGTTTATTCAAACGGAATGTTACAGCATTTATTACATGGTTAGAAAGGTAATTTAAAGAGGAATCATCCAGTGAAAACCCGAAATCGATATCTCTGACATGTCAAGAGATATTTCGATTTTTCTGAAAAAATCAGTTAGTTTAAATTTTTACCGTAATATTAAGTTAAAAATTGGCCTTAATATGGTACAGCTTTTATTACATGGCTAGGAAGGTAATTTAAAGAGGAATCATCCAGTGAAAACCCGAAATCGATATCTCTGACATGTCAAGAGATATTTCGATTTTTCGTAAAGTGTGAAGGAAGGCAAACATTAGGTTAATATTGTTTTAACTTAATGCAAGTAGTAGTGAAGTAATAACTGATTTTTTTCAGAAAAATCGAAATATCTCTTGACATGTCAGAGATATCGATTTCGGGTTTTCACTAGATGATTCCTCTTTAAATTACCTTTCTAGCCATGTAATAAAAGCTGTACCATATTAAGACCAATTTTTAATTTAATATTACGGTAAAAATTAAAACTAACTGATTTTTTCAGAAAAATCGAGATATCTCTTGACATGTAAGAGATATCGATTTCGAGTTTTCACTGGATGATTCCTCTTTAAATTACCTTTCTAGCCATGTAATAAAAGCGGTACCATTCCATTTGAAAAAACTGAACAAAACTTCAAAAAAACTATTAATGAATGTAACGCCACCTCGCGGTTTCATATATAAACTACATAATTTATCCCCCAGATTATCTCTTGCGGTCGTTTTAGAAGCTTAAAAATATTTTTGGTGAATTTCTCACAGTCAGTTTTACTATAATATTTTTTTCCGCAAAGCTGTGGGATAAATAGTTTTCAAGATACGGCCGCGATCCATCCTTAATGGGACACCTGGTATATATATATATATATATATATATATATATATATATATATATATATATATATATATATATATATATATATATATATATATATATATATGTATATATATATATATATATATATATATATATATATATATATATATATATATATATATATATATATTTTTTTTTTTCGGTTAAATTAATAAATTATATTATTTAATTATTCTGTTTACGTTTCGGTTTATTCACGAAGACGAAAAATAATTCATAGAGCTGTTATTTTAACTGATCCAAAAAATAGACCACAACATATAAATAAAATCAAGAAAATACTAGAAGAAAATAACTATTCAAAACAATTTTACAAACCGGTTATTAAAAGTAGAATAAATAGAATATATAACAATAATAGCATAACAAATAAACCTAAAAATAAAAATTACATACCATTACCAGACATATTAAAAATATAAATTTAAATAAATATAAAAAAATATATAAATAATAAAATAAAAAAGTTCTAAAACTATATAATATAAACATAGCAGAAATACCCAATAATAATACTAAGTAAAGATTTACAAAATTAAAACCCAAACACCCAAAATGGAACAAACAAATTAATTTATAAAATTGATTGCTTAAATTGCCCAAGTTCATATATTGGCCAAACTAAACAATATTTAAAAAATAGAATAAATGAGCATATAAAAAGCATTAGAAACCTAGACCCAAACGTAACTGCCTTAGATAATGAATGCCTTAATAATAATGCTTTAGATAATGAACACAACCTTAATTTTAATAGCATAAAAATTTTCGATTTTGAAAAACAATATAAAAAAAGAAATAAAATGGAAATTATTTATATAAAAAACAAATAATACTATTAATTTCAGAAACGATACAGATAATTTAAATTGTGTATATAATGACATTATTAAACAATAAATTTTCATTAATATTTTTTTGCGTCTAATACCATTACAAGTGAAAAATTCAAAATTGTTAGGTTATAATAAAACAAAAAAAAAACTAAAGATGGCAAATTTGTAAAATTTGTCAATTTGAATGTGTGTCAACTAAAGGTTTGATAAAATGTCATATTTCATTAAAAAAATATAGAAAATTATTGTTTAAATAAGATATAGTTGGTAAGTTTTTGAATGTAAATTTATATTGTTTGTGAAAGCGATATCTAGTGTAGAGTTGTTCTGATGTTTTGTAAATCATTGCGGGTGTCAAGCCTTTCATTCTATGAACAGTCACGACGTTTCGTCAAAATCCCATCTGGCATTTTCAAGTGTGGTCCGCTTCGAGTGAAGAGTCCAACTGATTCATTTGAGTTGAAAGTCAGTTGAACACTTCACTCGAAGTGGACAACACTTGAAAATGCCAAATGAGATTTTGGTGAAACGTCGTGACCAGTGGCGGCTCGTGAGGGAGGGCGTTGGGGTGCCGCCCCTCCAGCATTTATCACAGTAAACAATTTTTCAGAACAAAACACCATATTTTATTTCCGTTCAGTTTCTTTCTTTTAACTAATTTTCGTGGTTCACCTCTTATATAGCACTAGAAAAATAAATTTAAGGCATAAATACAGGCAAAAACAGCCATAAATTTAGTCTAGCATTTAAATGTATTAGAAAACTTATACATGCAATCATATATTCCCTTGTTTTGCAGGCCGAATTTTTCTACCCACACGGAGAAGATACATTAATAGCAATTGTGCCCCTCGAACAACGTCCCTTGAAGCCATTCTTAAAAGTGATCTATGTAATGATATATATTATATTTACGTTCTTATTCTTAGTATATTTAAGAGTACTTCGAGTTCCTGTTAAAGTTTTAGATGTTATGCTGTTTATGGAATTAATTTTTATAGGAAAAGCTGTAAAAGAATTCCGTGCAAAGTATTTCAGATTATTTTTTATTATGATTGTATTTTTATGCTTTTATTTAAATATTCAGTTTCAATCATACTTTATTAGCTTGCTGTCCGATCAGTCAGACTATGTAACTGTAAGACAATTAGATGATTTACCTCATACAGACTACAATATTAACATGAGAAAGCAAATGTTTGATCGCTATAAATCTGACATCCATAATCAGTTTTTGAATGGTTTTCTAACCAAAATTCGACTTCGAAATCGGCTCGAAATTGCGGACGAAATCAAAAGATGCAAGAAGGATATTTACGTGTGCCAGTCATCAGAAGCCGAGTTTTATTTAAAGCAACAACTATCATCTACTAGAACCAAATGTTATGAACGTAACATTATAGTTTTTCGAGGCCTGTTGTGTTATATAATCCGATATGGATCACCTTTGTACGATATCCTCAACAAGTGTAATCGAAGATTGGTGGAAGGTGGATTACATGAGTATTGGTCGTCTTTCACACAAAGACATCTAGAAATATTTTATTCGCAAAAAGGAACTCAAATACTACTGTACAATGTTCTTCATATTATTCAATATTATTTATATGGAATTTTTGGGGCATTTGTGGTTTTTCTCTTTGAAATATTAATTCAACGTATTAAATACTTAAGAAATACGTTTCGAAACAATCAAATATCCACAAGAAACTAAGATTCCGTAGATATTATGTCAATGATATCACAACGATTAATACATTTTACAATTATTTGGTGTTTTAAACCGCTTACCTTACCTATTGGATCCAGATTTTCCATGTAGATATTGCCATTTTCTGTATCCGTGAAATTGACAGTTTAAATTAAGTTAATTCGATATATACGTTTTAAACTGAGAATAATTGCGGCATTTTCTTGATGGAAATCATACTAAAATGTACAAAATAAAATAGGTTGTCTAATATCCACTTATATGATGATAAGTGGAAATTAGACAACTTTTTTGGATTTGGATCAGGTATATATATATATATATATATATATATATATATATATATATATATATATATATATATATATATATATATATATATATATATAATACATAAACAGACTTAATTGTAAAACACAAAAAATATATACATTATAAAATAAACTATAAAAATATATAAAATACAATTAATATAAAAAACAAAAAAATATAAAATATATAAAGTTCAGCATAGGTATATACATTAAAATATAAATAGATTAAATTGTAAAAGACAAAAATAAAAATATATATACAAAGCCGAAGACACATTACAATAAGTGTATCAAATTTTAAAATCGAGGCCATTGCTCCATTCCAACACGGAGTGTGTGGCTTCAAAGAAATCGTTCATTTCACCACCATATGCTATAAGAGGGCACTCAGCTACGATGTGATGAAGGGTTTGGCGGAGTTCTCCAGTTACAAGCCGGCGATCCAGTCAGTCCCCATTTGTAGAAAGAGTCACGGCATATGTCGTGGGATGTTCTTATTCTGTTAAGTGTCTTCAACGCGTGGGTGGGGGGGGGGGGGTTAGCGGATTTAGCTGCATTCCTGGTAAAGATGCTGTAGGGTCGATGACATAAGCCGCCTGTCTCAGTCCAGAAATATTCCAGAATTCCCTCCATTTAGCTTTAAGGTTAAATTTTTCTCCGAGGAGTTGTTCTGCTAACAGCTAACATCTAGACTTTAGTCTCCGCAGGCTGATAACAGGCAGATAATTTGATAGTATTTTATTGTATTACCTGACTAGCCTTTCTTGTCTACGGATGGTGGGAGAAGCAATATTTATAATAGTGGGGAGCTTAGCTAAAGGTGTGCTTCTTAAATAGCCATTGATTATTCTCATTGTCTCGTATAGTTTGATGTCAATAATCTTTAGATGGCAACTATTTAGCCAGATTGGGGCGCAGTATTCAGCAACCGAGTAGATCAGGCTAAGAGTTGATGTTTTAATGGCATATGCATTTGCGCCCCACATGGTGTCCAAAGTTTGTGTATTATATTATTTTTGATGTTTATTTTTGATGTTTTTTATAGGAAAATGTTCGATCCATTGTTACTCCTAGGTATTTTGAATAGGGATTGTAACGTGGCGGATTGTTATTAAGGGGCTCCAAGCTTGCTTGTTTGTTATTGAGGTGGAAGCACGACACTTCAGTTTTATTCATGTTTGGGATTAATCTCCAGTCACCATATGTTACGAAATATTTTTCCAATACAGACAGGTCTTCTAATAATATGTTACTAGCTTCTTCTATGGTTTTACCGCGGATAGTAAGAGCTAGGTCCAAATAGCATACACAAATTTTGTTGACGTTGTGTGCGGCATGTCTGAGATATACAGCTTAAACAGGACAGGTGCGAGTACCGATTCTTGGGAAAGTCCTTTTTTAGAGTGTCTCATTTTGCTCTTGCTCTTTCTTGTTATTATTTGGAAGGGCCTGTCACAGGGCATGTTGTTTAATAAAGTTGTTACCGGAATGCATGGTATCACGTTGAGGAATTTGTATAGAAGATCTTCTCTCCAAACCATGTCATATGCTGCAGTCAAGTCAACATACACCACAGCAGTCTTCAGCCGTTCTTAAAATCCTGCCACAATATGTGTTGTTAAGCTGAGAACCTGGTCCACACAGATGGGGCCTAGTCGGTTTAAACTTAATAAAGCTAACGGGCGGTAGCTCTCAGGCAAATTCTTCGGTTCGTTTGGTTTCGGGACTGCGATTATTTTGGATTTCTTGAGCTCCACTAGGATATGCCCTGTTAGTAGGATGTCGGAGTAGAATTTACTTAACCACATTATTGTATATTTTCCGCAGTTTTTAAGTAATTTAAAGTGAATTCCATCGAAACCAGGAGCCTTACCAGATTTGGTGTCTACCAATGCTTTATCTACCTCTTCCGCGGTGAATGGTTTAGAGTAATCAGGGTGGGCTGTAGTTGTTTGTCGGCGGATTGACAGTTGTGTTTTAATGTTTGCGTTATGTTGTTTGCTACTCGCGCGTTTAGAGAGAGAGCTATAGTTCGTGCAGCATTAGTTCCGGTATAGCACCTATACTTCCGGAGGGTTACGAGCGGGTGGGTTAAAGCTACCTAGTTACTCAGGAGGCTTTAGGCTTTTCTGCTAGATTTTTTGAAGTCCACGTTACTTCCAGACTATTAAAAAGCTCGTCCGTTAACTCAGAGTCTTCGCTATTCTGGAATTCCTGATTCAGCAGTTCCATCTGTTTGTTCCATCCTGGGACATATGCCCTCCGAAAACCACGGGGTATATACTTTTTAGATGTTGTTATAACGGTTTTTACAAATCTGTCATAATTACTGCTCTTAGGAGGGATCGATCTAACGACCTTGTCTAGCTGCACCCATCTATCCTATAAAGCCTTCTCAAAATTCCACTTAGACCTGGGTGTAGAACAAATTATCAGGCATTTAATTCCAGTTTCAAGAATTACGGGGCAGTGTTGTAGCTATGTAGGAAGTCGAATAAGACTTTTCGTGATATTGGGATAGGGTGTTTTTTGGTATCCTCTGAGACAACGCTGAGGTCTGGGTTTGTTTCAGTCTTTCACACAGCCTATCTGAAAGAACTACGTTCTTTGGCGTCAAACATCAAGTGAAGGCCGTAGGAGTCTGCCCAGTTCGCAATCACCATTTTCATCAGTGGTGCGGTATTTCCAGGCAGTGTGGTGTCTATTGTAGTCGTTTGAGTATATTGCAGGGTATGGGTAAACATCTAGCAAGTTGTCAGGCCAGGATGTTTGGGGTGGCTTATAGGTATTGACGACGGTAGTGTCAGCTATTTTTGTGACTACTTGGTGGACATTTGAGTTTGCTATAATACATTTAATAATACAGAGTTTTCAATGTCTTTACGAATCTAGGTTACAACTGCGTATGAACGGTGGTAGCAGCGGTGGTAGCTCCAAGCAGGTCGAAATCATTAATTTTGCCTCAAAGGTGCTATTGGTGTTCGCTTTCTATATGGGTTTCCTGGATAATGACCATGTCAATATTTTGGCCTAACAATAGCTTAGAAATGTAATTACTCTTAGACAACAAGACAACTTTGTTTTATTTATACAATATAAGTTTTATTTTACTCATTTTTCATTATTTTTGTTTTTTCTTTTTGTACCCTTTAATTACTAAACCGAGACAACTGGTTATATTGATATTTGACGTATATTACACGTATAACGTATAAAAAATACAGTGAAGAGCATTAAAAAAAACATGTTATTAAACATACGTCAATATATACAATATAATAATCGCACTAAAAATCTTCGCTTTTCCAATCAGATAACTCACTCTCTGAAGTACTATGTCCCAGATCTTCTGATTTATCCCCTAATATAAACTCTACATCACACAATTCATATTCACTTTCCAGTGTTCATAAAAACATCGAAAACTTATGATGAATAAATGTTACCGAAAAACCTACAGCCACGTTAACGAAATACACATACAGCAGTAAACATGCAAATACAAATACCTGCACTTGGCCTTTGAAAATATTCATATATATCGGTAAAAGGTATTTCATTATATTAAGTGATATTAAAATGTAAAAAGTCTAAATTATCTGGTGTGAAACTATCGGGATAAACAGAAATGGTTTTGATCATGACTTAACTCGGATTAGTACTATTTTGTAAAAAATATCAAGTCGAGTTATCTGGGAATATATATATATATATATATATATATATATATATATATATATATATATATATATATATATATATATATATATATCGTGTGTGTGTGTGTTCAGATTAGAGCAAAAACAGTATAAAATTGAAGTTATAATAATTAAATAAAACTGCATGGGTATTTGATTTATTCCCTTCTCAAACAAAAGATTTAACATAATTCTAAAAAAAAATCTAAACGTGTTAAATCACATGACCTGGTGACCAATTAACCCTTTAGTGCACAGTGCATGCTCCTGACATATCAAGTGTTGGCCTGTAAGAGAAGAGAGTGTGTGTTGATCTGTTGAGCATTTTAGAAACTAATTTATGTAAGTGAACAGTGTCAACCTTCAGAAAAAGCCAACTGTATAACCTAATTTAATATAAAAGGATCTTTTGTTGCGAATACCTGTTGAATGAAAAGTCGGTTTTTTTGGGTTGGTTTGATGTGTTGTTTTTATGTTTAGCAAGTGTTTATTTTTGCAGAAAAAATTTCTGGTTTGTTTATTGTCTTAGAAATCACTTTAATCTTTCAAAGTAAGTATGCAATGTTTTATTTACTTACAATATGAGTGTTTGTGTGTGTAACTTCTGAGTTACATCATGCAACACTGGTTGTGTTTAGATTGTAATGTTTTCATGATTTTTTTATATTTTTTTTTGGTGTTGTTTTGCTTTATAGAATGGATTCAGAAGACTACTTTATTACTGATAGAGTAAAAATGAGAAGAGAGGAAGTTGTAGCTCTTTTGGACATCCAAATCGCAAGTGAAGATGAGTTGATGTTGACGGAGGATGAACTTGAATATGTAACTAACGATGAGGAGCTGTTCCAAAGATTAAATAATCCCGTTCTCATGGAACTTCTACAGAGTGGCGAAATACATTCGACTATGAACGAACCTTCTGTATCAGCAGGTGAGCCTTTCCTTGGAACTTCGGCTATCACACAGCAACGGCAAAGTCATTGCTTGCTTCTGCGATCACCGACCTCGGTCCATACCAATTTTTCAAATATTTTTTTAACGACGACCTAGCAAGTAAAATGTTTGAGAGAGTAGTAATTACTCAACTAGAAGAACCCTTATAAGTCCAGAACAGTGACAAGTAAAGAAATAAATAGGTTTATAGACATATTGCTGTTTTTCTCGGTCTCAAGAGCTACCAATTTAAGGAACATGTGGGACACAGTGCTTGGCATTTCAATAGTAAAAGAAACTATTACTGTAAATAATTTTGAAAGTCTGCGTTCTACAATTAATTTTAACGAAAATTTAAAAATGAAGCCGTTCGTGAAGCCATTGTTCAAATTGCGCCCAGTTACAGACAGCCGAATGCTAAATGTTTATTAGTATCAATGAATAAAATCTTATCGGTAGACGAACAGGTATGCGCTACGAAGATCATCACTTCATGAGACAATACAACCCGAGGAAGCCTCACAAGTGGAGCTTTAATCTATTTGTTTTATGTAATGATAAAGGATTCTCATATAAATTCGAACAAAAAAAATTGTTGCTACAAATTTCAAGTGTAGCTGTAAAATTTAAATTATGTAAATTATTATATTATTAATTTTTTTAAGCATTTTATTAATAAGAAATAATATTTTTATAATTATAATTAATAACGATTATTGTTAAGATTATTAATAATATAAAAATACAGTGTGATACCTCATTGTGAACTTTTCTGTCATCCCTTCATTTCCGGGGGGTAACGAGACAATTTTTTCAAATTTCTCGCGAAAAAAATTGTGGAATATTTTTAAGGTATTTTTGCTGCTAATCTGAGTGCCTATTAGCATTTTTTTCAGGTGAAAGGAAAAAAAATCATGGCCTAAAGAATTAACAGGTAAAATAATTTTCTGGTATCACGCTCAGAGTGACATGTACGTACTCTAATTGATTTATCTCCTAAACTAATTTAGATCCTATTTTGACATTTTTATGATAAAATTTATAAATATTAAGCTTTATTAAAAAAAATTAAAAAATTTATTTAATTAAAAAAAATAATTTTTTTAATTAAAATTAAGTCGAAGTTATCAAAAAAATATTTGAAATATTTACTTCTGGTTTAACACTAAAAAAAAAATTGAAATTTGAAATCTGATTTGAAAATAGAAAAGAACAGTAAATTTTCTATACAAAATACTACATTTAATATTTTATTATAATTTACTTCAATATGAAAATAAAATTCTAAAAGAACCCTTCCGTCAATCAAGTGAATTCTATAGAATCCCATATCTTAACAACTAAACTTCAAATAAAAAAAATATTATCTGTACACGTTCATATCCCTTAGAAGTACAAATATGCTCAATATGAAAAAAATTCAGTACCTCACTTTTTTTTCGCTGTCCGCTTCACGTGAAATGTGAATGCTATGTTATATGCTTTTCTCTTGAAGCACCATTTCAATTGAATAAATTCTGTTACTGCTTGACCTATTCTGCTGTTGGCTTCAGTTGGGCAAACAACTTTTTTCTGCTCTGCTGTTGATATAAGATATTTGAATTCTAACACGTGTTAAAGTTGGATGTTGGTTAGGTAGACCTTTGACTGTCAACCATCCGTAGTTAAGATTTCTGTTTTTGGATTATTGATTTTTTTAAATCATGTGACGGAAATGTGGTCCATGATGGATGTTGCTTTAAAATTCAAGACTAATTCATTCAAATTGTCTGCAGCATGACAATGCATGATCTTATAATACCAGAATCACCCAAGATAACATGAAAGTGGAAAATAGTACGAGCACTAAGAGCAAATGAAAAAATACTGCTATTCTACAGCTGATATGAATCAGTGAAAGAACTATTTCAATAGAAGAGAACAATTTCTTGGATGGGAGGAAGATTTAAAGGAAAAAGACATGTTCAAAGACGCAGTAGATGCAATAACATCTGAATGGTTTCATAGAATAACAAAATAATTTTAAAATGGAAAAGTGCCAGGCGCAGGTGGAACTGAGTTAATTATTAGTTACCGATGGAACGAGTAAACGAATATTAGTGGGAAAAGAGATACCAAAATATTTAAAAATAAGTCTTATGTCCTACATTTTTAATACAGGAAATGTCCAATGCATCAATTATTGAGAAATCACTGCCTTGGGCTGTATTGGTAGAATACATTGGATGATTCTAAAAACTAGAAATAGAACAAGATCTAGACAAGAAAGAACAACAAAGTGAATTTCGTACAGACCGGTATGCACCGACCATCTATTCACCATAAAGCAGACAGACAAGCGCTTCGCACTATAATGTTGAAACCCATTTGAAATTTTGACCTTCGGAAAGCTTACGATACTACTAAAAAATTAGTAGCAAAATTCTGGCAAACAATAAAAACAAGAAACTGTAAAATCTACTTAAATTCAGGTGGTGGTCATTCAAACAACTGTACAGATAACTAACTTCGTTAAAGTTGGAAATATACTCATACCTGTATTTGAGCTTAACTCCTATGTTATTCAAATTATACCCGATCGAAGTGCTAACTATACGCAGAAGAAACTGTAGAAAACCGGGAATTAGGATATACGACGACCTCTATTTTCTTTAGAGTTCCCAGACTGTTCATCAAGTGATTTTGCCAAGTATGAAGATGATGCCTGCTAAATACTGCGAAAGTTTACCGAAAAATATAAAAAGGGGGGATTCAAATAAATATTAATAAAACCGGATATATGTAGTTGATGGAGAAAGAAGAGACAAACTTATAAAAGGGTAGTATGTTCAATAAAAACAGAAGTGGGGAGGAAATGAGACAGAGGAAAAGGCAGGATAGCAATACGATATCTACAATCATTAATTTGGAGTAGAAATGTGCCAAATAACATAAAACGAAAACTAAATAAGGCTATAGTAGAAACATACATCTAACAGAAATACACAGATATGACGGGCTATGGAAATGAATTTTTGGTAACGCAGCTGTGATAAGACTCTTATGGATAAAGTCTGAAGCAAAACAATAAAGGAAGAACACTTTGACGTAGTGAGAGTGTAGAAGTGACATATTTAAGCTGGTATGGCCCCTGAGACGGAAACTTGACTCTCAAAGGTATGACACTGGACTCCAACACAGCGAAGGAAAAGAGGAAGACCAAGATTATCAAGGGGAGTGGGAGTACGGAAAAAGAGGCTGCCATGAAAATGATTCGCAAGACTTGTTTGTGAGAAGCGCCGTACGGTCTAATCCTACTCGTAGAAAGAAATGGTTCTAATTCTAGATCTGTTGAAGTTGAAGAAGAATTCTAGATCTGTTGAATGTTTTTATAAAATTAAATATCTATCATGGTTTATACATTTTAATTTCAATCTCATAATATTTATACACTCATTAAAACTAACTTACTAATGTTATTATCTAGTAATAAACATACCTGAGAATTTTAAAATTTTATAATATTTATAATAAAATAACGGAATATCTTCATGTGTTCAAATATTTTCCATTTTTTTATTGATGAGGAGCTTGTTTGTTAAATTTTTAACAAACATATTTCAATCACAAAAACAACAAATGCTATACAAATTCCATATAAATAATATCCATACCAATACCAGACCAATACTCATCAACTACGCAATATCCATATCAGACCAATACTCATGTAATCCGCCCTCAATCTTTGATTACATTTATTGAACAGATCGTACAAAGGTGATCCATATCGGATTATGCAACACAAAAGACCCGGAAAAATAATAATACCACGATCGTAACATGTTCTTGTGAATGCTACTTACTCGTATAAATAAACATCTGCTTCACTTGTTTTGCAAAGGTAAATATCCTTACAGTTTCCCATTTCGTTCATAATTTCGGACGAATTTAGAATGCGGACCTTCGATTTAATTGTATTCAGTAAATCATTTTCTATATCAGATTGATAATGTTCCAATATTGGCTTTCTAATGTTAATATTATAGTGCGTATTTAGTAAATCATTTAAAGTATTTATAGTTATATGGTCGGATTTACCAGAGAGCAAGCTAATCAAGTATGACTTAAATCGAATATTTAAGTAAAAGCAAAATAGCGCCATTATTATGAAAAACAATCTGAAATATTTTATATGGAATAGTTTTATACTTTTTTCGATGAAAATTAGTTCCAAAAATAGAATAATATCCACAAAGTTTACAGGAGCTCGTAAGACTCTTAGATATATCAGATGTAAAAGCATATAAATAATAAAGATTATTATATAGATGGTATTAATCAATTTGAGGAAAGCATTCAACGGATCTTTCTCGAGAGGTACTATTGCTATTAATGCTTCTTCTCCATGTGAGTAGAGAGATTCGGCCTACAACACAGTAAAATTTGTGATTAGGATGATAGGTGACATGTTTCCTAATATCCCTAGATGCTAAACTTAGTTTCTAATGATATGAAATAAAAAAAAACTTAATTCTGAAATCGGTATATTGGAATTATACAGCTGCTTATAATTTTTTTCAAGTTTGGAATAATTGCACAAAATCCTAATGTTGTTACTACGTAAAAGGTGATCACAGAACACGAGCGTATTTTAAAGCAGCATGATTCCAATCATTTTTGTAAAAAAAGATTTATAAATATCCCCAATTGCCAATACCACATCCTACCATTGTTTTTGGACTGTGTATCCAATTTAAATGGAACTAATCTTCACGCTCTTATGATAGTTAAATCTCCTTTTTCTTCAAGCATGTTAAACGCTGTTTAAACAAGTGTGAGGCGATGTTACTAATCTCCTTCATTCAACTTAGGAACAATCCAAAATCTTTATGCAAAATACGTTTTTTTTTGCTCTTACTCATCCCCAGTTTGGGAGTATCATTGTATCATTGTGTGTCATTGAAGAACGAGAGTTGGTTTCACACAATCGACTCTGTCACCCTATCTACATTCTATGTACAGATGGAGAATAATCAAGTGGCTTTGTGTTGGTTAATGAGCAATTTGTTAGAAATATAGCTATCTATCTAGGAATGGATTTGCGGAATGGATCATAGAATGTCACCCTGAAGTACGATGTTAAAATGACGCCTGAACAGTCGTTTCGTATTAATCACTCACTTACCACTTTTGACAAATGCTTTGTAAGAAAATTCGTAGTACTAAATGCAAATGACAGATACTAAATAGCATCGTAGGTATAGACGATGGTAGATATAGACAGTACAATTGCACCAAGTACAATTCCGAAAACGTCCGTTTTCAGTGAACCACCTTTTATATCATTGTTTGATTAAACAAAAACAAGATATAAATATATTTGAAATTAAGTAATCTGTAACAAAAAAACCAAATAGCGAACGATTGTTATATTATTTCTTATATGTATGATTATATAGTATTATAAGCGTTGAACTCTTCACTCGAAGTGGACAACACAGAATGCGAAATTATATTTTGGTCGGAAAAGTCGTATGCTTTCATAGAACGAACGGATTGATATACAACAGATATTTTCTGGGTACCGCGATCACAATTTGTTTAATTACGTCAAGGGTTTAATTTGGCATCGTTTAAAAGGCGTTTAAAAATCGTTTAAGAGTATGGATAAATTAAACGTAGGCTCCTTCAATGCGTAATAACGAAATGAAGATAACCGACATTTGGATATGGGGGTACCGTCCCTTAGGGCGCTGGAGCCTTCAATGGGAATGGTAGCGGGTTCAAAAGCAACTGGGAGGCATTGAGACATTCAAGGGAGGCGGTTGGTAGTTGGTAAGCAAAACGGGATTCACACAATCAAGCATATTTATCAATTGTTCTATTGGAACCTTTGGTGTGAAACACTAAACTTGAAGAGATTTACCACTAAACACCAAAACGCTATTTTGAACTGCTCGACGCACATTTCGCTAACCATGTTAGCATCATCAGGAGATGATTTAATCCGAAGATTAATAATGATGCTAACATGGTTAGCGAAACGTGCGTCGAGCAGATCAAAAAAGCGTTTTGGTGTTTAGTGGTAAATCTCTTCAAGCATGTTTAGACACAATCGAGGACCTTGTAATAACTTGTTTACAGAATAATTGCACCAGTATAGCAAACAAGCAAAGGCATACAAGTTGATGCGTGTACGAAATCAAATTTTTAAAACGCAGGGATAGCTCGAGGAATGTCTTATTATTTTTATGTGCTTCGTAATTTATATTCGTGAGTGATTAGTCATTATAGCCATTATTTCACTCTCAAATGAACCAATATGCATATGTGTTTAATATGCCAAAAAGTTTTTTTAAATGCTATGAAGCCATGAAGCCCTCTAAGCTACCAGAACATTTGAATAAAATGCATTCTGATAAAAATAACAAAGATTTATCCTATTTTCAAATACTGGAAAAAATATATAAACAGCCCACTATATCGAACCTTTTTGCGTCGTCTTCTGAACAAGAAGACTACGAGCTTCATATATTTCATTGTTCTGCAAAACCAGAAAACCACACACAATTAGCAAGGAATTAAACTTGCCGGCAGTCAAAGAGGTATGTTCTTCATCATAAGACACCATCACATATCCTGGGGAATATTCCTCTCAGTAATAATTTGGTGTAAAGAAGAATATATGAAATGGCTAAATACGTTGAAATATCATTAAGCGATTACTTAAAGACTTAGAAGAAGAAATATTTGTCAAGAGACTTACTTACTGCCAACAGTAAGTAAGTTCATGCTGATTTTACGGTTCATGCTGATTAACGATTTCAGGATATTTTAAACATGAATCTATTAAGTTGGGTTTCAGATCTTTTCGCAAATGCACATACGGCAGAATCATCAAATTTAGAAGAACTTGTAGAACTCATAACTGACGAAGGACTAAAAGTAAAATTCAGACATGGATACGAACAGTTCTAGCATCAAACATCAATACCAGGTCTCGCCCCTAAATTGTAGGCAATAGTAGAGAACATCTTTATTGCATTTCCTTTATTGTATTTGGCTGAGTGTGAATTCAGTGCAGTAGCTAATTTACTGTAAAACGAAAGGAACAAACTGCACATCACTGGAGATTTGCACATCTGGAGATGGATGCTGGAGATTTGCGAATGATGTTAACGAAATTGAAACCCACTATTCAAAAAATTTTAAAACTCCACCAGCCTCAACAATCTCATATTTTTTTATACCTTATTGGTATGTACTCATTTATAAATTCTTAATAAATAATTCTTTACCACATTTAATAGTATTTTTAATTAATGTATACTTTGTGATTCTTAATAGATAGATAGACAAATAAAACAGGTATAGATAATGTGCAACAATATTTTAATATTTGGTATAATTAGCTATTATGGAAGAGGGAGATTGGAATTTTTTTCTTGTAAAGAGTCCAGGAAAGTTTGAATACCTTTGCTCTAGACTTTTTCATTTTATTGCGTTAGTAACGTTACGAATATTTTTTCCAGCCAGTCCCGTTCTACCTTCACTATATTTTCTTCTTTTTCTTCTTCTTCTTCTTGTGGTGCTACAGTCCGTCAGTAAGCCTTCATTTCCTTCAACCTTCGCCTTCAACATAATCGTTCTCCAGTAACAGTTTTTTAACATCTCGTCTTAAGTTCGAAGTTCCGTCTCGAACTCAATCCTCGGTCCACGTCTCGCTGCCATAAGTGACTATTGACGGAATTAGGGTTTTATAGCTCCTAACTTTGGTGTTCCTTTGAATGAATTCCTGTTCTCGTCTTGGATTGGTTCTCTTTTTCATTAATCATTATTTTTCCTATTACTATATTTATTTCTAAATCGGCTCTTTTGGTGTTCACCTTTATTTCATCACATGTCTCACTAAATTTTTTTTTCCGATCGTATTAATACGTTTAGGTCATCTGCGTATCCTACGATATAATTTTCTTTATTTACTATTGTTACCATTTACGTCTATGTTTGTTTCACTGATGACATTGTTTAATATTATGTTAAATAGAACTGGTGTCAATACATCCCTGTCGCAAACCTTCTCCAATTTCAAATTTTAATATGATGTGTGGTTGGATTTTTACTACTACTTGGAATTCAGTATCGTCATTTGGGTTAATAAACTTAGTTGATATTCTAATTTCCTCCATTGCCTTGTATACTATTTCTCTTTCTACGCGGTCGTCGCCTATCTGAAACGTTTAAACATCTGCAATAAACGAGTACTACTATGAACAAAAAGTAAAGTAACATTTTTTGTTTATGCCTTATACAAGTCATTTTAGGCTTATGGGTATTTTTTTGTTGTATTTTTTTGGTTTTTTCGCCACGATCTAAAACTCAAAAAAAATATCAAAAATGTCTGTTCTTATGTAAATAAAGAATAACTGGGTAAAAACAAAAAACCAACGGGAGACAAAATTCTCAGTGATTCTTTTTCTGTAATAAATTTGCCTAACGAACAAAATAAAAAAAAATATTCTAAATTTGTCCGGGGTTGGCGAATTTGGATCGAGTGGCAGCTCTCAACTCTATGGCACCACAAGAATAGCAACGAAAAAGGTACGCGAGCAACAATTTGAAAATCAAAGCCTCGCACCACTTCATCACAAGACCAGTGCAGAGTGCAGATTAATAATGAAATAGAAAACGGAAATGTCCCGGTACATGCTGACTCGCACCCCATAAGGAGGGCTACCGCTAGGACTGGATGCACTCTACGTATCAGATGGATACACGAAATTAATATTGAGGTAATACGTGCCCATCATTATGTGAACCAATGAGATAAGCCGCTTCCTGGATAGAGAAATGCACTCTACCAAGAATATAAGAAGAGGTTTCCTGAATGTCGGCAGTCGGACCAAAACTTAGCCGACCGTAAAAATATAATTTTAAATAAAAAGTATCTCATCGAAACGGAACTAATGAATATTAAGAGAGAAGTTGTTAATGAATTACACCAGAACGTTACATATCAGCAATATGAAGAAGATAACATAGGTGTCCTCACCTTAACCACAGAGGCGCAGCCAATAGGACAAACTCCTAATTTTCCACCAGAAGTCTCATAGTCTAGCAATTAGGAAGTGACCTTACAACAGAACGTGTCTAATATACGAGAGAAGTTTTACACTAAGTTGGCCCATTTTATTGGGTCAAATCCACTGAATAGACCAAAAATTCCAATACTGCGCAATATTGCAAAAGTTTGAATTACTGTTGTGTATATCAATAAAGTTATGACATCACATCTGGCTGGGATACTAGATCGGTGCGTTATACATCTTGCGTCGTACAGTGCAGCAGTGACTGCGATCGAAATTTTAGGCCAAAAAAACATACACCCCCAGTGCGAGCAGGCATGATTTCTAGAAAAATACGCCTGCCTGGAAAACACACCTTGAAAACAATATGATGATTTCCGGAACAAAGTCGACGAAGAGCAGAAAGGATGTATAAGAGCAGGTATGGGATGCAAGGAACAGCTGATGATCGATGTTGTTGTTCTCGAACAAACGCGGAAAACAAAACGCAACCCAAACATCTGCTATATAGACTACAGGAAAGCCTTCGATAGTGTTCCACACGATTGGTTACTAGAAGACCTGAAGATTTATAAAATAAGCGCTCCCATCATTAACTTCTTAAGGTGTCTGATGGGGAAATGGAAAAAAATATCTTTATTGATCAACAATGCATTACAACTGCATTGCTGAATGCTGACTATCGAGAGAGGAATTTTTCAAGGATTTTCCCTTTCTCCAATTTGGTTCTGTTTAGCCGTAAACCCTATGTCCACATTACTGAACAATCCATGGAATCCACGAAAGCTCTCGCACCTACTATGTATGGATGACCTTAAACTCTATGGCTTAAACTCTATGACGAAAGAGAAAAACTAAACTGCTTAATAAAAATAGTTGAAGAATTTAGTAGGGATATCAAAATATCATTCGGACTTGTTAAATGCTCTGCCATTAGCATTCAGAAAGGACTAGTCACTAATCAACATTCAATACACTGTAACATACAACAACTAGCACCAGAAGAATCCTATAAATATTTAGGAAATACCTCAAAACGAGAAAACCATAACCAGTTAAAAAAGGATTTTTCTACTATGTACAGAAGCTACTATTCCATACTACTATGTATGGAAGCTTACAAAACTTTTAATACCAAACTGAACAGTGAAAATCTGATTAGAGCGATCAATGGATGGGCAATGCCTCCTCTGACCTATTCTTTCGGTATTGTTAAATGGTCAGGAACAGACCTTGATGGACTGTACAGATTAACACGTCAAACATTGACAAAATTCCGATGTCTGCATCCAAATTCATCAATAAAGCGCCTATACATTCCGAGAAAGTTATGACGCAGAGGCCTCGTGAACATTCAGAATCTTTGTCTGAACCAGGAGAGTAAGATGACAGAGCGCTTCATTAATTCAAGCAGCCCGCTAATTAAGTTGGTTGCTAAGAATGACCAAAGTTTCACCTAGCTGAACTTAGATAAAGTAAACCGTGTTGATGGTAGAACAACACTTACGGATTGTATCCGAGAATGGAAACAACAGACACTGCATGAACGGTATCCAAAGGCACTCGAGGATGATACCATTGATAAATCATTGTCTCTGAAATGGCTGACCGATGGGCTGTTGTACCCAGAAACAGAAGGTTTTGCGACATCTATGCAAGATAAGGTAGTAAGAACACGGAACTACGAAAGGCATATACTACACATGGATGCAGGAAGTGCGGTACAGTGGGGAAAACCATTGAGCACCTTATTGGTGGGTGTGCAGTTCTTGCCACTAATGCTTATTTAGGAAGACATAATCAGCTGGCAAAAATTATACATCAGCAAATTGCATTAAAGTACTCGCTATTAGATAACTACTCACCTTCTCCCGTATTAGAATCATCCGATTCAATTCTATACTGGGATAGACCAATCAGAACAGATTGAACGATCGATTATAATAGACCAGACATTGTTCTGATTAGTAAAAAGGAGAAAAGAGCGGTTATAATTGACATCGCGGTGCCACTCTCTCATAATGTCAAAAGGTCACAAAGTACGAAAATCTTGCATTTGATCTGAAACCTGAGCTGTTACCTTTTGTTATATCCGCCGAAGGCCTAGTAAGCAAAACCTTTTCTAAAAAGCTGGAAATTCTTGATGGATTACCATAGTAGGACAACGAGCAGTTCTCTTACAAACTTGCCACATTGTTCGTAAAGTACTAAGCTGAGTGAGGGGAGCTGAACTGCTTTCTCATCTTGGCATTGAAAACCCGACCAACCTAGGCTGAGATGATCAATGAATCATGTTTGTGGTAATAATAATAATAACAATAATAACAATAAACAAAAGAAGCACTACTCATTGACATAGCAGTGCCAAACAACAACAACATGAAAGAAAAACATCACGAACATTTGGAAAAAAACACCAACTTAAAAAATGAGATTATAAAGATATGGAAATTGAGGTCTGCGAAAGTTGTGCCTGTTATAATATAATCTATGGGGGTAGTACCAAAAACGTTGAGCACTTCTCTAAAACCAATTGGTATTCCGAACAACATTATTATGAAGATCCAGAGGCATCTATCGTGAGATCTTTTCTTGGCTGGGAAAGCTGAAGAGTACTCTTGGATAATCTATCCCGAGTACTTTTTTTTCGGAAATCTGGGTGTTATTGTATTGGTGGACAAAAAGAAGAAAACATCATTCCTAATCGACATAGCTGTTCCAAACACACACAACATTCAAAAGACGGTTGAAGTGCAAAAATATACAGATCTGAAGTTAGAAATAAAACGGATATGGAAGTTGAACCAGGTCCATATTGTGCCATTGATAATTTCAACAATCATTATACCAAAGAATCTGAAAAATAACATCAAATTTCTGGGACTAGAAGAAAATCTGTTTAAAATCTGTAAAAATGCATATGGCGGTAATCCTTAATACTACTCTAAGAATGAAGTTGTTTTGGCTACGGCCCGCACTTCATTTAAAATCCAGCTTGGCTAGCAAAAAGGATGAAATGAAAGAAATAATAATCAAGCAGGGGGCGGAGAATCCGCTTGGTGAGTGGCGCCACTACCTTCCCGAGTTGAGAGGAGTAAACCTCTAAAAAATAATCCCTAAGCTCAAGGTAGAAATACATCGTGTTGAGGAGCTAATAATAGTAATAATAATAATAATATAGTAATAATAATTATTATTATGAGATATTTAATAGAGAGTTTCCTATTGGCAGTACAAGACCAAGTTATACATGCCAAAAATTACCTCAAGTACATAGTTCGGGACGGAAGTGTGGTGGATGATCGATGTGGATATGGGTGCCGAGTCTCCGATCGAACATATAATATGGGGCTGTGAAGCATTTGCAACAACAGAATATAAAGAAAGGCACGACGCAGTGGCGAAGATCATTCAACAAGAATTGGTAATAAAACTGCAGCTAAAGGAATCAGATACAGTCCCATACTATAATTAGAATCCGCAACCAGTTCTGGAGAATAACAGTTACAGAATATATTGGGACCGAACAGTGTTTACCGAGCAGAAATGAAATAACGATAGGACCGATATTGTTGTAATCGATAAAATTTGAAGAAAAAAATTATTTATAGATATAGCTATCCCAAACAACAATAATTTAATTGCAAAACATACCAAAAACATTCTGAAGTATAAAGAGCATCAAAAACAGGTGAAAAGACAATGGCATATGAAGTGCGTCGAAAACATACCTACATATTGTCATCAACGTGAATCATCCCAAAGAACTTGGTAAGAAATATTAAAATATTGGACCTCAACAATCACCTTTTTAGACCCCTGCAGAAGGCTGTATTGCTTGGAACAGCTCAAACCATTCGAAAGTTTCTGGATAAAAATAGGAAACCAAAGACATCCACCGTCACCACTGCAACCATGTGGCCCGAAAACATGGAAACGACCCCCACAGAGCTTAATCCTTCTGATATCTAAGATATCTGGGATAAGTCAGTGTTAACCTTAGGGCTTAAGTGTTCGGCTTAGGCCTTAAGTGTTAACCTTAGGGCCAGTTCTGCAGTGCGGGGGTATGCCGGGTGTGGGATGTACTCGAGTTTTGTTCCGGGTGTGGCTTGTGCCTGATGTGTTCTTGTGTTGTAGGGCCGGTCCATAGATGAAGTGCGAATGCCTTTAGGCTAAATCATATAATAATTACAACAATAACACACTACAATTATTCAGAAAATACTTATGGGCATTAACCACGTATGATTTTTTTATCAACTCTAACAACTTTTAATTGACCGAGCAGGGGTCAGTCGCTACCACGGCCCATCGCCTTAGCCACTGCGCCAATGCGACCTTATAAAGAGTATTTCAAATTGAGCGGTTTTTTTGTAATTCTTTAATAACACACAGAATTGGCGTTGATTTTAAAAAACTTTTTATTGATAATTAAAGCATAGCGTATGTGTTTTAAACAAGAAAAATATTATCTGTCAAATGACCACCTCTTGCAGTTCCACAAACGTACACTCTTTTGTTAATGTTTTGGATGACATTTCGGCACCACCTGGTGGCTCTATTTCATCAATGACTGGAATAATTTCATCCTTTAGATCAGGAATTTTTGAATAAATCGATTGATAGTACTTTCAGATTGATGATCGTGCAAACCAACAAAGATCGTGTAAATATCACGTCATTTTCTAAAAACATTTTTCAATGGACGCTCATTTTTATAAAATAATTCAAAAATTTTAAGGTGTTGTATTATGAACGACTCCATTTTGATAAATATCATATATTACACTTCTGAAATGAAACAAGACCTAGGCAAATTAACAACGCCATCTATGTTTTATTCAAGAATTAAAACACCGCCCTGTTTGAAAGACACGTTATTTTAGCATTTGTCTTTGTCTTTGATATCCAATAGATGGTTCATATTATTTTGTTTAATAAGTTAGAAAATATAGTGTCTTTTGTAATTGTTAAAAAAAATTGTCGTAATTTTTTAAAAAGGATACAATTTTCCAGCAAAGAATTTGTTAAGTATTGTCCAAAAACCCGTGCTACATACTCATACAATCCGTACACATTTTTGTACACAAACAATCTTATATACATAAAAAAACTGATTCGACATATTCGGAATATCTGCTAAACAATGATCATAGATTCAATGATTATTTTAAAATATTACATGTAGAAAATAAAAATAAAAAAATTTCATTGTTGGAATCATTGGAAATTACTAAATTAAAAGCCTAAATCAAATGTTAAACAAACAATTCATCTTTGTTAAACTTATAATTAAACAACTATTTCCATCTGTCAAAAAGAAAAATAAAAAAGTTGGGGCCATGGTCGAGTCAGATACAACAAAATAAATAATCATAAAACAATAAATAATTTTTAAGTAATATTGTAACCCTAAAAAGTAGAAATAATTTAGTGTGTTCTCAATATGTGTTCGCGAACCATGTCATATTAATATAATTGAGTAAAAACTGAATAAAAAGGTAGTTTTATTTTAAAGTCATTTTTATTTTTGATGAGCTTTGACGAACTTCGACTTTTGACGTTTTTTTTACTTTGTTTCATGTTTAGCGCGATATTGGCTTGAATGCTGAGATATATCTGGGTAACAAGCATATATTAATGTATCATTCAGTAATTATGCATTTCAAAATGATGATCATTCAAAGAAAACAACTCTTTAGCAAATTCAAAAGACGTGTTTCATAACTTTTAGAGATTTTAGAGTAAGATGAGATTGTTTTTTATAATAATTGAATTGATCCAAATGATATTACGGTACGTGGAAGGTTTTTCTCAACGAAGTTTATTTTCAATAGTTTCTTTACCATCGCTAAAGTCCTTGTATCACCTGCACCTGCAAATTTATTTTTCACATAGCTTCATCGCCGTAATTCTTTCTTAACATTGTTAATACATTAGTACAACAAATTTCGCCTTTTGGGCAATATTTAACAAATCTCTCAAGTCTTGTCTCAATCTCTCTCAAGTTCTGTTGGTTAAAAGGGAAAAATACTGCACCAAGTTGATAAACAATTTTCAGGCGCGGTTAGTACCCATACAGCAATGCGCTAAAAATAGCCTGTATATGGCATAAAGAAATAATGTTACCTTAGTTTTTTTCGTGTAGTATACCTTTAGTGAATATATTACCTCTGATATTTATTGGAGCTGTCTAATAGATTTACGTTATATAGTTATTGATTCGGATAAATGTATTTAAAAAAATTGAAAAATTGAGGTACAAAATATATATGGTAACAGTTGTATGTCATTATTTCGAAATTTTTTGATAAAATCAAGAAATGGCTTTTAAATATGTTAGAAATATATTTTCACGATTTATCTAATGTTGTCTTATTTGAGTGAAACATACAGTGCCATTTCAGAGGAACAACAAAAAATGGCATATCTGAGGAACAATTCCTCTATAAAAGCCCGCATTAAATTATTGATCATCTTAATGCTAAATATTGATATTTCGTGTAAGATTCAAGATCCATACCGTAACACACTGACATTGGAAAATAAATTCAGAGACGAGACTTACGAAATATATAAATGGAGCAATGCATTAATCATTTTCCAGGAGGCAGAACATTTTAAAGAAATACCAACGAACTCTTTTATTAATCGTCTGCCCCATTACGTAATTAATTCCAAATATAAACACGATTTCAGTTTTAACACAAGGCAAAATATCCAAATAACACATTATATTATAATATTTAGCAGTGGCAATTTCCAATTAATTTTCAATAAATTGAAAACACATAAGTTTTGGAAAGCGAGGGTACCACATACGTGCATAAATGTTGATCGCAATTATACAATAAAACAACTAAAAACATATTTAAGTATTTTATTTGATAGCTCTGCGTTTAACTCAGTCATTACTGATCGTAGTTTGGATATAATATATTATGGAAATCCATTCCTTCCATTACGAGTGAAATCAGCAAGAATGTACCCTGATTTATTTTATAATTATTTAAACATGTACGGTTTTCAAATCAATATTTCAATGTTTCCGTATCCAGCAAATTTTCGACGGAATGGAACATTCTACGGTAGGGACACGCTTGTGTCACAAACACTTATGAAATACATTAACGCCAAAGCGAAATACATGGAACCAGCGGATATGATGAGATATGGAGAAGTTAATGAGTCCTATACTTCTGGTGCTATCGGAGATATTGCTAATGGAAGAGCCCATATAACCTTTATTAGCAGATTTTGGGAGAATTTTTATTACTGGGTAAGATCATTACATTTTAAAAATTGACATATATATATATATATATATATATATATATATATATATATATATATATATATATATATATATATATATAAAGGTGCGTATATAGCCGGTCGGGTACATTTTAAGTGTTCCTTCTGATCTTTCACACCTCTCTAATCCTTTCTCCGCCTCTTCCTCTCCTCCTTCCACCTTGTCCCGATCTCCCTGAAATTTCACTCTCTCATGCGATGTTCCACATATGCATTATGTTTCTATACGTGCTTCTGTCATTTGTGACTTTCCCAGATCAGTTCTGACTTATGCGATCCATGGTACTGTTGACTTGACCCTTTCTATGTGTGTAAGAATTTTGATGGTGAGTTTTGTCGGTGGGAATCTACTGATATGTCAATAGAATTTCAACCTTCTTTTTCTTATGTTGGCAGGTACGGTGGACATTCTCTCTGTGGTCTTCCTGAAATGTAGTATGTATACTTACTCTGTTAGATTTGGGCTTATAATTTTACGTTCTTCTTTTAGTATGTTTTCTATGCCACTTTTTTTGTGAAGTGTAAGTTGCGTCTATATCATGTAAGTATTGCGTCTATATCATGTCAAACCTTTGATTACAGTGTTGTAGTGCCTTATTTTTGTATGTGTGGATATACATTTATTATTGTAGATATTATGCGTCCTGCCGTATGCCCTCTTCATCTTCTGTAATCGAGTCTTCTGTGCTATCTTCTCTCCTCCTATGTGTTCGAGGATTTCGCTCAAATATTTGAAGTGTATGACCCTATTTATCTTGCGTATTTAGTACTCAAATTTTCACATTAGACATCTAATTTTGAGCAGAAGAATTCGGTTTCTTTGAAAGGAGATTTGTAGGCCGACTTTCTGTGCACATTCTTTGAGGACTTCTATCTATATATTTTTCCCATTCCCTTATCACTTTGTCCAGGACTAGATTGAAGAGGAGTGGGGATAACCCATCTCCTTGGCGTACTTAATCAGGAAGGGTTCGGAAATTTCTCCCATAAATTTAATTTTAGAGGTCGTGTCGGTCAGTGTCTGCTTGATCAATCGTAGTGTTTTGGGGTAGAGTCCTTGTTCTTCTAGAAAGTTGAACAGAGATTTTTGGTCGATGCAGTCGTATGCCGTCGATGCAGTCGATGCAGTCGTATTTTTGATCGATGCAGTCGTAAGTCCGCGAACGTGCAGATGATTGGGACGTTCCTGAGAGCTTTGTATTTCAATATTATTTTTTCAGTAAGTTAAAGATCTGTTTAGTGATCTGTTTTGATATTCTTGATCACTGCATTGTAGAAGTATTAAAGAGAAGTCAATTTACCAAAAATGAATTCTATAACTAACCAGAATAACAAAAACAAAAATACTACATGTCACAAAAATTGTTTAAAATTATTATCATTTGTTCGGTTAGCTCAAAATCTTGCTCGGCGTAGCCATGCGGCACTACACGCGTCAAAAATAAAATCCCGGTGTCCACGAATATCTTCACAAGCGTTTTCGATGCGGTTGTTCTCTTGCAGTATTTACCGTGGAATAGTAAACATTAAAGGTAATATATTTTGTACAAAATACTTTTGTGCTGATGCTATTCCAAAAAAAGTGAAACAGGACGTTAGTGATAGTAGATAAGCTATTGATGTTTCTACATGATTATACATATTATCTTCTACAATTATCTTCTGATAAACCTCGTTCAGGAAACCCTTCCACGTCAACCAAAAAAAAGCATTAGCAAAATATGCTGGACAAAAGCAAATAATACTGGGCAATCGCTAAATAAATATTAAAGACATTGTAGGGATTACTGGAACATCATATAGATCAATTTAATCAATTGTGAGTGACTTATGCGTCTTCTCGAAAAATATTATATTGCTGTTTATCATCAAGTTAATGAAGAAATGTTTTTATGGATGATACAATTTTGGAAATGTGATATGACTAGATGCTTATGACAAAGAAATAGCTCATCAATCAAGCCAACGCGCTAAAGATGAACCAAAATAGATGATCATAAATTTAATGGTATAGCCGTATCAGCGTCTCGGGCTCTTTAGAAGCATAGGGAATTTTGGAATTGGCTGTAACTTTTCGACAGGACGTTGCCAATATATCTGTATATTAAAAGTATAAAAAAGATATGAAATTCTGCTAGACAGTGGGAGCCTCGACAAGGACAAAACACTTGTATTTCTAGACTAATTATGAAAGGTATATATTCTAAACTTGAGTATATTGTTACTATATTCTTCCACCTTGACAACAAAGGTGGTTCACACAACAGGGTTAGAGTTAGATAGACATCAATGTTTAAATGAAATAGATGACGCTGAACGCGCGTTTTGCTAACCATCACTAAACTCGAAGAGATTTAGCACTAAATACCAAATCAGTTTCTGAAACTTCTCGACGCACGTTTCTTTAACCATCATCAGATGATTTAATCTGATTAAACCATCTCCACAGATTAAATCATCTCTTGATGATGCTAACATGGTTAGCGAAACGTGCTTCGAGAAGTTTCAGGAAGTGATTTAGTTTTTAGTGGTAAATCTGTTCGAGTTTAGTGTTTCACACCTAAGGTTCCAATAGAAGAATTAATATTAGCATCATCATGCAATGATTTAATCTGGAGATCATCAGCATCATCAGGAGATGACTTAATGTGGAGATTAAATTATCTCCTAATAATACTAAGATGGTTAGTAAAACACGTGTTAAGAAGATTAAATTAGTGATTGGATGTTTAGTGGTAAATCTCTTCGAGTTTAGTGTTTGACACCAAAGGTTCTAGTAGAAAAATTGCCATATTTTCTCTCCTATTTTTGTAACAGATTTAGATTTAATATCTATATCCAAATATTTTTTTATAAATTTACTAACAGGATGTTTAATTAGCGTTGTATCACAGGTACCCATAGTAATTTCAGTCATTATAACATTATTTTTCTTACTTTCCTTCTTCGTCTATTCTGTTCTGTCTTTAACATTTTGTAATTTTCTCTTTATTTCCTTGTTTTCGTTTCATATCTCTTCATTCTCCATGTATTGTTTTCTTGTCTTAAATACATAATTTACTCATTAAACTCCGTTTAATACGCTTTAATTTGTTATGTGTATTTCCTAATATCCTTTTGGTCTACTTTCATTTCTCATCATGTTCAATAACAAATCCTTAACTTCCAGTTTCTTATATGGCTTTGCCGGAGGGCTTACGGTTTTCTTACTACTGAGAAATGCTTCCTTTAAGTCTCTTGTAACCGTTAATAATTTGCCATCCTCATCGGCATTTAATTCTTCCTCTCTCTTGCTAGCTTTTAATTATTAAACATTTGTTAAGTATTCAGTTTTTATAATGTAACGGGTGTCTCAGAATGTTTTTAATTTTTGTTTTGATTGTTACGCGCCAAACACAGATGGCGGGGGGAGGAGAGGGTATCAAACACACGCTTGATGAGCTTTTTAAGTTAGTAGTAGCGATGGGTCGTACAACGCATCCTACACTGTTGTTCGACGTCTTTATATAACACATTTTCATTTAGCGACAATGAGAAATGTGCCAAATGCTAATTTAATCAAGCATTGCGTGCGCAAGTTTAAAGAGATTGGAAACACAATGCCGGATAAATCAACTAGGTGCAAGAGGACATCAAGAACGAGCACGAATATTGACTGTGTTCGCTAGTCTATTGGAGACGATCCGACGACGGTCTCTACGATCCCACCCAGCTTCTGTAAATTTGCAAAGCTTTATTTTTTCATTGCATTATTCGCAAAGATTTACATTTCCAACCCTACAAAATTGTTATTGTACAAAAGATGAATCCCGATGATCCAGCTGAATCAGACGAATTTTGCAGGACAATAAAAATGGTTCGTTTTAGGAGCTTCAATAACATATGCAAAATGTTAAACAAAATTGCAGATATTGGGCTCTCGACAATCCGCTGTAACTGCATCAACACACATTACACTCGCTGAAGGTTGTCGTTTGAATTAGATAGGTTACAGATTGGCTACAACTGCAACACATTTTTCCAACAGGATGGAGCAACTTCCCACGTCACGAATGATTCTTTAGCAGCTCTTCATGAATTATTTTCTGAAAGAGTGATTAGTCGCGGAGGGGGCATCAACTGGCCACGGAGGGGTTCAGATTTAACACCTCTTGATTTTTTACGCATTATCCCTGCTGATTTTTAACCCAATACCACCCAACTTAAATATTTTAAAGCAAAGAATAACATACGAAATCCATGCGAATCCAAAAGCGATGGTCCAGCGATTGATTGAAACTTTCAGTTCCAGGTTAAATGAGTGTGGAGAAGCGGATGGTGCGCATCGACGAATGGTTGTTTTTCATAAATAAAATTTCAAAAACTACTCTGCCTTTTAACAGCAATTAAACACGTTTGAATTAATTCTGATGTTTTATTTTTTAAGTATCAAAAATGAAACATATTCTGAGATACCCTTTATGTGCTAGGTCCTGTTGGTCCTTCATGTGACTTTACTTTCTCTTTACTGGGATTTCTAAACTACCTCGTAATATATTTAGTGTTATGTGTGCTTATTTTTCTTCACCTACTCGGCTGAAATAAGCGTTTTAAGCCAATGCCTTATTATATTATATTTAACTTTGTATGTGCTTTGTACATTCACAACTTTCAACCACTTGATACTATTTATATTCAAATTCAGTCAAGGAACCTCCCTATCGAATTGCATAATCTTCTTTAGTTCTATTTTTTTTCACTATATTAATAGCAAACATGTCAAAATTAGTCAAACTGAAGCTAGCAAGAATATCAAACTTTATGTTTGATAGTCTGGCTCAGTGTAATTTCAGCGCTTTGTTATGAGACAACAGTAAAAATCATATCATAGTTATATTGACCACCACAGTGTGCTGTTTGTGTTAATGAAGATTAAAAAAAAACAAATTTATTATAAGAAAACTAATATGTCAAAATAACAACGAAAAATTATTTATTTAGAAAAAGCACGTATATAGGTAAAATATGTTTTTTCTAAATAATCTTCTACAGTTGATCTTTAAGTCAATGATTGAAAATTTTTCATTTGTTTCTTGAGTAATTATAAAATCTATCTATTTTCAGGGGGAAGCTCTTTATCCTCATGGAGAAGAAGAATTTATTGCAATTATTCCCATCGAACCACCTCCCATGACACCATTTCTAAAACTCTTTAATTTCACTTATATAAGCATTATTTGTATATATTCAATTTTATTTTTCCTATATATGAGACTCCTTAAAACACAAGTTAACTTTATAAATATAATTCTCTTTATCGAATTAATTTTTATAGGGAAATCGGTTAAAGAATTTCATGTAAAATATTTTAGAATGTTTTTTATATCTACTGTATTAATATTTTTTTATATAACTATTGAGTTTCAATCATATTTTATTAGTATAATTTTTAGTCAAACTGAAAACGTAAAAATAAATAATATACATGATTTACTGAATACGACCTATAATATTAATATTAGGGAACCAGTATATAAATATTTTCAATCTAGTATGAACAGTAATTTCTGGAACATATTTAAAACAAAACTTAGATTCCGCCACTGGTTTGAAATAAGTGAAGAAATTCGACATTGTAAAAAAGACATTTACATATGCAGAGCAAGCGAAGCATATTATTATTTGTATGGTCAATTAGAAACTACCAAAACTAGATGTTACAAACATAATATAGTTATTTTTCGAGCCATTTTGTGTTATATAATCCAGTATGGGTCTCCATTGTACGATATAATAGACCAATGTAACCAAAGATTGATTGAATCAGGATTGCATTCATATTGGGTTACTTACACGGAAAATAATCTACCACAACTTGATAGTAATAAGAAAAAAGCACTATCTTCATCCGACATTTTAAATATTTTACTATATTTTTCATATGGAAATTTTTTTGCATTTGTGGTCTTTCTAATTGAGCTATTCACCTCATGTGCGAAATTTTTAATCGAAAAATTCTATATAAAAGAAAAAACGCTGAAGTTAAAATAAATTATCTGCAGGGTTATCTATCTATCTATATATATATATATATATATATATATATATATATATATATATATATATATATATATATATATATATATATATATATATATATTAAGTTTATTGAAATTGACTTGTGTACTGAGAATATTTCAAAATTATTACGTCATTTGGAATTGCACAATTCTTGCGAATGACAATATTGGATAATTCATAGAATGTTTCAGTGAATGAAGATATGCGAAGACCATCTTAGGAAAATAGCAGAAAATAACCTCTGATAGTTGCTTACTTATCCTGGGTCACCAAGAGACCTCTAACAGAAAAGTATTCACGCTACATTTCGTGGACAACCTCAAACAAAATAAGTACGATCTATCTTAAATCTCTAGTACGAAGTATCTTAAAAACCAGGTTAATGAAGCGGAATTGTTTTGTTTTTGATAGTGTCTTGACATTCTATTGGTTAATTTTACATTTGGATTGTTTCTAGTTTTTTTTTGCTTTCTTGCATTCTAGGTTTTCTATTTTACCTCTGTTCATTTGCTGCTAATGTTGTGGTAGTTTTAGCTTCATTTTCCGTGCCCATAGGCTATACTATTCTCGACCCTTTTTAAAAATTAATTTCTTTTTCGTCAAGCGAACGTTGACTAAATGTTTGTTAGACTGTTATAACTTACACTGGTGATTGTAATTGATTATTTCATATGTAAAGTTGTTTGATATTTTCTAGTGTGCATAGTTTTCCATTAATGATTAGTTTATTGTATCACTTTCATTACTTTCTCTCTTATGTCGTTTTCTAAATGACTGTTTATTGTTAACTGTTTTCTAATTAATTTTGATTTCCAGAGTTGTCATTGTTGTGTTTATTTCTGCAAATAACTACAATAAATAGTAATAATATGTAATATACCACATATGATTAGATTTTTCATTCTGACATCTCTCAGTTTAATTAGCTCTTCGTTCTTTCTTCGTTTTTAACATAGCCCTATGACAGTTGCGGCTCGTGAGGGAGGGCGTTGGGGAGCTGCCCCTCCAGCCTTTATCACAGTAAACAATTTTCCAGAGCAAAACATCATATTCTATTTCCGTTCAGCTTCTTTCCTTTAACACATTTTCCCGGTTCACCTCCTGTACAGGGCTTCAATAACATGAAAAGTAAAAAGGAGGAAGAGGAAAGCAAAAATAAAATCAGCAGCACTATTTTCTTCTAAATCCCCTTTAACTTTAAAAACCCACGAGCCGCCACGGATGGAATAAATTTTAGAATTTTTCGCCCGGGAATCAATCCGTTCGTTTAAGGAATTTTCACATTCTTGACAACGTTTCGCCAAAATCTCAGCTGGACAGCTTCGAACTGAAAATTCCAACGGATTGACACCCGGAAGAAAAATTCTAACATATATATATATATATATATATATATATATATATATATATATATATATATATATATATATATAATTTTTATATAGAGTGACCCAAAAATCAAATATATATATATATATATATATATATATATATATATATATATATATATATATATATATATATATATATATATATATATAATTTTTATATAGAGTGACCCAAAAATCAACGTCAAGCCGGAAACGGGTGATAGGCCAGTTGGGGACAGTTATGAGAAAAATTGGAGGCATTAAAAAATACAGAAAATTGACACCAGGTGATGTTTCACATGGTGTGTACTGTACACTACATCTTTGAGTTTTTAATAATTTTTTGGGTAATATACCCTGAATAAACCTTCACTCAAAATTACTATATCGTCCAACTTTAACGAACTGTTCTGGAAAAACAAATACTTCGCTATTTTGACAAGTCACTTTAAAAGATGGCATATTTAGTGCGGATTCCAAAACGATATGACAGATTATTTCCTAAATGAGGAAAACGCAATTTTTTCTCATTTTCAAGCCAATTTCATCCAAATTCAAGCAAGTTCTTTTTAATAAATTAAAATGCTTCTAATGCATGCTAGGCTTTCTCCAAGTCCATAACTTTAAGGTACAAGTTTATGTGAGACGGAGAGTGATGCTATATGGAGCGGTAAAAGAAAAAGTGTACTCCAAACAAATTCAAAACTTAGCAGAGCTGCTCCAAAAAATTGCGAAAGCCGTTGAATACATAAACTTTAGAAGATACGTTCGTCTAATAAACTGACCTTTTTTAAGAAAATCTAGGGCTTGCATTGTAGCTGAATGCAAACAATTTGAACATTTGTTATGAGTCAAACTTTTGATTCCAGTTATTGAATTTTACTTAAAACCAAAATAAATAAAATCACTCACAATTGTACTTACGTTAAAGTTACGGACATAGAGAAAGCCTAACGTGCACTAGAAGCATTTTAAGTAAATAAAAAAGATTGCTTTAAATTGGGCTTATTTAGAAATAAAATCCTCATTTAGGAAATAATCTAGCAAGTGTCATACCATTTTCGAACCTCGGGTATAGTACCAGGTATGCCCACAAGGTAGCGTAACGGAACCGTGGAGGGAAAATATTACAGAAATCTTTCACCCTTTCTCCACGTGGTGCCACCGATGCCGAGAACCACGTGGTGCCAAGAATGTTACGAGCGCTCTTGACTGCTACGAGCATTCGCTGTATGATGGCGTGAGTTGCGTGCGATCACGACCCGTCATTAAAATGCCCAGTTGATCTGGTCTGGCCCCGATTGCCTCTCCGAACTGCTTTCCTTGCGTTCGTCTAGAGCTCGGCTGATGACGGCTGAAAGGCTAGAAACCGGTCCCGAGAGACACGTGACGTCGCATGGTTGACAGTTCGGCGAAGGCGATCGGTGGCACCACGTGGAGAAAGGGTGAAAGATTTCTGTAAAATTTTCCCTCCACGGTTCCGTTACGCCACCTTGTGGGCATACCTGGTACTATACCCGAGGTTCCAGGCAGAATGTTACGAGCGGTCCTGACTGCTACGAGCATTCGCCGTATGATGGCGTGAGTTGTGTGCGATCACGACCCGTCATTAAAATGGGCAGTTGATCTGGTCTGGCCCCGATTGCCTCTCCGAACTGCTTTCCTTGCGTTCGTCTAGAGCTCGGCTGATGACGGCTGAAAGGCTAGAAACCGGTCCCGAGAGACACGTGACGTCGCATGGTTGACAGTTCGGCGAAGGCGATCGGTGGCACCACGTGGAGAAAGGGTAAAAGATTTCTGTAATATTTTCCCTCCACGGTTCCGTTACGCTACCTTGTGGGCATATATATATATATATATATATATATATATATATATATATATATATATATATATATATATATATATATATATATATATATACGTTTGAAAATGACCCTATGCAGACAGTTAAAAACACCAAAACACATAGCCTCTTGGTACTCACATATATTTTGACGAATATTGTTTAACCCGACTAAAGTCCTTAAATCCTGAAAGTCGATAAATCATGTTGACAATTTCACATTTGATAAATTCACTTCGTTTTGCAAAGTTTTGTAAGAAAAAATCAAGATATTAGTGATTCAATACATTTGATTGTCTGTTTCTATAAATCTGTGGGTAATTACGTTTTTATTAACCTTCTGTTGAAAAAAATATCAAGACTTGATAATATATAAAGTATCTAATTCCTTATAAGAAGTCAAAGAACAAGGTTGTGTTCTTGTAAGTTTAATATTTTTAAAAGTATTTTTTAGCCGCAATTCAACAGTTGCCCGAATATCTTAATTGATGCCATAAATGTTTTTGTTGTATCAACCGTTGGTTAAATAAGTATATTTTTTAAGCAAATAAATGCGAAGATATCAGTGATCTATGCACTGTACTCATAGCGCATGTTGCTACAAATTTGTTGATAATTGCATTTTCGTTAATTATGTGTTCCAAACAACCTCAACAGTAAAATCTGAATGTTGAATTTTCAGCATATACACCGTCTAAAAATGCACGTCCTCTTGTATGATTACATCTTTATCATAATGATATTTTTCAAAAACGCGTGAAACAAAAACCCGTATTTCAGAAAAATATGAAAACAGCAGTAATTCACTGAAAAATGTGTGTTAATTAATTGTATCAAAATTGTAAGAATTATGAAACAAATATATTTATGTTAATACATTAATTTTTATATTATGGGCAAACGAATGTATCCATGTGAATGATAAATGCGATGTTATGGTGTCTTAGGAACACCAAATATATATTAAAAATATTTGTGTCATATCATTGTGGAAAAACTCAAAACGATAATTATCTAATAAGACCTAATTACCAACTATAAGTAAAATGTACATAACTGAAATAAAATTTAAATAACACAAAAAAGTTTTTTTTTCAACGACTGGTTTGGCCCCGCACATTTAGGTTGTGTTAGAGGACGCTACGTGATTTTAATGTGTGATTAAATTGTGTGTGGCATGTTATAAATTATTTTGTATATCACATTTGGTTTTGAGGTACTGACTTATGCAACAACAAAAACGTGGTTGGGTCAAAAGTAATATAAAAAACGGGTTCAAAAGTAACATGTTACTTTTGTCCCTGTTGTATGTATTAGCATGTTTAAATGTTTTTTCTTTGTTGGAACAGAATGTCGCGACAGCAAATTAGAAAAACAGAAAGAGGCACTACTGACCCAGCAATCTATAAAAAAGCAGAGCATTTCAAGGAAAATAAGGGCACTAGCAAAAAAATACAATATTTGTCATGTCACATTATACAGATTCATATGATAACTTAAAGCATGGAATACTGATGCAAAAATTAGCTATCATTGAGTCAATCGAGTCTTTACTGCCGAAGAAGAAAAAGTTTTACAGGTCCATATAAATCAGTGCTCTACTGTTTACATCGGATTGACTCCGATTGACGTGTGTAGATTGGCACACGAATTAGCGGTTAAATATGAAAAGAAATTCCCAGAAAAGTGGAATTAAACTCAAATGGCGAGAACTGGATTTTTAAAACGACACATTATCCTATCTTTGAGAAGCCCACAGGCAACGAGTCTACTTCGCGCCTTGAGCTTTAATGAGTATAACGTTAATAATGCTTATGATAATCTATCAGATGTTATGGATAAGTATAAATTTCAGATTAGAGATATATGGAATTTGGACGAGACGGTGGTGGCGACATTTCAAAGACCAAACAAAAATCGGAGAGATATATTAAATAGGTGGGTGCGGTAACCTCTGCGGAACGTTGGAGGTTATTAACTGTTGCTGTTGCTATTAATGCTCAAGGCAGACACATACCTTTATTTTTAGTATTTCCTTTGAAGTGATATCAGGATCACATGATACGTGAAGGTTCTATTGGGTCTGCTGGTGTAAGAAATGCTGGCGTTTGGATGCAAGAAGCAGCATTTTTGCTGTTTTTGGAACACTTCAAAAATCAAGCCAAGCGCACTATTGATCAAAAATGCCTGCAATTGATCGACAATTATATATCACATGTATCTATTCATGCCTTGATTTTTGCAACATATAACTGATTCAGCTGCATCAATAGAGCTTTTTTTGGACCATTCAAGAAAATGATAAACTATGCCACAGAAAACTGGATGCGAAATCATCCCAGTCAAATAATGACTATACATTACATTTCTGGGATTGTCAGAGAAACATTTTGTCTTGCCGTCACCAATAGAAATACTATTGCTGGTTTTACATGCACTGGTATAAGTCCATTTAATAGGAGTATCTTTACTGCGGTTGACTTAGCACCTTCTTTTGTGTTGGATCGTCCCTTTCAACACAATAACAAAATACGAGCATCGGCCTTTGAAGTTGATCGTATGATTAAAACGAATGATCTTTCAGAATCACGACCGACTAACCAACTTAATGATTATTCGATCTGATGGAACAATCCCGAATCACCAACTCTCCGGGCTGTATCAAACATACAAATCAATGATGTTAATTAGCTATTAAACGCTGCTATTTCTGATCCATCATCAAGCTTGCCACAACCAAATAGGTTACATGCAACGTTTAGACAACGAATTCCTATTTCACCCCAAGATATAAGACTGCTCGTAGCTCGTTCAAGATCCGAAGTAAAAACAGGTTGTAAAAAACGTAAAACTGCGATACTCACAGATATTCCGGAAAAAATGCTATTGAAGAAGAATATAACCAAAGAAGCAAAGCTAAAAAACTAATATTCCAACCTGATATAAGAAAAGGCAAGAGAAAATCACCATCTATAAAAGGAAATAGCAAGAAAAAGAAAACGAGCAACCCTCCTGGAAGCAAAGGAAAGGAGAACCAGTCAAAAACAAACAGTAAGAATATTGTTTTTGCCTCGTTTGTTTATAGTTATTTAGCAATAGCTTACGAAACGAGAAGTAGGTGCAATATGTTGATTGTAAAAAATGGTCTCATGCTGCGTGCACCAAAAATGATTTATACTACGTGTGCCATAATTGCGACTAGGAATAGAAACATTAATATCATTACTAAAAGTTCATCTCATTATTTTAATTAAACAATTATTTCATATAGTAAGTATATTTTTTTGTTATTCGTGAGAAATAATATTTCATGTTTAATTTTTTTTGTTCCTTATCAGTTTAATAAATAATTTAATTTAATCTAGTTTTTTTTATTGTATACATAATATTCCGCAAGACCCTAACAGTGTTACTTTGAACCCGTACCGTGTTATTTTCGTTCTGACCCTGGGGACGAAAGTAATGATCGACATTTTTTGCAGCTTTGTTAATATTAGAAACAAACATATTTTATTAACAATATATTAAATAAAATTGTAAAGTACATTTGTAAAGTATAGGCGAAAGTTTCATAAGGTTAATTTCATTTTATCGAAAATATAATTAATAGCCAAAAATCCAAAGTAAATGTACAAAGCGTTATTTTTGTACCCAGTCTCCCCTAATCTTCTGACGAAGTTTTCAATAACGCTTTTGCATCGTTGACACAGCGATCAATTTCAGCATTCAGTGGTGCTAGTGGGCTTGTTGGCATAAACCTGAGACAGAGAACCCCATAAAAAAGTCCATAGGTGCTTATCGCAAAATCGGCATTCACTTTTTAAGTTGTTCAATAATCTAATTAGTGAACTCTCTTCGCTTTGCATGGTCTATTAGCAGAAGTTGTTGTGTCAATTGGACTTTGTAAGCTTGGAAATGCAAATTTTTAGTGAGAATACGGTGAAACGATGAACGGTGAACGAAATACTGCACGATGACGAATCGAAGACATTGGACTTTCGGCCACACTGCCATAAACTACAGTGATGTTTTCTTCTAACAACCAATACGAGCTCGTGTCGTGTGTTTCACATCAATAACTGAACCAGTAAAAAAATTCCTTTCAGTGTCACAAACATGGAGTATTATTTCTACCGAAAATTGGACACATTTTGAGAATCGTAGCAACCAAACTTTCACCATTTTGATAGTAATGTGTAACAATAAGAACGCGTTGCTGTACCGTGTAGCGCTCCATGTTTATTAACTCCTATCGGTCTCTTATCCATCTGTTACAATTATTGACCTATTACACCTAATAGAGGCTTCTTAGTGATATACTGAGGTGCAAGGTCCAAATAAAAAGACTGCAAATCATTTCGTTAGCTCACATTGTATCGTGGAATAGAGTAAAGATGTGTTCAGATTAAATTCCGTAGATCATTGCACCACTAATTGTAAGTGTAAAATGTTTGAATATCTAAAACGAACTCCTATGATTAAAACTGACTCTGTTAAGTAAATTTGCTTTGAGTTTCAATTACCCTTTTATTATTTCAACATTATCATTTAGTTCTGTTAGCCAACAGATCCTTCTTATATACTACGAGGAATAAACGCTAAATGTTTCAAAGTAGAATCAAATCTAGATCTATTAAAAATGCAAGAAAAACTCATCTATTTTCCACGTTTGGGGATACACCAAGAAATCCAGTGTAAAAGTAATCCGGACGTTCCAAAATAAAGTACTTTGCAATATTGTCAATCTCCCGTGGTATATCTGAAATGAAGACATCCATCGAGACGTGGAAGTGCTTATGGTCGAAGTGAGATCAAGAGGTTTGCAAGGAAACATCAGAAGAGGCTGGAAAGCCATGAAAATGTCGAAGTGATCTCGCTACTCGACAACAATGGACTTATTTGGCGGCTGAAGAGATTGAAACCGTTTAAATTAGTGCACTAACAGTGAAGGGTGCCTGGAATTTATTCTGGGCGTGTGTTAATCACATGACAAACATGATTACTGTACTGTGGAACACGTCGCTGAACATGTATCTACCATGTATTTACATAAGAACAGGTATTTTTGATATTTTTTGAGTTTTAGATAGTGGTCAAAAACCCAAATAAAGGAAAAAAAATACATGTATCTACCAAACATACTAAGATAAAGATAAGTATAAAATATTATTAGTTAAACAGATTTAATCTAGTCACAATTTGTAATGTCTATATGACAGAATAGAAAAAAAAATCCACCTAATAATTTCTCATTTCTTTTCACCACTCAAAAGTCAGCAAGTGTCTCGCGAAACCGGTTCCTGACCTTAAAGAGTCATCAGGCGGGCACGAGCTTGACGTTTGGAAAGCACCTGAAGAAATAACTTAGGGTACTACCATTTACATCGACCTTATCGGCGACAGGCTGCAATACGATGCAGCCTGACTGATGACGGCTTAGGGCCAGAAACTGGCCTTGGAAGACCCTTACTGGCGTTTGGATGGCAGCTGAAGAAAAGAGCAATTATTACGCAAAGCATGGTTGAATTTTCCTTTCTCTTTGGATATTTTAAATATTTTTTATTTTCATGCAAGCCTAAGTCCATTTTTTGATCATTCGCCTATTTAAATCACCATACATTCTCAGATATTGGGAAATCCACAACACCCATCTCAATATAACAAAAATATCGATTGAGAAACTTATATACATTGGCGATGGGAGAATTGACTAATCTTAAAATAGCCATCCAAAGGTTTAGCTAGCAATATTAGAAGAAAAGCAGATAAGTCATTAAGATCATTGCGCACTACAAATTAATCAACGAATGGTAGAAACAAGAAAACAACAAATATGGAAATATATGGGCAAACAACAGAATCCGCCAATGACAAGAATTAACTGGATGGAGCAGGAAAACAGAATACTTAGAGGGAGTCACTGCTACAGAAGTACCAAATTATTGTGTAAAGCGATAAAAAACGTAGCAATCATTCTCAGTTATAAACAGCTGAGATGGTAAATAGGTTAGGACCAATAAAGAAGTATAAAGTCCAGAGACTATATATGCGGCCTAGAAAATATTTTCAAGCCCTATTACGAGGAGCTGCTTGAAGAGGCAAGACATTAGAGAGTTGCTGTGCATCTCATTCTAAATGAACGACATGCCAATTAAGAACTTTACACTTGCAGAAATCAAAGTTACATATCAATCAAATCAAAACAAAGAAATATATCAATCCAAAAAGTTTTGACCCAATAACGGGTAAACTAATAACGAACTAATTCCAAGAGATTTTTAAGTTACTTAGTTAATCCTAAATGCCTTTTGGGTCATCAGTTTGGATTTAGGGACCAGCATGGTACAATAAAACAAGTACACAGAATGGCCAACAAAATAAGCAAGCCTTTAGAGGATAAACTTACTGCATTCCTTGATGTCAGTCAGGCAAAAAGTTTTAGTAAAACACCATGGTGAATGGCACCGAATTGTTTCCAATAAGATTGGGCATACCACAAGAAAGCATTCTGGGTCCGGTTCTGTATTTACTATTCACAGCGAATTTGTCTGCAACAAGAAAACTCGAGATTGATACTTTCGCAAATGATACTGCAATAATTGCAATTCATCATTGCCCCAACAGCAAATCTAAAAGAAAAACTCAACAAAATACAATTGGAGCGGAAGGAGTAGAAGATCAGACCAATGAAGATAAATCAGTGCAAGTAACGTTTGCAATACAAGTATCGTTCAGCAAACTTAAATGGTGGTGAACTTAAATAGACAAATGATGCTGAATATCTATCTGGGGGATATTCACCCGAATAAAAGCCCACTTTTACCAAAGAAACTTGGGTTAAGTGGGAAAAACCTGGGAAACTTGTTAATTAACTTTACGATATGCTGAATTGATATCGCAATTATGAAAACGACAAATGCTTTAAAAATTCCATATAAATAATAACGGAAATAAGTGAAATACTGTATAGTAATATTAGAATTCGTTTATTCGCAGATGATTTTTCGTTCATTCGCAGAAGTAGAAAACCAGGGCAAATGAAAATACATCAACAAACTTGTGTTCCGCCAATATATTGCTTTATCACTAGATAGGCTAATAGGCTTTTATCTAATTAAATAACCATTTTATATAAATATTTGAATTTCAGTCTTAAAACATTTATGCACTAACTAAAGTTGTTATTTATAAACACTTGATAATCATGACGGAATTTCTACATGTTTTCTAATAGTTGCCATTACTTTATTGATTCGAAACTTGTTAATTAAGTTTACGATATGTTGAATTCATATTTCAATTATAAAACCCGCAAATGCTTCCATATAGAATAAAAAAATTCCATATAAATAATAGCGGAAATATGTATCATACTGTGTAGTAATATTAGAATACATTTATTCCACTAAAATTTTTGAAAATATCTTTTTGTAAAAGACAACCAGTCCCATGTAATTCACCGTCAACCAGCTTTTATTGAACAGATCACACAAAGGTGATCCATATCGGATTATGTAACACAAAAGACCTGGAAAAATGATAATGCCATGTTTGTAACATTTTGTTCTTACAAATGGTACCTGGTCAGAGAAATATACATATATTTAATTTGTTTTGCAAAGGTAAAATTCTTCTTATAATTTATCACTTTGTTCATAATTTTGAACGAATTGAGAATACGTATCGATTGTTTAATGGCTTTTAATAAATCATTCTGGATATCAGATTTACACATATAATGTCCCAATATTGGCTTTCTAATATTAATATTGTAATGTAGGCTTAGTAATTTATTTAAAGTACTTATAATTATATCGCCGGATTGACTAGAAAGTAAGCTAATAAGGTATGATTAGTATCAAATATTTAAATAAAAGCGAAACATTAGTGATCATAAAAAGCAATCTGAAGTACTTTATATACAATTGTTGAAATATATAAATCGAATTATATACACCAATTTTCAGCGGCGGTTCGTGGGGGAAAAATAGGAGGGGCATGTATAACCAAATTTTGGAATGGGGATAGGGAAATGCATCACAACCAAACATTTTACATTTCTTAGTATCATACGCACGCTTTGCTGTGTAGAAATACGAGTGTAACTGTCAGACATCAAATGTTCAAATAGATACCTAGATAATCAAATTTTACTAAACTCACCATAGAACCATGATCATTAAATCTGTTTGTAGTTAAAGTCCATCCTCCTAAATTTCTGAGCAGCAAAGTGGTAGATGACTTGATCATTAAAGTAGATAGCATTGCTATCATTGCATCATTTCAGTAGATAGCATTATTAACGCACCCAGCCGTTCCTGGCCCGAGGTGTTTCTTAGAAATGTTTTGATTCATTTGAGGGTAGAGAAACATCTTTCGCTTTCCACAGTCGTCATAGGAAAGGTACACAAAAGTCAGCAATTCCTCAGATTCATTAAATGTTGATGTTAAATTGTTTTTGATAAACATTTGTAACAGCACAGGCACAGCCCCATTGTGTTTCATAAAATCGTCCCTTGCGTACATTACCCAGAGATCGTTTTTTACGTTTGCAAACAGGTTACACACAATTTTAATGTCTTCAGTTGGAAAGGCGATAAACTCGATATCCACCAAATTTTACAGTTTTAAATAAATTTACAACAGTTAAATATACATCGAAACTAAAAGATAAGGTATCACAGATTTCCTTGCATATCCTGACATTCGGATTGGGGTCCTCCTTGTCAGTAAATTTCCGTTTCTTTCTGCGATTCTCTATGATCGTTGTATGATTGATTGATTTATTTGTATTTCTATATTGTCTCTAATATTTTGAATGGCTGTTGAAAAAGTTACCAAATTCTTCTTAACTTCAATTGCATCTAGTTACCTGCTTTGCTGTTGATCAAAGACATTGTCGCAATGAGGCATTATTTTATTGAAGAAAAACAACCAAAATTTCAAATTATCATCCACCAAATAATTTATTAAGCCCTCAGCTTGATTAATAGAATTGTTATTTGACTGTTCATGGCATGTTTGCAATTCTTCTTTGTAAATGTAAACAGTATTTACACATTTAGACGTAAAGTTTCGTCTGGTAGGGGCCGCATGGGGTAGATGCTTTTTCACGACGCTGTCCAGAACAGTTGTATTTTTGGATGATCGAGAAAAGAAAGCGGGGAATGCAGACAAATTTGCAAAAAAACACCTTTAAACCTTTTTGTATTGTATAATACCTCTCAATTATTACATTTAATTGGTGATTTTTAATAACAATTCGGTCCTCAAATGTTAATGTGACATTATTTCTATTCATATATTGCACTGAATTTATTTTCACTATTGTAATCGTTCAAAACATTTACTTTGCAACCACTCTAAAAGTCGAAACCTGATTATTGAGAATTGGGCACCGCCGAAGATTTGACGTTATTAATGCGTTTAATCTCCGGGTTACTGGCAAAGCGATGCATTACTGTATTTGTTTTTCGCACGCGATAGGAAAGAAAACAGTAACGGCACAAACTTGTCTGTACCTATTTCGTTACCGCGAATAACATTATGAATGTTAGGTTATAGAAGCCGCTAGAAGCGTGATCATAGGTAGAACAGAGAATTTATTAGTGTAAAATCTGAAATTATTTTTTTCACTTCATTTTTTAATTTTTAGGTTAGGTTAGGTAGGAGGGCACGTGCCCACGTGCCCTTATGGACCAACCGTCACTGCCAATTTTACAAGAGCTTGCAAAACTTTCAAATATACTATAAATTTAAACGTACATAATATAAGACATCGGTCAATAAGTCCGATTTGACATACAGCTGGCGTCATTTACGAAAAATCCTTATCAGCGGTCGATTACGTCAACCTTCAAACGTCATGTGTTAAAATTGCGTGACATATGTCTACTAGTTTCTGAGTTGTTGTGTTTTAAGTGGTGCTACTTATGTTATTTTTAAAACAATGGAAAAAAATAATGCTTTGTGTTAATTAAGCATTGGTTTTTGATTAAGAAAAATACCGTTGAATACCGTACAATCGTTTGGTGATCTGACTTTGCCTCAGGAAAATCAACCATAATTGATTGGAATGCTGAATCCAAACATAGCCGTACAATAATTGATGATGCTGAATGCTCAGACGTTCAAATTAGGTGGTTACACCAGAGAACATCAAAAAAATTCATAAAATTATTTCCCAAAATCCTTAAGTAAAGTTGCAGGAGGTAGCTGATATCGTGAAAGTATCGAAAGGAAGTGTTTACATTATTTTGCATGAATATGTGGGAATATGTAAATTGTTATCGAAATGGGTACCGCGTTTGCTCACAGCGGATGAAAAACAACAACGTATTGATGATTCTGAGCAATGCTTGGAGCTGCCTAAGCGAAATATAAAGAATTTTTTCATAAGGAATGGGGCAGTGGATGAAATATGGATCCATCACTACACTCCGGAGTCAAATCGGCAGTAAGCTGTGTGGACAGCAGCCGGTGAGATCCGTCCAAAGCGAACAAAAACACAACCAATGCCAGGCAAAATTATTTCCTCTGTATTTTGAAATGCGCCTCTGATATCGTTTATTGAAAGGTAAAACCATCAACGGCGAATACTACATAGCATCATTGGTGCGTTTGATGGACGAAATCTCAAAAAAAAACCTAGGCAATGCATCGTGTCACAAATCGTTGGCAATGATGGCTATGTTGCATGAATTGCACTTCGAATTGTTTCCTTATCCAGTGTATTCTCCAGATCTGACTTCAAAGAGTATTTCCAGTCCTCAGACCTCAAAAAATACTAATGGAAAAATAATTTCGCTCCAATGAAGAGATAATTGTCGAAACTGAAGGATATTTTGAAGGCAAAGGGAAATTCTTGGAAAGGCGTTGGAATTGTTGTATTGCTCTTCAAGGAAAATATACTGATGAATAATGCCGAAATTTGCAAAAAAGTGTGTTTTATTTGTCAGACCGGGCACTTATTGACCGATGTGTTAATAGAATAAAGATCATTATACAGATGATATTAATCATTTCAGGAATGATTTCAACGAATCTTTCTCCAGGTAAACTGTTGCTATTAATCCTTCTTCTCCATGTGAGTAGAGGTACTTGGCCTGCAGCACACCTAATTTTGTGATTAGGAAGACACGTTTTCTAATCCCTTAGCATTAAACTTAATTTCTGTCTTAAACTCTAGAACTGGTATATTGAAATTATACAAAAGATTGTGATTATATTTTTAACTTTGGAGTATTTACACAAAAAATAAAATGCAATGTCTAATATGCAATTCAGTGCGAAAAATAATTTCATTTATATAATTGAAATTTTACCAACATACGAACATACAGCCGTTCTTAAAAGTAGGCCTTCACTCTTTACAAAGTTTCTTAATCGATTTCTGCAATTGCATCACGTAAAGCGATCTTCAGTTCTATCAGTGTGTGAGGTTAACCTTCATACAGGCACCCCGAAAATAAAAATCACACATAGAAAGATTCGGTAACCGAGGAGACCACGGGTGATCGTCAATGAGATAAATTACTCTATTAGGGAGTGAAGCTCGAACAAGATTTATGGAAGCTTTGACCATATGAGAATTGTTTTTTTTCTTTTTTATGGGTTTTTCGCCACGACCTAAAATTTAAAAAAATACAATATATATATATATATATATATATATATATATATATATATATATATATATATATATATATATATATATATATATATATATATATATATACATGAACACGCCACAATCATTCAGATAATACATATGAGCATTGGCCCTATCTGTGGCTTCATCAAGTTTTTCATTAATGAACTCTTCATTCGAAGTGCCGCTATCCGTCTGAGAATAATGTTGCGGCTGGGGGTCTCATATGACGTCCCATGTTAAAGTGGCGCCTGAAGAATAATGGACCTGTTTTGACAAACGTATCGTAAACAAACATGCGGTGCTCTCGAGCGCACAGAAGCATAAAGAGCATCGCGGGGGGGGGGGGGGAGTCTACAGGTTCCTTCGAGTTGCATCCACCTTATTCTTCAAACCTGGCTCCCTCTGACTTGTTTGTCTTTCCAAATGTTAAGAAACCGCTGACTGAAAAGAAATGTACATCAAATGAGGAGATCGTCGCCGGATCAGAGGACTATTTTGCAGAGTTCGACAGGCTATACTTTTTGAAAAACATAAGAAACTTGGAACAACGTTGGGTAAATTACATGGAGCTAAAAGAAAGGCATAATAAAGTTGTAAAATCTTTGAAATAAATTGTATCGAGCTCCGTTAGAAAGTAAATCAATTTTCGATCATAAAAACATTATTTCATTTATAAAGTATCTTTTTTTTTTCATTCTACCCTCACAGGGTAGATTTTTACGTCATTCCGCTAATGATTAAGATAAATGTATAAATAAAATATGAAATTTTAATGTACACAATATATACAGTACCTATTTCTGTGTATTATTATTTAACGATTTTTTGATAAAATCAACAAATGAAGTTTTAAATATGTTGGAAAAATCTTTGGACAATTTATAAAACATTGTTTTTATAGAAGGAAATGATATAATATAATTTCAGAAGAAGGCCGAAACATGCCAAATCAAAGAAATAATTCCTCTGTAAATACCTATATTAAAATATTGGTTATTTTAATCTTAAGTGTTCATATATATTGCAACATTGAATTACCATATAATAATACATTCAAATTGGAAAATCAACTAAAGAACGACACTTACCCAATATATAAATGGTACAATACGCTCATAATTTTCCAGGAGGTGGAACATTTTAAAGTTGTATCAAAAAACTCTTTCATTAATCGTCTGCCCCGTTACATAATTAATACCGAATACAAACATGATTTCAGTTATAACACAAGGCAAAATATCCCAATTCCACATTATATTATAATATTTAACAGTGGTAATTTTCAACGAATTTTCAATAAATTGAAATCATATAAGTTTTGGAAAGCGAGGGTGCCTCATACATGTATAAATGTAGATCGTAATTATACAACCAAACAATTAAAAACATATTTAAGTATTCTGTTTGATAGCTTTGCGTTTAATGCAGTCATTACTGATCGTAGTTTGGATACAATATACCATGGAAATCCTTTCTTAGCATTACAAGTGAAATCAGCAAGAATGTACCCTGATTTATCTTATAATTATTTTAACATCTACGGATTTCAACTGAATATTTCGATGTTTCCGGATACAAATAATTTTATACGGGATGGGACATTTTTCGGTAGAGATATGTTTGTGTCACAAACAATTATGAAATACATCAACGCCAAACCCAAATACATCGAGTCAGCGGATATGATGAGATATGGAGAACTTAATGATTCGTACACTTCTGGTGCTATGGGGGATATTGCCAAGGGAACAGCCCATATAGCCTTTAATAGCAGATTTTGGGAGCACTTTTATTATTGGGTAAGAAATACATATTATTACTTTTAATAAATTAATGAAATACATTTATGTATTATATAATAATAATAATAATATGTATCCAGTATACCTCGCCTAGGGTACTGGACGGGTCACGGGTGGTGAATAGTGAAAGTTCCATTAGATATTAATGGACAGCTGCGAATATCTCAAAATAAGCAGTCCCGAACCAAGGCAAAAAAAAACAAAATCCACTTAGCGTCTGACTTGTATCAAGCGGTTGAGTGGTCAGCGTCTGTTCACCAGTGGTGTGGCTGATATTTAAATTCTGGAACTAACCCCTCCAGTCTTAACCTCTGAACCGTCATGGTTCATACCTTTAATTCAAAGTACAAGATGAAGCGTTCTAGTAATTACAAAATTACCCCAGGAGGTAGACAATCCTCTGCCAGCTTTGCTGGTACAACCGGACTTTCGGATTCTGGGGCGTCCGGGCTTAAACGCAAAATCTTTCAGAGGGAGTCGGAGACCTCTGGCCAACGTCTGAAACCAAAAACAAAAACTTTCTTTGGAACGGTAAATATCAATTCTCTCCTGCGTCCAGGAAAACTACACGAATTGGGGCGAACATTAAATCAGCAAAAAATCCAAATTTTAGCTTTGCAAGAAACTAGATTGACAGATGATAACACCTTGGAATTCGGCAACTACAGACTTTTTAAAAGTAAAACGGACAAAAGAATACTCAAAAATACACCACATCTCGGTGTTGCTTTCGCTGTCTCAAGAAACATTCTTGGTTCTATAACAAATGTCCAGCCAGTAAATAATCGACTTATGATACTATCCCTCAAGTGTGCTAACAAAAACTATACATTAATCAATGCACACCTCCCAGTTAATGAAGAAAATAAATCTAATCCTGAAAAAGTAAATAAGTCCTGGGAAATTCTAGAAAAGACTATCTATAAAATTCCCTCTAACCATGTAAAAATCCTATTGGGTGATTTCAACGCCCAGCTAGGGAAAGAAAAAAAGTACCGGAAAACAGTCGGTAGTTTTCCCGCTCATAAATGGACTAACCATAATGGTAGAAGATTGGTTGAACTATGTTCGCAGTTTAATCTAAAAATAATGTCAACCCATTTTAAGAAGAAAATATCAAAACAAATGACCTGGAGGTGCCCAAACACGTACATACACGTACACATACAATTATAAAGAGATTTTGAATGTTCAAGTCAGGAAAGGAGCTAATATAGACACGGATCACTACTTGACTAGAATCAAACTTAGCTTAAAACCTCGAAAACGTATTCAAAAGAGGCTGCTAATACCAAAGTTTGACCCAACGAAAATAAGACCAGCCCTAACAGAAGAGCTTGATAAATAACCAGCAAAGAACTGGCAAGAATTGAAACAAAAAATTATTAAAACGGCCTTAAAGTTGGTCCCTTTACAAAAACGTAGAAAATATCCGTGGTGGGATGAAGTTTGCGAGCAAGCAGTATTAAGCCGAAGTAAAGCATTCAAAGATTTGAACAGTCAAAAAACAGCAATAAACTATAACATCTTTTTGGAAGTAAGAAAAGAAACATCGAAGCTAATTAGACAAACTAAAAGAAAATATGAAAACAATCAACTTAATGAAATAGAAAAAGATTTCCAAAAAAATAACACCCGAAAGTTTTACAAAACATTTAAAACTAAATTAACAGGCTATCAACCGCAAAGTCTTTGCTTCCAAAAGGAAAACGGACAATTAGCTCTAAATAACCAAGACAATTGCAAAGAACTTGCGAAATATTTTGAACAAATACTAAACTGTTCTGAGCCCTTAAACAAATTAACAACACTAAAACCTAAACATACAAACCCAGATTCATTACCACCGAATGAAGATGAAATAATTAGGCAAATCAAGCGGCTTAAAAATGACAAGGCTTCTGGTGAAGATGGAATCACTGCTGAACTTTTGAAATCCGCTGGTCCAGGTACAATCAAGGAAATAACCAAAATTCTACAAGAAGTTTGGCGAACCGAACGGATTCCGGAAGATTGGAAAGATGCTCTATTCCATCCACTACATAAGAAAGGAGATAGAACGGATGTAAACAACTATAGAGGGATATCTCTTTTCCCAGTTTGTTACAAGATTCTATCTCAATGTCTACTAGATAGAGCACAGGGACAGTTAGAACCTAACATTGGTGAATATCAAGCAGGTTTTCGACCGGGCAGATCCTGCCCTGAACAGATCCTGAATCTGAAGTTGATTCTAAGACATCAAAAACTGTACAATAAAATTCTCGTCTGTACATTTGTGGATTTCAAAAAAGCATATGATTCTATTGACCGCGAATCTTTATTCCGAATCTTGAAAGAACAAGGACTAGATCTGAAAACGCTGGCAATTATTAAAGCAACGTTAACTAACACAAGGTCAAAAGTTAAATTCATGGGTGAGATCTCAGAGCCCTTCGAAATTAAAACTGGATTGAGACAAGGGGATGGACTCTCGCCACTCTTATTTAACTGTGTTCTAGAAAAAGTAATACAGGAGTGGCGTGAAAAAAAGTCGGCCCTGAATATTGACCAGCCCATTAAACTGGGGAGAACCAACATCAAAATTGAATGTCTGGCATTTGCTGATGATCTAGCAATTTTAGCTCAAGATGTATTAACGGCACAGAAACAGATTGAAATCCTAAAAGAAACAGCAGAAAATGTAGGACTCCAAATTTCCTTTGAAAAGATACAATACATGACCTGCAACAGACTAAGAACGCCATTTCTAAAAACAATATGGTAACACCAGACGAGTTTCTCAATTCAAATATTTGGGTGAAATAATAATGAAAAATGGGTTGGAAAAAGCGGCCAATAAGGGTAGATGTCAAAAAATGGAAATGGCATTGAGACTTACACAAAATATTTACAACAAAAAATGCCTATCGAAAAACACAAAACTGAGACATTACAACACAGTTATTAAGCCAAAATGTCTATATGCTGCAGAAACGCTCATTTTGAATAGAAAGAGGGACATCGAGGACATTGAAAAGAAGGAAAGAAAAATCGTAAGAAAAATCCTAGGCCCCAAACAAATAAATAGCACAACATACCGACTTCGAGAAAACCAAGAAATCAAACAATACACAGATATACATAGCGATATGAGAAAAAGAAGACTTAAGTTTTACGGACACATAAAATGGATGAATCCGAGTAGGTTAACTAGACAAATAGTCGAATTTTATGAAAATAGGAATAAAGCTAAAGTAGAAATAATTAAATGGATTGCTGCAATTAAAGAGGACCTAAGATCAGCAAATATTTCACAAAGTGAAATTCAGGATAGAGGCTGTTTCAGACACAAGGTGAACGTTTGGAAGGTTGGTAATAGATTATTATATTATTATTTATAGACTATCTAGGCCCGAGTCCCAGTCCTGTTCGGTCATGGAGATACCTCAATATAAATAACGTACTGGATGGGCAGATAGTACTGGATGGCTCATTCTAGTTTGAGAAGAGAAATGTGGAATTTCAATAAATCTAAATAACAAATATTGTGAGTCTACTAGAAAATTCTGGCATAAAAGATTTAGTGGATATGCACTCTATATAAGTTTGAACCGTATGTAGTACTTAAACTGGCTGAATTCATTATATCTTATATGAACAGCCAAACAAATTTGAACTGTATTAAAAAAAAAGAGAGAAATAAATTGTGTCAAGAAAAATGATGAAATATTGAGACAATCCAATCAACGCTAAAATTCTCCCAGCAGCCACATTTTATAATTGTTCCTACTGGATGTTAATATGTAAATGATAATTTTATCATTAAGCTTACGAATTCTAATTCATCACTAATTTCGATGGCTTCTTGATTGTATTCCAATATAAGGTATACATGTTCAATTTTTGTATTGGAAATATTAAATAAAGCTGAGCAGAATGAAAAAATAGAAGAAAATTGAGAAAAAGGGGGATAAAAACAATAAGGAATCTCCAACCTAATTCTCAGATCCTACGTTTTATCGATTACAGTACCTGTACGAATCATAATTTTTTCAGATCGTATAGCTATTTTAGGTTCCCATCTTTCAGCTTCAAAGCGAGTGGAAGAACACTGTGAATATAATCTGAAAAATCAGTTGTAAACGATGTAATTCGAAAAGTATAATTTGAAGCACTATCTTCCTTTCGCCAGTTAATTAAAAACAAATATTGCGAAAGGTATGATTTGTTGTAAACTGGAAGAGCTTTACCAATCACTTTTTTTTAATTTCTCAACGCGCATTCCGCTATCCTTGTTAGAAAGAAATCTAAAAAAGTGATTTGATGTTTAGTGGTAAAAATCTTCGAGTTTAGTGTTTCACACCGAACATTCCAATAGAAAGATTGATGATTTGTTGTGTTATTGCTCTCAAGACTCAAGAAAAATGTATTTCTTCAAAAGATTGTAACCTGTGAGGAAGAATGGATCCAACAATGTTAAAATCGTGAGTTCATCCTTCTAAGGCATTAAACAATATCTAACCTAAATCATCGTTTCTCAACCATTTTAGTGTTGCGATCCACTAAATAGCCAAAAAGTTAAGTAAAAAACGTTGCAACCCCGGCACTACAATATGTTAGTTTATCAAAGTTTTACATCGGCCGGTTAACACGACGACGATTTATCTTTTTCAGTATCGTGATTTATGCAGAATCGTTTTAAATTTTAAATGGCTTATAAACTCTTACGAACGTGGTCACAGGCTTACGTGAACATCTATTTGTCTTTCTATTAGATGATGAATCGTCAATGACGGATGCAAGTGTGAATGGGCCGTTACACTTATCCCAAAATACCGCACACAGTTACAAATATCGAACTACAAGATTTATCTAACCCCTTATTCTTATCTTATTACTTTTACCAGTTCGAACCTGTGCGCTGCATTTACACGAACTTTTAAAATGACCCGCCCGCACATGCGAGATAGATCATTCATCCCGAACGCGTTTAGGCAGGTTCGTACAGGATATGGGCTTCGGTAATATAAAAAAGGAACATGACGAAGAGTTTCATTGTTAATTACGTTTTTACGAAAACATATACTACGATTTTTTCTCTCACTCAGTATTAAAGAAATTAATAAATAAATGTGGTAATAAACTAAATTAATAATATTAAATAAAATGGACAAATTTGTTACAAAACGAAATGCACCATCTACATCTGGTGCAGCAGTAAAGAAAAAGACCACATTATACAATGAAACTTGTTTAAAAGATGGATTCATTGCCTTGAATGACAAGCTGCAATGTGTTGTTTATAGAGTTCTCTCTGTATGAAGCCTTCAAAATTGCTCTGGCATCTGGAAACAAAACACCCGTCTTTATAAAACAAACCATTAGAATGTCTTTATTATTTCATAATAGGAGTAATTATTTCATTATAACTGTCTATTAATTTATTTAAGTTTATTTTATTATGTTGTTATTGCCTGGTAATATTTAATTTACCAATACTGGTTTTTACATTAAAACTACTCTAATAAAAGGATGTTTCGTATACAGGTCTTATTTTGTAGCGACCCCCCATATTATTGAATGCGACCCCCCATATTATTGAATGCGACCCCCATGGTGGTCGCGATTCCCAGGTTGAGACACAATGTTCTAAAAAAATAACCATGTCAAAAAGCTGTTGCTATGTATATTATGGGATCAGTTAGGCGTCTTACATTATGAGTTGTTCCGATCTGGTCAACCGGTCACTGCTGACCTTTATCAGGAGCAACGGATTCATGTCATTGACGCTCATGGAAAAAGCAATAAACTAGTGCTACTGCTGGATAACGTACGGCCACATACAGCAAAAGAGACTTTGGAAACGATCATCGAGTTGGGTTGGAACATTTTATCACATCCAGCGTATTCTCCAGATCTGGCCCTTTACGATTTTCATTTGTTTCTATATCTGTAATATCACCTGGTTGATAGCCGTTACACCTCTCTTGATTCAGTCGGAAAAAGCCTTAATGGCTTTATCATATAAAAACAACCAAGATTTCTAGATCAGGGATTCGGCATTGGCCTGAAAGATGGTTAAAGTATATACAAAGTACGGCAGATTTCGTCGAATATTAAGTTTGTATTATTTTTGCATAAATAAATCTCAAAGGTAACCAAAAAAGGTAACCATACAAAAAACCTTACTGAACGTTATTGGAAAGAAATACGAACAGTTAACAAGATGGAACCGGTATTATATCTCAAAATAAAAAATACAAAGTAAGGCCCAGAAGTAGCACTCAGGACCATGTGTTTACTATAAAACAAATAATAGAAAAAATTCAACTATTAAATAAGAATTTGTATTTTCCTTTCATAGATTTAGAGGATATATTTAGATTAGTCCCTATAATGAAAATATGGAAGAGCCTGAAAGAAAGATAAATAAACAGCAGACTTATACAAAATCAACACAAATAATGTAATAAAAAAAAAAGAAATCAGAAAAGAAAGTTAAGGACGGACATGGGGTTAAGAGAAGGAGGAGGATTAAATCCAACATTAGAAACATAGAGAGTATAAAAGTAGCTGATGGAATTATTGTGGATGATGTAATAATAATAACGGAAAGTAAAAAACAATTACAAGACTAAATATATTAAAGGAAGCAATGGAAGAACTTGGTTTTAAAATAAACTTAAAAAAAAACGAAATACTGATACTAAGAAGCTAGAATACTAGCAATCATATAACAAGTTATATAATTTGAATACCTACTATAGTAGCTTTAGAGGGAATTGGAATACAGGAAGCTGAAATAAGTGAGAGGAACGAAAAAAGAAATCAGAAAAGTTAAGAACAGATATGGGGTTAAGACAAGGAGGTCTATTAAACCCAACATTAGAAACCCAAAGACTGTAAAAGTAACTGATGGAGTTATTGTGAATGATGTAGTAATAATAATGGAAAGTAAAAACAATTACCAGACTAAATATATTCAAGGAATCAATGGAAGAAGTTGGTATTAAAATAAACTTAAAAGAATGAAATACTGATAATAAGAAACTAGAAGATTAGCAACAATATAACAAGTTATATAATATATAAGGAATTCGAATACAGAAAGCTGAAATAAGTGAGAGGAACGAAAAAAGAAATCAGAAAAGTTAAGGACGCACATGGGGTTAAAACAAGGTGAGCGAGGCTTAAACCCGACATTAGAAATCTAAAGAGTGTAAAAGTAGCTGATAGAGTTATTTTGGATGATGTAGTATTAACAACGGAAAGTAAAAAACAATTACAAGACTAAATATACTAAAGGAAGCAATGGAAGAAGTTGGTATTAAAATAAAATTTAAAAAAATTGTTTAATTAAATGGTGCATATTTAAGTCACCTTACATTTGCAGATGATATTGTTCTATTGTCACAAAACCCAGATGTACTACAAAAACACGTACAAGAACTGTAGAAGGAGGGAGAATCATTTAGCTTGAAAATAAACCTGAAAAAGAGTCAGGTTATGTTCAACAAATTTACTGAAAACAGAAGAATATCTATTTTAGGAAGCGACATAGAGGGGGTGGACCACAACATATATCTTGGGCAAAGAATTTCAATGGAGGGTTATACCGCTCAGGAAGTGGAACGGTGCGTTAAGTGTGGTTGGTAGGTATTTGGCAGGCCCAACATGGTGTTTAAGAACAAATTCCCACTTTGTCTGAAGAGAAAAGTTTGTGATCAGTGCGTGCTACCTGTTCTGACAGACGGAAGTGAAACATGGACCCTCACATCACAATCAAATCAAACACTTCGGGTAGCACAGAGGGGAATGGAAAGATGTATGCTTGGCATTACAAAACGGGACAGAAAGACCTGTACATGGATCAGAGAACAGACGAAAGAATGTGACATTGCAAAGAAAGTGAATTGAAATGGAGGGAAGGCCATATAGCGAGGCGATGTGGCGACAGATGGACTAAAGCAATCCTGAGATGAATACCGCTTGATCATAAGCGTCCACGAAGAAGGCCTAAAACACGATGAATCGATGACATCATCAAGTGGCAGATAAAAGCTCAGAACCGCGTGAATTGGAAGCATGCTGGGGAGGCCTTCATCCTGCAGTGGATCGATAATGGCTGAATGATGATGATGATGATGATATTAGATGCGTATAGACTCGGTTGGATCACGCAAAGTATTCTGACTAATTTTCTGTGTTTTTTCTGATCCCCCACACCTCTCTCATCCTTTCTCCGTGGATTCTCTTTCTCTCCTCCGTCCACCTTGTCCCCGATCTCCTCGAAACTTCGCTCTCTGATGCAACTTTCCACATATGTATTTTGTTTCTGTACGTTCTTCTATCATCAATCTTTCTTATTGTAGATATTGTGTGTCTTGCTGTATGCCCTCTTCATTTTCTGTACTCGAGACTTCTGTGATGTTTTCTCCCCTCCTGTGGGTTCGAGGATTTCGCCCAGGTATTTGAAGTGAGTGACCCTATTTATATTGCCGTATTCGGTGTTCAAATTTTGGACATTAAATTTTGAACAGAAGAATTCGGATTTTTGAAAGATTTGTAGGCCGAGTTTCTCTGCACATTCCTTAAGGACTTCTATCTGTTTGATTGCCCTTTTTTCATCGTCTGCGAGTATAGCTAGGTTGTCTGCGAAGACTAGGCATGATATTTCTATGTTGTTTTTGGGTCGTCCTAGTCGTATTGGTTTCCAGTGTCCTTGATTTTTCAGTTCTTTTTCCCATTCCCTTATGACTTTGTCCAGGACCAGGTTGAAGAAGAGTAGAGTTAACCCATCTCCTTGGTGTACTCTGGTTTTAATCAGGAAGGGTTCGGAAATTTCTCCCATAAATTTTACTTTTGAGGTTGTGTCGGTCAGTGTCTGCTTAATCAATCGTAGTGTTTTGGGGTGGAGTCCTTGTTCTTCTTGGATGTTGAACAGACATTTTCGGTCGATGCAGTCGTATGCTTTCTTGAAGTCCACGAACGTGCAGATGATTACCAATTTTGTATTCTAATTGTCCTTGTATTCTTTGGAGAAGGCATGCTGAGAGTATTTTGACTTGTGGTAAGGAGATTTCTCTGTAGTTGTTCACATCTGTTCTGTTTCCCTTGTGCACCGGATGGATAAGAGCACATTTCCATTCATCTGGTAATTTATCTTTTTGCCAGATGTTCGTGATAATTTGCGTTAGTTCCTGCAGTGAATTTGGTACGAAGTTTTTCAATAGTTCCGCGGTGATACCATCTTTACCGGATGTCCTGTTATTCCTCAGTTTGTGTATGAGCTTGTGGATTTGTTCCTGTATTGGTGGTAGTGATTCTGAGTGGGTATGTACACAATTTTCCTTGGGGAATCTTGTGTCGCGTTCGGGACAATTAAGGAGATCAGAGAAATAGTGTGCCAGCGCCTGACAATTCTCCTGATTGGTTAGAGCTAATCTCCCATTCCGCTTTCTGAAGCGAAGATTTTGTGGTGCGTATCCACGGATTTCTCTTGAAAGTCCTATAAAAGTATCTTGTAATATATTTGGGTAAATTCGTCTCTATAGAGTCTAGTGGTTCCTTCATGTACTTCCTTTTAGTTTGCCGATAACCTTTGCGGGTCTGTTTTCTAGTCACGTTAAAAAGCTGTTGACTTTCTGGGGATTTTTTAGTGTTGTACTCCTTAAATACTCGTTTGCGTCGCTGCAATGCACTTTCGCAATTCTGAGTCCCACCAAGGTTGTTTTGCGTTCTTTTTCAATGGGATCAGTTCCTGTTCTTTTTGTGTAATTTTTTTGTTGAATTTTTCCTATGTATCTGTTTGTTCGTTTTCCCATTCCTCTGTTATATTGGATTCCTTGATCTTTTTCGTGTCGAATTTCTGTAGATGTGTTTTCTTGTGATGAATTCTCCTTCGGGTGAACTTGACTTTGATTCGTGTAGGTAGAGGTCTGAGTCATTTTCGCACCCCTACGGACTTGGACATCTTGGATCTGTCTTTGTTGTAGGTGTGAGATCGCAACGTGGTCTATCTGGAATTCTCCAATCTGTTGTATAGGCGATTTGCACGTCTTCTGTTTTCATGAAGATTTTCTTAGGGATGTTGACCTGATCTTTAGGTTATTCTGTTGTTATAGTTCGATGAGCCTTGTGCCGCCCTGTTGGTAAATTTGTGATGGGGAAATTTGCCTACGGTTTTCTGATGGATTTTTTCTCTACCGATTTGTGCATTAAAGTTGCCCAGTAAAAATTTGACGTCATCCTTTGGGACCTTTGCCATTTGTATATATATATATATATATATATATATATATATATATATATATATATATATATATATATATATATATAGTAATCACCAATCGCAAAGCTATGATAAGAATTAACATTTTAACAACTGTGTAAAAGTTTATATGGCAAATATTATTTGCCTATTATCTAATGAATAAACTACAAATAAATTAATGAACAATTTTAAAACATTATTTTTTTTAATTATCAATCATACCCTACACCAGCCAAGAACGAGCTAACAACGTAGCAATTTCCCTATAGCAAAGAATGTTATTTCAAAAGAGCGGCAAACATTATTTGCCGTATGTTAGTTTGTTATGTATATTATATGTATATTATATTGTTATGTATATTATATGCCGCATGTTAGTTCGTATATTTAAGTTCCATTTAAAACCGAAAATGTTTATTCTTATTATTTATATTAGGAGAGATTGAGAATGAGAATTATTTACCAGGAAGCTGGTATTAAGAAGAACGTATTTTTTCTGTTGCCGACTTGATTAGGTATGTTCCAGGACTTTTTCAAGAAAACTTTTTTCTAGAAAACTTGCTAAAACGTTACTAAGTTTGCATAAACTCAAATAGTGGACATTTGGAACATTTATTTCATAATCATATGATGTGAATCATTTAAACCGTGCAATGGTGTGAAAAATTAGTGCTAATAATTTCAACTTTGAAATTAAAAGACAATAATGTGTGAGTTTTTCATTTTTTGTTTGTAATAAAACAAATCAAATTTGTACTGAAACATATGAAAATGTTAAATGAAACAAAAAATCTGAATTCCGATGGATCCGAAATTGAGCATCCAAAAAAACACGATGATGCAACGTTGCCAATTTTTAATAAAATTATAAGTCTTAAGAGTTATGACGTGTTTTCGGTGGAAATGGAAGCGTTTTAGATACATAATTTAAGAAAACTTTTTGTTTACACTAGTGTAAACAATCTATGAATATATATATATATATATATATATATATATATATATATATATATATATATATATATATATAATTATTTTTTGGGATTTTCGGTTAATTATTAAATTATTACTTTTTTAATAAAAAAAAACCATTATTGTTTTGTTTACGTTTCAGTTTATTAACAAACCATCCTCAGAACAATTCTACAATATACATGATTTTTATAAAAAGTACAAATTTATATCTAAAAATGTAGGTTTTTATCTAATTGAACAATTGAACAATAAGAACAATTAATTTCCCAACCTTTCTTAAATGATATGATATTTTTCCAATTTTCAAATGACACATTATTGACTTTGTTATGTTTAACAAATTTTTTACCTATATACTTTTTGTTTTTTATTATATCTAACATTTTTGGATTTTTCACATATAATGGTATTATATGCAAAAATAAAAAGAATAATAAAAATTTATTATTCAATGACCTCATTATATATACAACTTAAATTATTAATATAATTTCTGAAATTAATGGTATTATTTGTTTTTTTATATAAATCATTTATTTTATATTTCTTTTTTTATATTGTTCTTCAGAATCTAAAATTATCCATGACATGTTTTGAAAGGGCAGTTATGATTCGTTCTAGATTTCTAATTTTATATACTATTTTACATTCATTTATCTGTTCTGTTTTTTTAAATATTATATATATATAATATTATATTAATATTAATATTATATATATATATATATATATATATATATATATATATATATATATATATATATATATATATATATACATAAATAAAGAAAATATATAAGCAAGAAAATTCGCCCGTGATCCACATGGGTCCCTTGCCCATTGCTTTATCCACCATAAACATTTAATGTGAACTTCACTACTGAAAGATCAGTGAGAAGAGTTATTGTCTATGTTTCGAAATAACTTTTGGGTGCTGAGTTTTGGTTTGAGTTTGCTGTCTGACTTTGCTGAGTGCCGTATACAGAATGTTTAAGTGATTATGATTTGACGTAGAAGTGTCAAATATTTTCGGGACGAAATGTTAAATTTAACTTTCTTATTAGTTTTACAATTTAAACATTAGTAACAATTAAAAAATCAATTCTAAATTAAATGTAAATTATTAACTAAAAAAATTATAATAAATGTTGAAAGTATTGAAGTGAATTTTATGAAAGTGTCGTCAATTTACTACCTCTAGATATTTTCAGCATATGTAAAAATGCTTCGTTTAAAAAGCCACCGACATTTTTGAAGTGAAAACTTCTTTAGACGCGTTTTTGCTAGAAGTGAACGTAAGTGAACCGTCACGCTCGGGTCGGTGACGTTGAATCGGATTTACTCGGCTCCACTCGACATCAAGCGCTGTCGGGTCGGTGACGCACTCAAACAGTCACGTTTTGCATATAACTAATATATTTCAAATCAAAATTTAATTTAATTATGTCAAATGAACCAAATGAGAGTACGACGAAATACGGAACAACGCTTGACGGAGTTTTTTTTTAGATATTTAAATAAACTTGAATCTAAAATATTTATAATATATTTTAGCTTCATAAGCCTATTATTTTATTCTTAGAATATAAAAGCAATGAAGAAATCCAATTAAAACAAAATTCAACTATATAATTAATTCACAAATATAATTGTTTATTTTGTTACTAATATTTCTTCACAGGTACGGAGACAAGAATAAATAATTTAATATAACAATATTTATATTATTGTTGTTGATTCACCGAACTAATCCATAATATAACATAAATGTAATCGTTATTAAAATAAAAAAATTCTATAATTACCAGTGACATTTATTGATTTCTAATATGTAAGTATAAAATACAAAGAAACAATGAAATATCTGCATGCACTTATATTTTCATTAATATAATCACTCATTTTCAATCAAGTATATACTCTCGGTCATACCATTTCATTATTTCGTTTTCTGTAAGCTTGATTCTTTTTTTCTTGATCAAAGCTATTTTTCTTCCTTTCATATAACCTCTCAAAAATTCAACGTTTTAGGGCAACATGGGGAAGTTTCGTAAACCCTCGTTTTGGATCACGTTTTTTTATTCCATTTAAAACCTACTTTTTTTCAATATGTTGCACAATGACATATGGCATCCATCAAACAATTGTTTCTCTTTTAATTTTTCATGTAAGAAATTCAAAGTTAGATGCTGTCCTGAAAATGAGAATTAAACTGTGAGTACCTACGTATAAACTACACATGGGATTAAGAACAATCTTTTCTGCAATTCTTAGTAGAAATACTTACAGTATTCATACATAATGTAAATGGTGTCATGATTAGAATTTGCATCCAAAGCTTCATTATTGGTAACCATTTGCGTAGAACTACCCTTCCTAGTCGATTTTAAAACTTCACTGTTTTTTACCTTTTGTGAAATACTACTGTAACAGTGGACATATTCAACCTTAATTGAGTTGCACTTAGCTGCAACACGCTAAAAAAATATGACTTAAACTAAACATATCCAAGTATTAGTAATTAACTTAACATACCACTCTAACAGCCGGAAAGTGTAACAATTGACCATTATTGTTTCGTTCTTGTTCAAATTAGTGCATCAGACATGCTACTAATTCTTGACTGACTATTTAACTGGTTTGGCATGTTGCAGGCGCTACCCTGGCAATTATAACACTGTAGTTCTTAAAAAAACAGTTTTTCATCGAAAGATAAAAACGAAAGTATTGTGTTATCTATACATGGGATAACCTCCAAACGTGTCAATAAATATCAACAAGAAAAATGTGAAACTGGACAACGTTTCATATGCTGCCAACCGAATACAGCCGCCAAATTTGAAATTTATTGAATACATTCCATTTGATAATTTTATTATTTTAATTTGTATGTGAATTTACGAAGAATATATAGTATGAAGTAGCGGTATTTATGCTCATCTTCAATAGCGTCATCGATGACGTGCAACGGTTATTGTTTTGTACAAGTTATAGACGACGTACGTCTCATTCGATTACTATGAGGAAAAAAGTCATCCAGATCTTAAGATCCTTTTCGCTCTTTAAGAACTCATCAGTTAAGCTCGGATGTTTTTCGACTACTTGCATATTTTGACGTCTAATTTGCGACAGGTGGTCACCCTTGCGGGTTTGGTTTAAATAAACCTACTTGTTGCTGTATAACGTTCACCTAAATTATTCGATGTTCGGAATTAAAGACGACTGAGGATGGTTCGATTACTTCAAAAGAAAATCATCCGAGCTTAACTGATGAGTTCTTAAAGAACGTAACTGGTGATTTAAAAACTTAAGATGTGGATGAATGTTTTCCTGGTAATAATCAAACGAGACATAGTTCATCTATTCGTACTACCGTTATTTATTAATACAGTTAATTATTGTATATTATAAAAATGTACTCTTTTCAAAATAATTTATGTTATTTATAATTACTGAAAATTTATATATGTTTCTTAAGTAATTATAACATGTATCTATTTGCAGGCAGAAGCTCTTTATCCTCATGGAGAAGAAGAATTTATTGCAATTGTTCCTATCGAGCCACATCCCATGCCACCGTTTCTAAATTTCACTTACATAAGCATTATTTGTGTGTTTTCAATTTTATTTTTTCTATATTTGAGACTTTTTAAAACACATGTTAGCTTCATGAATATGATTCTATTTGTTGAATTAATTTTTATAGGGAAATCAGTTAAAGAATTCCACGTAAAATATTTTAGAATGATTTTTATATCTACGGTATTAATATTTTTTTATATAACTATTCAGTTTCAATCGTATTTTATTAGTGTAATTTCTAGTCAAACTGACTACGTAAAAATAAATAATATGAATGATTTGCTGAATACATCCTATATTATCAACATTAGAGAGCCGATATATAAATATTTTCATTATAATATGAATAACCATTTCTGGAACATATTTAAAAGAAAAGTTAGATTTCGCCAATGGTCTGAAATAATTGATGAAATTCGACATTGTAAGAAAGAGATTTACTTATGCAAATCTAGTGAAGCATATTATTATTTGTATGAACAACTAAAAAGTACAAGAATAAGATGCTACAAACACAATATAGTTATATTTCGAGCCATTTTGTGTTATATAATTCAGTATGGATCTCCATTGTACGATATAATAGATGAATGTAACCGAAGATTAATTGAATCTGGACTGCATTCTTATTGGGTTACTTACACAAAAAATAAGGTAGCAGAATTTGAGTATAATGAGAAAAAAGTAATATCTGCGTACGATATTTTAAATATTTTACAATATTTTTCATATGGTATTTATTTTACGTTGTTGGTTTTTTTAGTTGAATTACTCATGTCACGTATAAAATATTTAATTCACAAATTTAACATAAAGTGAAAAACGTGAACCAAAAATAAATTTTCTAGACGATTATCATATTTATTTCTATAAAACTATAAACGTTCAGACAAAAATTATTTTAAATATATTTGTTCAATATATATTTACGGTGTAATTTTTTTAAAACCTGATACAAGCTAACTTTTTTATTTGAAGTGATAGATTAGTACTTCAAAATGGAAAATTGTAGGAAATAAGTTGAGCAAGAAAAATTTACAAATAAACATTTCCAAGAGTTGCCACATTTATTTAGTAGCTACAAAAAAAATATTTTTTAATGGCAATACTGTTTTGTTTTTAACATAATTTGACAAATCTTAAAATTCGAAATAAAAAAGTTACATTTCTTTATTGGAGTAGTCGTTTGAGAACAATTAGCCAAAACAAGCAAAATAATCTTTTGTCGGCAGGAACTAAAAGCTAATATAGCAATAGTAGGCCTTGGAAATTAAACAAAAATTGTGTTGTTTGAAACGAGCCATCATTATTGTGGTGTCATTGTGTTATTTAAAAGCTGTTGTGTTTGAATGAGTATAAAAATAACGTTTTAATTCAGTTGCTAAGACGAATCAGTTATTTAATCAAAAAGAGAAAGTTGATTTAATTGTTTTAGTATTTTTTCTTTAATTTAGTAAAACTAAAAACAACTCGTAGTATGTGCCCAAGGATCCGCAAAAGGCGCAATGTTGTTACTGAAAAAAAATATTCTTCTTTGTAATGTGGAAAATCCTAACAAATCAACACACAAAATTGCCCAAGAGGTAGGTTGTTCACAGTCAAAGGTGTGGCCCATTTTACAGGGAAACAATTACCATCCATACAAAATGAGAAGTGTACTAGTATTGCATGAACAACACAATTTTTATTTAATATCCAAGGCCTACTATTGTTATGTTAGCTTCTTTTATTTCCTGCCGACTGCAGAATATTTTAATTGTTTTTGCTAACTGTTCTAAAACCGCTACTCCAATAAAAAAATGTGACATAACATTTTTAATTTAAAATTTTAAGATTTGTCAAATTGTCTTAAAAAAATACTGTGTTCCCATTAAAAATATTGGTTTAGTAGCTACTGCAGAAATCTGGCAATACCGGAAAACATTGTTTATAAATTTTTCTTAGTCAAGTTATTTCCTATGGTACGTCACAGATGGTAGACAATGTTTCTAAATCATTCCGGGTGTCGATATATATGTAGGATGTAAGGGAAATAACTCGTAAATTGAACCATCTTGACATCACTTTGAACAAAAAGTTTCCTTACGACATGTATTCAAAATGTATCCAATTTCCATGTATCATGTATCCAATTTCAGCATAAAACAGATCAGAACTTTTTGAAATATTTGTGCCTGTGCGTATGCGTGGGTGTGTGCGTGTGGGATGCATATGCGTGGGCATATGTGTGGGCATGCAAATTTGTTATTTTTGTTATTTTGAAATAAATACTTCTATATAAGATGTCGACGAATCATAGTATTGTCTACAGGAAACACTATCAATTTTTCTATCGGAACCTTCGGTGTCAAACACTAAACCCAAAGAGATTTACCACTAAGCGCAGAATCACATTTTTCAAAGTTCTCGACGAATGTTTCGCAAACCATGTTAGCATGATCTGGAGATGATTTAATCTCAATCAGATTAAAGACTAAGTCATCTCCTGATGATGCTAACATGGTTAGCGAAACCTGCGTCTTTCTTGGCCCATTTTACTGGCCCAAATCCACTAAATAGGCCAAAAATACCGATAATGCGCAACATTGCAAAATCCCGCATTACTATAATGCCGGTCAATAAAGTTTTGGAATCGCATTTATCGGGGATAATGAATTTTACCGAATAATTTTACCTAATTTAATAGAGCTACTATGTGGTATTAATAGAGCCCTCTCCTTTATAAAAATGTGGATGTTGAGTAAAAAACGTTGATATTGAGTAAAAAATAACTTTGCCCACTATGGGTTAATAAGCGAAATTATATGAAACTTCCGTTAGATGTCAAAGTAAGTTATAACAAACATTGAAAACATATGGTTTTATCGATAAGTAAAGCACGCGAACTTTTAAAATATGTTATCTTACTTATTGATAATAGTAGCGAAGTGTATATTCCTGATATTTATTCCTAGCAGTCTAATAGGTTTACGTTATATGGCTGAAGATTGGGACATATTTATACATAAAATATGAAAAATTGAGGTAATAAATATATATCGTATAGTTAGTTCAGAAGAAAAGAGCAGTATGTCATTCATTATTTCGCATTGTTTTGATAAAATCAACAAATGACTATTAACCCTCAGGAGAAGCACTTCTGTCCTTCCCGATTCAGGAGCATATGGGTATGCTATATGTCTTGGATTATTAATATCTTTTGATTAAATTATCCAATTTAATATATTTTTTTAATTTAAACCTCAATCAGTATATAAAAACACTATAAATATAGAATTTTCCAAAAAATATACCTCAATTAGAATATAAAAATAGTAGATCTATAGAATTTTCCAAAACCTATTATCAATGAAAAAATCAGCAAAAAAAAAAGTGGTGTTCTATTCAAACTATCATATCTAGGCAAAATTAATCGATAAAATCTTTCTTCCAAAGGAATTTAAAGGCAAGTGGGACATAATGTACTTTCAGATACTTGTTACATAATTTAGCTTTATTTTAAAAAATATATTTATTTAGTTGGGTGACGTCCACTGGTATGATGCTCTTCAAAAACCGATTCGGTCTCTCTTTCACTCTATTTGTTGTCGGAAATATCAGCTGCCTCATATAACGCTTCTACTTCAGACGCACAGCGAGTACGAGAACGCGTGTTGTTTTGAACTAAATAGAAAATAAAAGAAACCGATAAATAAATGTTAAAAAAATTAAAAATCAAAGTTTTTAATAAAAATACTATAGAAAATATAATATTTATGATTTACTTACTACAAACTGTGTCAAGATCGAAAAAACACACTATTTGTGCAAAAGGGTTATTTAACGGTTTTAATTACTGACAAAAGACTGACACAACAACAGCACTGGGTGGCGTATACACATAGACTGATTACGCTCGCTTATATTTTTATTAGTATTTACATCTTAAGATGGCTATGGTGCGGGATCTGTAGTGGGGATAGTAAAATGTTTTCCCCCACTCAGTCAGTCATTCCCTTAACGTGACCATTTATAAGGGAAAACACTTTTAATTCGCCCCTGGGTATCTCTTATCCAGTGCTTTTCGTGAGGGTTAAATATGTTGGAAATATATTTTATCAACTTATCTAATATTGTCCTTTTTAAGGAAACATGCAGTATTATTTCAGAGGTACACAAAAAAATGGTATATCTAAGAAATAATTTGTTATAAATGTTTCAATAAAATTATTGATTATTTATTGTTAAGTGTAGATATTTCTTGGAACATTGAAGTTACATACAATAATAAATTAAAATTACGCCATAAACTAAGGAATTAATAATTTATTAATAACCTTAATAATTTTCCAGGGTGCAGAACATTTTGAAGAAATACCAAGAAACTATTTTATTAATCGCCTGCCCCATTATTTAATTAATACCAAATATAAAAACGATTTCAGTTATATCACAAGGCAAAATATCCGAATATCACAATATATTATTATATTTAACAGTGGCAATTTTCAACTAATTTTCGATTGGTTGAAATCATATAAGTTTTAGAAAGCGAGGATACAACATACATGCATAAATGTTGATCGCAATTATACAATGAAACAGTTAAAGAACTATTTAAGTATTCTATTTGACAGCTCCGCTTTTATCTCAGTCACTATTTATCGTAGTTTGGATATACTATACAACGGAAATTCGTTCATACCATTACGAGTAGAAATGGTAAAAATGTATCCTGATTTGTCTTATAGTTATTTAAACATGTACGGCTTTTAAATTAATATTTCGATGTTTTTGGATGCCTATAATTTTATGCGGAATGCAACATTCTTCGACAGGGATATGTCTGGGTCTCAAACAATTACGAAATACGTCAATACCAAACCGAAATACTTTGAATCTGGTGATTTGATGAGAGAGAAAGATATTAATGCTTCTTATGCTTCTGGTTCTATAGGAGATATTGCTAAGGGACGAATGTTCAAGTCGAACCCGCCTGATGAAGGCTTAAGGCCAGAAACCGATCTCAGAGGACGCTTGTTGACGTTTGATGGGGACTGAAGGATTGGGCAATTTTTATGTGGAGCACGGAAAAAAGTTTCCTCGTTTATTGAATATTTTTAATATTCTCCACGAGCCCACCTTTCAATTTTTTATAAAAAATAAATTGATTGTTTTATATCCTTTACTTACATATAATTGCATAAAAATATATGAATAATTTTATTGTGATTAAAAAGTATGGTGGTTTTATAAATAAACCAGAAACTATATATTTTTACATGCAAATATATTTTAATCTCCCTCATAGTAATTCCCTTTCAGTGCAATTCATTTATTTTGCGCCATTTGAAAGAATTTTCATACTTGATTTCAGGTATTTCCATCCAACTGGCCAGCAAAATCTCTTAAATGACTTCTATGAACTCAAAACAGCTTTCTCAATAATGGTTCTTTCTATCGAGGAAACAGAATAGAGTAATATGATATAGTGGCGGCTCGTCTTTTTTTAAAGTGGGAGGGCGTAGAAGAAAATAGTGCTGCTGAAGATTTTTTTTTCTTTTCCCTTCCTCATTTTTACTTTTCGTGCTATTGAAACCCTATACAAGAGGTGAACCAGGAAAACATAAAAATTTTGTATTGTTATTACTTACAAGGAGATTGGAGGATGGGTTGTTGCTTGTTGCACAGATAAAGGAATGAATAAGTAGGTACTTACCGTTTCCCGAAAAGTAAACCATTCAAATAATTTATTATAACTGCAAATCAATAGAGAAAATTCGAGAAATTTCGAAAAAAACTTAAATTAGTCATCATTAACTGTTTTAAATCAGACATCTTCATGTTAGCAATTAAAAGTTGATTATTTTTATTTTAAAATTACTAACTACTCAGTGTGTATACAAGTAGCAAATTCCAGATCAAAACAACTATATGCGAGGGGAACGAAATACGCGACGCGAGACATATCAAACCCTCCGTACCCTTAAAATCAGCGTTTAAAACAAATTACCGATACGCTCGGTCGTAGGGAATCTACGACCAAATAGCACGTTTTAGAAAGCAAATAAAACCCCCAATTCTGGCAACCAACAAAACATGTAACGCCAACGTTGAGATAAGATAACGTGGTGTACAGTCGCTGCTGGTAAACGTCCGACCAACGATGTAAAAATTGTGGCAAGGGGATGGAATTTTTATCCGCATTATTTAGTGTGATGGTCGACAGACGTTCTTCTACATTTGGAGATCTTAATTTTTAATAATATCTTAAAATAAGTTAAAAAAGGAAGAAACTGAACGGAAATAAAATATGGTGTTTTGCTCTGAAAAAATTGTTTTCTGCGATTAATGCTGGAGGGGCGGTGCCTCAACACCCTCCCTCACGAGCCGCCACTGATATGATACCATTTTTGGTAAATATAGTGCTGTGAAACGGTATGTGTTTAAATTTTAGCGAAAAATTATCGAATAATTATTGCGGTGTGCGATGATGTGTTAAAATGATTCAATAACCATGAATGGTTTTGCAACAAATTTAGATTTTTTTTGGATGAACTGATACAAATGACGCATAATCGGATATGAAATAGGCAAATCAAGGCTTAAAAATATATTTTATTTACTGTTTCACAAGTTGGAAGGAAGTTTTTCTGGACAATACTACGGTAGTCAAAGAAAACAGTTAACCTGACTTTGATATGTGACCAGCTTTGGCCTGCTTTCTCGACTTGTTTCGTGCTTCGATTCGTCTTTATCACGACATTCATTTCATTGTTTGAGCTGTTTCTGGGTCACAATCATAGATCCATATATCACCCAACAATTATGCATTTCAAACTGACATCATTCAATGAAAACATATTTTTAGCAAATTCAACATGGCGCAGTTTTTCAAACAATTCAGTATTTTTGGAACAATACCAGAAAAAAACGAGAGCAGCAGAAATTGTTCTTTAAAACTTATTAAATTGATCCAAATGCTATACCAGTAACTTCTACAATATCTCTAATTGTTAATCAGTGATTACCCAATACAAAATTCTTAAGTTTGCTAATAATGTTTTGATTTCATTTGTTGATGTGGAAGATTCTTCTCAATGAGGTTCATATTCAACAGTTTCTCTATCATCAATTAAGTCCTGATCCTCCTCTATTTTTTTGACATGGCTGCATCGCCATTGTACGTTCTTAATATTGGTCATATATCAGCACAAAAATTTCGTTTTTTAGCAAAAATTATTGCAAATTCTTTGTTCGATAAATTTAACCATTTTAAAAAATCGCTGGCAAAAAATGTATTACTTAAAAAGGTATTTTAATTTCTAACTTAACTTTCTAACAAAGTTAGTGATGCAACATATGATTTTATTGATAGGTAAAGCGCGCGAACTTTTAAAACATGTCATCTTATTTATTGATCGTAGTAGTGAAGTGTATATTTCTGATATTTATTGGAGCAGTCTAATAGGTTTACGTTATATGGCTGTTGATTGGGACAAATTTATACATAAAATATAAAAAATTGAGGTAATAAATATATATAGCCTAGTTATTTCAGAAGAGAAGAGCAACATGTCATTATTTCCCAATTTTTTGATAAAATCAACAAATGACTTTTAAATATGTTGGAAATATATTTTATCAACTTATCTAATATTGTCTTTTTTGAAGGAAACATATAGTGTCATTTCAGAGGTACCTAAAAAATGGTATATTTAAGAAATAATTTGTTTATAAATGCTTGCATTAAATTATTGACTATTTTATTGTTAAGCGTTGACATTTTTTCGAGTAACATTCAAGTTACATACAATAACACATTAAAATTAGACCATAAATTAAAGAACGGCACTTACAAAATACATAAATGGAAAAATGCTTTAATAATTTTCCAGGAGGCAGAACATTTTGAGGAAGTATCAAGGAACTCTTTTATTAATCGTCTGCCCCATTATTTAATAAATACCGGATATAAAAATGATTTCAGTTACATCATAAAGCAAAATATTCGAATCCCACAATATATTATTATATTTAACAGTGGCAATTTTCAACTAATTTTCAATCATCTGAAATCACATAAATTTTGGAAAGCGAGGGTACCACATACCTGCATAAATGTTGATCGCAATTATACAATGAAACAGTTAAAGAGATATTTAGCTATTCTGTTTGACAGCTCTGCGTTTAACTCAGTCATTACTGATCATAGTTTGGATACAATATACTACGGAAATCCGTTCATACCATTACGAGTGCAAACAGCAAGAATGTATCCTGATTTATCTTATAATTATTTAAACATGTACGGCTTTCAAATCAATATTTCGATGTTTTTGGATGCCAATAATTTTATGCGGAATGGAACATTCTTCGGTAGGGATATGTTTGTGTCACAAACAATTATGAAATACGTTAACGCCAAACCGAAATACTCGGAATCAGTGGATTTGATGAGATATGGCGATATGAATGCTTCGTACGCTTCTGGTTCTATAGGAGATATTGCAAAGAGAAGAGCCCATATAGCCTTTAATAGCAGATTTTGGGAGCGCTTTTATTACTGGGTAAGAAATACATAGTATTTTGTTTCATAATATAATAAAATATTTTTAAGTAGTATATAATAATAATAATAAATACTTGGCCAATAAAAAATGATGCATGGCCAATATCCTAGAAATATAGATGAACGTTTAGTGGATAAGACACAAAAATTTAAATTGTTAACAGAGGGGAATCTTAATGGCGAAACAGAAGCAACCATAGTGGCAGCACAAGATCAGGCAATCGGTACTAGATATCATCAAAAGCATATTAAACAAGAGATCATTTACTTAGTGGATGCCCCATACTTGCCAAAAATGAATACTTAGATATGCATAATAAAGTTACAAAATTAGTTCATTTCCACATTTGCAAAAATCTTGGAACAGAAACTGGCAAGAAATGGTATGAATACCAATCCCAACAAGTATCAAACGCTGAGCAAAAAACTCTCTTGTGAGACAAATTCAAACTGGTCGGACAATATTAGCCAACAAAGCAGACATAATTATCAAAGACTTGACTTGAGAATAAAAAACCTGTACCACTATACATTGTGTCGCATTTAAGATGAAGACACCCCAATATTTTCGCTATTTGAAGGAATACAGAATTTTTGCATAACCATACAGACTGAAGGATCACATTTTTTAAGATACTCAATTGAAATCTGAGCTTTGAACTCAGCTTACTACGAATTCACAAACAGGGTCAATTCTCGATATTTTGCTTCGCGTTAGAGATATAGAAAAAAGTTGTTCAGAATATCATTTCAACTCCACATACCAAGTTGCAAAATTTGCATTTTTAATGTTTTTATTATTTTGGTCTATACGGAAAATTATTACAGGTTTATTTTTTAATTTGATAATTAGTGTACCATGGAAAGTAATAATTTGACACTAGTGTTAAATGTCAGTCAGATTAAACTTTGAGTTTATGGCATTAAGCTCTAGTCAGTGATCACACAATTAAAATGCCATTGATTTTAAGAGGACAAATCGAAATCATTCGGTTGTTTGGTGATTTTGCTCGTAGTAGCAGAGAAGTTGCTGCAAAGTTTAACATTATACATCGCCAGCATGCTCCCATTGCTCATGGAAAAGCGGCCGCTGTAAATGATCTTTTCAATGAACCTGGCACTGTTATTAAAACTCATCAAAAAGGTCAACCTCGTTGATTACACCCACATCCTGAGGATAGCGATATATTGGCTGCAAATCGAGCAAATTCATGCATGGGCCTTCAAGATTTATCGTCTCAACTGAATATTAGCAAGGATTAAATCAGAAGATGACAAAATCAAGCCCTATAAACCGAAGTTCTTACTTACATTGTAGAGATTAGACTATTGTTATTGGGCCCAAAGTAATTTTTCAAATTACAGACATTTCCTCAAGAAGATTATAATTGTGTATGGACTAAAATAATGAAAAAATTAAAAATGCGAATTTTGTCAGGAAACTCGGTATGTGGGGTTAGAATAATATTTTGAACTTCTTGTAATAACTTTGCTTCGTTATCTCTAACGCAAAGCAAAATATTGAGAATTGGCCCTGTTTGTGAATTCGTTGGCTGAATTAAAGTTAACATTTCAGTTGAGTATCTTAAAAAATGTGAGCCATAAAAGTATTGGATCTCAACGAGCAACTTTTCAAGCCCATGCAGAAAACAGCACTTCTGCGAACAGCGAGAACCGTTCGGAAGATCTTGAACAACTCAGGAATGTTAAAGAATTCTAACGTCACCTTGCGGCCCGATAACAGGGAAAGAGCCCCCACAGAGCTTAATCCTTCTGATATCTAGGATATCGGGGATCAGTCAATGTTCCCCTCAGAGGAAGTGCGAACGCCTTTAGGCTAAATCAAGCAAGCGCGAAAATAATAATAATAATAATAACTACCATGATCAAATAATACACATAATACACTATCATGATCAAAAAGTAAATTGATTTTTGTTTTAAAAATTCGCGCGCATTATGTATCGATACAACAATGTCAAATCGGCGTAATTGAATTCGAAAAATCAATGTAATGCGCTTGATGGCGTCAGTGCGGTCGCCGTTTGTGCCAACTCAGTCTACCCAGACAGCATGAAGAAGACCCTCGTGGAACACACGTAAGTGCACTAATTTCATAAATATATACCTACCGTACGTCAAAGTGACGTAGGGTTATCTTTTGTGTCAGTTTGTTGTTATCTTTGCGTTAGTCTTTTGTGTTATCTATGGAAATTTATTAGGAAATGTGTTGATTTTACAATAGTATTGTTTTATTTTTTATAGGCTCTATTATTACAGTACAATGACGTCACAAGACATTAGAAGATGCTCAATTACCCGATTATTGCAAGAATCGGATAATAAAGAGAACGAGGGATCGGACAGTGAAATTGATAACAATCTACTAGAAGATGAAGTTCAAAGTGATGTAGATTAATAGCTAAGTCCACCGCATGTGGAAAGCCCCTTAGGTACCGAAAATGTTTCTGAAACTCACAAAAAAGTAACTCACAAAAGCTATTTATGATAATAATAGATATGTGACCTGCGACAACTGGTTTACGTCAGTTCCTTTAGTCAAAAAGTTGCTTAGGCAGCCGTATAATTTGACTGTAGTAGGAAATATCAGATCAAATACACGGGACATATCAGAAGAACTGAAAAATATGCATTCTAGAAGTATCGGAATATCCATGTTCTGTTATGATCGGCCCTTGACTTTAGTGTCGTACAAACCCAAACCAAGCAAAATGGTCTTTTTTCTGTCATCATCCGATGAAGAAGGCACGGTTTACCTTTCGACATTAAAACCAAACATGATTAATTTTTATGACGAAACTAAAGGTGAAGTTAATATGTTTGATCAAATGTGTTCCCCGATGTCGTGCAGCCGTGAAACAAACACATGCCTATGTTTTGTGGTATGTTAAATATGGCGTTTATAAACGCATAGATTATTTACTGTCATAACGTTATATATAATCAAGAAAAACTGCTAGGCCATCGCGATTTCATGAAAAAGCTCAGCAAAAGCTTGATGACTTCCTGGATGTTGACAAGACAGAAAATGCTTACTTTGCTGATGAACCTAAACGACAAAATAAGTGGTATTTTGCCAAAAAGACACGCTGAACCTCTTACACAACGCGAATATATACCTGAGTCAAAGTCAAAAAAAAATATTGTGCCTTTTATCCATCAAAAATTAGAAGGATGACAAAGTCAATGTGCGACAATCCCATATGTGGAGAGCACAAGTCGATCACTTGCCCTAAGTGCTATTGAGGCTAAAATGAATAAAAAAATATTTTTATTAATATTCCTAATTTTATAAAGACTCCAAAAAGTTATTTTTAACAAGTTTATTTCTTTATACTTATAAATCTGAAGAAGAGATCTCAATAATTTTTAGTTTTGTAAAGTAAGAAATATCTATTTTTGTTATTCCAAGTTTAATCCTAATAAAAATACAAATAAACCATAATGTTCTTCATTTATTCATAATACAATGACATTTATAATGATACATTACCACTTACACAAACATATTATATACACAATGTGCACACAAATATATACATGTCGAATCAACGTTCATGGTTATTTTTATGTACTATTAAATATAGTTATCTTTCTAGGGTTAAGTTAATATGACTGATTCATATCATTTCGGTTATTAAATTAAAAATTGCAGTGTCTTTTGTGAGTGTTAAGATTATTTGTCGGCGAGTTTTCAAAATGGATAAATTTATCAAGGTACAATAAATTTAGCGATGGCAGAGAAACAGTTGAATATGATCTTTTTTTAGAAGACCTTTCACGTTAACCAATGAAGAAAACATTAGTGTTAAATCATTGTAGATGTTACGGAAATATAAATTGGATCAGGTTAAATAATTTTGGATTTATGTTTGTCTTGTGTGGCCAATCATCTTGTTCCGATAACATTGAATTTTTAAAACATACCGTGTGCGTTACCCAACGATCAAACGAGTGTCGTGCTAAAAATAATAAAAATCTGAAAAAACACGTTAACTCCTGTCAACAATCATGTTAGCTGTTTTCTTCGAAGTATACCATAAGTCGAAATGTCGTCATACCGTACTACTGTCCACAAAGTGTTCCTTCCAACTAATACCGTACGAAAAACAGCATATTTACCAGATATGACACCGTGCTAATTCTTCCTGTTCCCTCGATTGAAGAAACTACTTCGTTGGTCCCATTTCAATCCCATAAAAGCCATTTAAGTTAATTCGCTGGGCGGTATGAAGGAAATACCAGAAGTATAAAACGTTTTCGAAGAGAATAAGGGATCAGTTTGAAGACGGTTTGACTTCCAATTTGAAGCCATTATTAAGAGAATGTAGTTGATTTGCCCCGAGGCCTCAATGTGCCTACTCACCAGGGGGTTCACAATTTTTCTAGTTATGAACTGTATGACCCACAGTCTAGTTATGAACTGTATGACCAACTAATACAACTTTCAAACTAAGCTTAAAGGAGTCTATGAATAGCCTCCATTCAGTTGGATCATGGTTCAAATTCAAACGTTTCATCAAGCCATTAACATCGCAGCAAACAACCAGGTTGTTTTTCTTTTCGGAAGAAAAAAGAAGTAGATCCCTTTGACGTTGTCTGTAATGGAAGATCCTAACATCACGTTGAAAGACATTCCATTGCTGCAGTCTTAACCCTAGAATTTCTAGAAGTCAATGTCTCGGATGAGATCACTCAATTCCACTTTAAACAGACTGAGTTGTTCAGCTTATCATCTTTTTCTTCAAAATCAGAGTCTTGGAATGTGTAAGGTTTGTTAGTTTCTTTTCTTTCTACACTGTCTTCATTTTCTACTTCAAACTCATAATTTTGGGGTTGAGTAGGGACTGGTAAATTATCTGAATGTGGAATAAGTCGAATAGCCGGCGAAAGATTCGGGTATTGAAATGTTCCTCTTTTCTTCATTGACAATCCTGCCTTTACAGGTAAAGTCAAGCAGAAATAGCAGTCATCTGTATGCTTTGTAAACTCCCGCCAAACCGTAAGCACAGCAAAAGCCATAGATCGTTTTTTATTTTTCAGTCATTCTCGCAACATATATATGAACTCCATGACTTACCCTGGTCTTCTACCTTCATACCAAAATAATGATGATAAGCAATCTTCACAATAGGCGTCAGATTGTGTTTCTGTGACGAAAATGTTATTTAACCACAAATGTAACAAAAATTATTTATTAAATTTTCACATTTTCGAGGCATTTTGTCTTCAAAATCAGAAATTCTGCACTAATTACAACAGAAATAATATAAAACTCATCTAAGTTTTATATATCATCAGTTTTCTGTCTGCCCAGTTCGCAAGGCGATCACCATTTTCATCAGTGGTACGGTATTTCCAGGCAGTGCCTATTGTAGTCGTTTGAGTATATTGCAGGGTATGAGTAAACATCTAGCAAGTTGTCAGGCCAGGATGTTTGAGGTGGCTTATAGGTATTGACGACGGTAGTGTCAGCTATTTTTGTGACTACTTTGTGGACATTTGAGTTTGCTGTAATACATTTAATAATACAGAGTTTTCAATGTCTTTACGAATCTAGGTTTCAACTGCGTATGAACGGTGGTAGGTGGCTCCAAGTAGGTCGAAATCATGAATTTTGCCTCGGAGGTGCTATTGGTATTCGCTTTCTGTATGGGTTTCCTGGATAATGACCATGTCAATATTTTGGTCCAGCAATAGCTTATAAATGTAATTACTCTTAGACAACAGGACAACTTTGTTTTATTTATACAATATAAGTTTTATTTTACTAATTTTTCATTATTTTTGTATTTTCTTTTTGAACCCTTTAATTATTAAACCGAGACAACTGGTTATATTGATATTTGACGTATATTACACTTATAACGTATAAGACATACAGTGAAGTGTATTAAAAAAACATGTTATTAAACATACTTCAATATATACAATATAATAATCGCACTAAATTCGCTCTCCCAATCATGATAACTGTGTAATCGTGATAACTCACTCTCTGAAGTTCTACGTCCCAGCTCTTCTGATTCATCCTCCAATATAAACTCTTCATCACACAATTCATATTCACTTTCCATTGTTCATAGAAACATCGAAAACTTATGACATCATCTGCTGAATATGGTGCTTGTGGAATAGTATTTATTTGTTTTTTGGCGAAAATGAATGATGAATAATTGTTGCAACGTGCGATGCTGCGTGGATGGTGGAATAGTTTTGCCACAAATTTGGATTTTCAACTACAATGCCTCTAATGCTTAATCAGCGATTACTCATTACAAAATCTTTGATTTTGGTAATGTTTTCACTAGTCGTAATGGAAGGTTTTCTTGAACTAGTTTCAACTGTTCCTCTACTATCACTAAAAACCTTATAACACTTGTAAACATTTTTTTTTCATTGCTTCATCGTCGTAATACTTTCTTAGTACTCCTAATGCATCAGCGTAATAAATTTTAATTTTCAGCCTAATTTAATGTAAATTCTTGGCTGGACTAATCTATCTATTTTAGAAAATCGCCTACCAAAATTTTTAACAATTACAATAGAAACTTTAATGTCGAACTTAGCAAGTGTTATGACATGAAACATTTGTCAGATGTGATGACAGTCAGTCATACTAACTAAAAAAAAATGGTTGTATTGATGTGTAAAGAACGCAATTTTTTTAAGTAAGTCATCTTACTTGCGGAGAAAGATAAATTTTAAATTTCGTATTAGAACGGCAAGCAGCTATCACTAATGGAATTATGGCAAGGGCAGGTATATATAGAGGGGTATTTTCTAAATTAGGTCCGTTCATGAATGAGAGTGAGAATGGCACGCAATCGCCGCAGTGCGCGTGCCAGTCTACTCCCAGCATGTTCTGCGCGTGTTGCAGCCATATCGTGTATCTGTGTGCTGAGCTGTAGAAGTTTACAAAGTTTAAGAAAATTGAATTGCCCGCCGACTATGAGATACGATCTGTACTTCGATTCTTGAGTGCAAGAAACTTGGCAGCAACGGAAATTCATCATTAGATTTGTGAGATTTATGGTGATAATGCTATGAGTGACAGTAAAGTTCGAAAGTAGCTAAGAATGTTCAAGGACGGGCGAGTTAATGTGCATGATCACCCACGTCCTGGCCGACCTCTGATTTCTGAAGATTTGGTTCGTGATGTGGACGACAAAATTCGAGAGAACCTACGATTAACTATTTCAAAGTTATCAAGTGAATTTCCACAGGTTTCAAGGTCAGTTTTGTACACCATTGTTTCGGAGAAACTACATTATCGAAAATTGTGTTCTCGGTGGATTCCATGACTGCTTTCTGACGATCACAAAACAAAGAGATTGAGCTGTGCTGTGTTTTTCACTCGATACATTCAGGAAGGACATGAATTGTTAGACCACATCGTTACAGGAGATGAGACTTGGGTGTCCCACATGACTCCTCAGCCCAAGCTACAGTCAATGGAATGGCAACACACATCGTCGCCAAGCAGAGTGAAAGCCAAACACACAATTTCAGCACGAAAAATCAAGGCAACTGTCTTTTGGGATAGGAAAGAGATTTTGTTAGTGGATTTTATACCGAGAGGCACAACAATCAATTCTGATGTTTATTGTGTCCCCTTGAGGACACTCCGGCGTGCGTTACAAAACAAGCGGCGTAGCTTATTGTCTTTTCGTGTAATGTTAATCCATGAAAATGCAAGGCCACATATTTATGCACAAACACAAGGCCTAATCAGGTCTTTTGGACGGGAAGAATGGGACCATCCACCTTACAGTCCAGACCTTGCACCCAGTGATTTGTATTGGTTTAGATACTTAAATGACTTCTTTGGAGGTAAATGGTTCAATGACAACGAAGAACTTAAAACTGCAATTATGAATCTTCTTTCTTTGAATTTCTTCAAAGGCGGCAGATTTTTTTGACGTCGGGATTCAAAAACTTGTTGAGCGGTATGACAAATGTTTCAACAAAAATGGAAATTATGTAGAAAAGTAGATACAAGTATGTAGAATATGTAAAAAATATATTGTAACGATATTTATAGTATTCTTCTTCTTACTAAAAAACGGACCTTATTTAAAAAATATACCTCGTATATTTTTGGCAAATAGGTCACCTCTAGTAACCACCGAAGGAAGTTTAAATATATCGCGATATTAGGGCATATCTGAAAGTTCGTATAAATATTATTCTTCAGCAAGGTAATGCCAGATTGGATAGAACTCATCAGACTCTAGTTGTAAAAGAATCTGAGTTAATGACAACCATGTCTACCGCCAATAGTGCATGTATAGGATGGCAATAACTGACCTATTCAACTTTTACTCCGATTACTACTAACTTTAAACGTACTGGTAGCGTGTGTTTAATACACCAAAAATACTTTGTCAAAAAAAAAGACAGACCACCTAATTCGGCACAAACCTTGTAAAATTATAAACTGTTATAAAAAATGTGGTGATCACACCCGTTTTTATTTCTACAAAATTACAAAATCATTCCAATAAAATATATTTTTGATAGTGTTGTGGAACTATAGAACTGTAGAACACTATAGAAAAAAACATATAATGTTTTATACCCACCTCCATTATTGTGTTATTTGTGTTCAGGAAAATTTTTTAAAAATCCAATTTATTATAAGAAAACTCCAATTACCTAGCATTAAACCAACTAGTGGACATTGAAATTTGTTTTTGGAGCTATTATAAAATGTATTAATTTGCAGGCAGAAGCCCTTTATCCTCATGGAGAAGAAGAATTTATCGCAATTGTTCCCATCGAACCACATCCCATGATACCGTTTCTAAAACTTCTCAATTTCACTTACATAAGCATTGTTTGTGTGTACTCAATTTCATTTTTTCTATATATGAAACTTCTTAAAACACCTGTAAACTTTATGAATATAATTCTATTTGTTGAATTAATTTTTATAGGGAAATCGGTTAAAGAATTCCATGTAAAATATTTTAGAATGATTTTTATATCTACCGTATTAATATTTTTTTATATAACAATACAATTTCAATCATATTTTATTAGTATAATTTCTAGTCAAACTGAATACGTAAAAATAAATAATATGAAAGATTTGCTGAATACAACATATAATATCAACATGAGAGAACCCGTATATAAATATTTTCAATATAATATGAATAACAATTTTTGGAACATATTGAAAACAAAGGTTAGATTTCGCGAATGGTCTGAAATAATTGATGAAATTCGACATTGTAAGAAGAATATTTACATATGCAAAGCTAGTGAAGCCTATTATTATTTATATGACCAACTAAACAGCACCAGAATAAGATGTTACAAACACAATATAGTAATTTTTCGATCCATTTTGTGTTATATAATCCAGTATGGGTCTCCATTGTATAATATAATAGATCAATGTAACCGAAGATTGATTGAATCAGGATTGCATTCATATTGGGTTACTTATACAGAAAATAAACTAGCAAAATTTGATTATAATGAGAAAAAAACAATATCTTCGTCGGATATTTTAAATATTTTACGATATTTTTCGTATGGTATTTTTTCTGCATTTCTGGTTTTTCTAGTTGAGTTACTCATCTCACGTATGAAATATTTAAATTACAAATTTCGCAAAAACAGAAAAACTTTGAAGTTGAAATAAATTTAATGTACCATCATCATCAACATCATCATCATCATCATCATTAGCCCGTGTCAATCCCCTGCAGGATCAAGGTCTCTTCAGCATGCTTCCAACTCTTGCGGTCCTGAGCTTTCCTCTGCCATTCGGATCCAATATACTTAATGATGTCATCAGTCCATCGTGTATTCAGTCTTCTCCGTGGATGTTTGCAATCAAATGGTATCCGGGTCCAGGATCGCCTTGGTCCATCTTTCGTCCCAGCACCTCGCTATATAGCCTGTCCACTTCCATTTCAATTCCCTTATTATTCCAATAATGTCACTCGTTTGTCCTCCCATATTCAGGGCTTTCTATCTGGTATCGTAATGCAAGCATTACTTCGTCTACTCGAATTCCAATATATATATATATATATATATATATATATATATATATATATATATATATATATATATATATATATATATATATATATATATATATATATACGTATATATATATATATATACGTATATATGGAGGTGGACTGTGCCTGAAGATTTATCATACATCGGTACTATAGGTAGGTATAGGTACGTATAGGGAGGTATAAGCTTTCTCTATACCGTGGTTAAACAATGCATCCATTATGGCCTGGTTTGAGATTGAATTAAATGCTTTTTCACAATCGATACAAGTCAAGCAGAAGTGGCATCGTGTATTCGTTGTGTCTTTCTTTGACTTGCTGTAGAACCTGGATGTGTTCCATTGTAATGAATCCCCTTCAGAATCCCCTTCTGAGTACCAGGCAGGCTTTCGCCCTGATCGCTCATGCACTGAACAAATATTTAACCTAAAAACTATACTGAAATACAAAGCTATCAGGAACGTCCCAATCATCTGCACGTACGTGGACTTCAAGAAAGCATAGAACTGCATCGACCGAAAATATTTGTTCAACATCCTTGAAGAACAAGGACTCGACCCCAAAACACTACGATTGATCAAGCAGACACTGACTGACACAACCTCTAAAGTTAAATTTATGGGAGAAATTTCCGAACCCTTCCTGATTAAAACTGGAGTACGCCACGGAGATGGGTGATCCCCACTCCTCTTCATCCTGGTCCTGGACAAAATCATAAGAAAATGGGAAAAATAACTGAAAAATCAAGGACACTGGAAACCAATACGACTCGGACGATCCAAAAACAACATAGAAATATCATGCCTGGCTTTCGCAGACGACCTAGCCATACTCGCAGACAATGAAAAAAGAGCAACCAAACAAATCGAAGTCCTCAAGGAATCTGCAGAGAAAGTTGGCCTATAAATCTCCTTTCAAAAAACCGAATTATTCTGCTCAAAATTAGATGTTTATCACTTTATTAGATTAGATGTCACTCACTTCAAATACCTGGACAAGATCCTCGAACCCACAGGAGGAGAGAAGATAGCATAGAAGACTCGATCACAGAAGATGAAGAGGGCATACGGCAAGGCACACAATATCTACAATAAGAAATGCCTATCCACACTCGCAAAAATAAGACAGTACAACACGGTAATCAAACCAGATGTACTATACGCAAGCGACACTTGCACTTCATACAAAAAGCGGCATAGAAAACATACTAAGAGAAGAACGCAAAATTATGACGAAAATTCTCGGTCCAAAACTGACAGAAGAAGGATACAGACTACATTCTCGAAAGACCACAGAGAGAATATCCAAGGTGGCGGAGAACATAAGAAAAAGAAGGTTGAAATTTTATGGACATATCAGTAGACTCCCCAACAAGACTCACCAACAGAATTCTTATATATATATATATATATATATATATATATATATATATATATATATATATATATATATATATATATATATATATATATACACAAGGAGTTAAGTCAACAGTACCATGGATCATTCAAGTCAGAACTGATCTGGAAAAGGCACAAATGGGCCCGACAGAGATAGAACCGACAGAGACAGATAGAAGAACGTACAGAAACAAAATGCATATGTGGAACGTTGCATCAGAGAGCGATGTTTCGAGGAGATCGGGAACAAAGTGGACGGAGGCAAGAAAGAAAATCCACGGAGAAAGGATGAGAAGAGGTGTGGAGGATCAGAAAGAACACTCGAAAATGGGTCCGAATGCTTTGCATGATCCAACCGGGTCTATATAATATATAACAAGGTATAATATAATATATAACAATAAATAATAATATATAACAAGGACTAGATCTGAAAGCGCTGGCAATTATTAAAGCAACATTAGCTAACTCAAGGTCAAAAGTTAAATTCATGGATGACATCTCAGAGCCCTTCGAAATTAAAACTGGAGTGAGACAGGGGGATGGATTCTCACCACTCTTATTTAACTGTGTTCTAGAAAAAGTTATACAGGAGTAGCGTGAAAAACGTCGGCCCTGAATATTGACCAGCCCATCAAACTGGGGAGAACCAAAATCAAAATTGATTGCCTGGCGTTTACTGATGATCTAGCAGTTTTGGCTCAAGATATATTAACGGCACAAAAACAGATTGAAATCCTAAAAGAAACAGTAGAAAAGGTAGGTCTCCAAATTTCCTTTAAAAAGGCACAATACATGACCTGCAACAGACTAAGAACACCATTTCTAAAAACAAAATATGGTAACATCAGACGAGTCTCTCAATTCAAATATTTGGGTGAAATAATAATGGAAAATGGGTTGGAAAAGACGGCCAATAAGGGTAGATGTCAAAAAATGGAAACGGCATTGAGAATTACACAAAATATTTACAACAAAAAATGCATATGTAAAAACACAAAACTGACAGACATTACAAGACAGTTATTAAGCCAGAATGTCTATATGGGGCAGAAACGCCCATTTTGAATAGAAAGAGAGACATCGAGGAGATTGAAAAGAAGGAAAGAAAAAGCATAGGCTCCAAACAAATAAATAGCACAACATACCGACTTCGAGAAAACCAAGGAATTAAACAATACACATATATACACAGCGATATGAGAAAAAGAAGACTTAAGTTTTACTGACCCATAAAAAGGATGAATCCGAGTAGGCCAGCTAGACAAATAGTCGAATTTTATGAAAATAGCTGTAGAGTTAAAGTAGAAACAAGACAATGGAATGCTGCAATTAAAGACCACCTAAGAGCAGCAAATATTACACAAAGTGAAATTCAGGATAGAGGCTGTTTCAGACACAAGGTTAACGTTTGAAACGTTGGTTAGAGAGAAAAATTTATGAAGACTGGAATAACTTGGTCTGACGAATTGAAAAAAGCTCATAGCGAAAGAATGAAATTACTATGGGCGTATGCTATGGGAATATACTAATTATATATATATATATATATATATATATATATATATATATATATATATATATATATATATATATATCCATATATATATATATATATATATATAAAGGGGTTTGAGAAGGAGAGTGAAGCTTTGAGCTATGCCGTCTGGAGCGTAAGCTAATAAGTAATTTAGGGGAAGGTTACCCCTGGTGGACAGATCAAGGCAGAGGCCTCAGACTAACATGATCCAAAATCTGCCAACCCGCATTGCACCAGCGTGGTAGATTACGGGCCATGCCTTCCTCCAACATGGCAGTACAGCATCAAACACGCCCCTCATTCCGCGGAGGTCAAGGGGCAACTACCTACGGCAGCGGGAAGACCTGCCCCAAGGCAGAGGATGCTAAGAACATTGCATTAGATCAGGCTGCCGCTGGAATTTTGACATTACCACGCTTAATATACGGATTATCAAATCGGAGGCCCGATTACACTTACTGAATAGGAAAGGATAGTTTAACTATTGAGATGTTAAAAGCTGGTGGTCGTACTTTACATAAAACAGTAGCAAAATTATACTGGAAATGAGTCAAAGAACGAAATGTATCCAACTTATGTAAAAATGCAGAAGTGATTAATTTACATAAAAAATGAGCACCGAAAAATGTAAAGGACTACCGTCCAATAAGTCTCCTATCAGTGGTCTATAAAGTTTTCACCAAGATAATACGAAAAAGAATATTAAGGAAATTTAATGACGCACAACCAAGAGAGCAAGCACTATTCAGAAGGGGATTCATTACAATGGAACACATCCAGGTTCTACAGCAAGTCAAAGAAAGACACAACGAATACACGATGCCACTTCTATATATATATATATATATATATATATATATATATATATATATATATATATACACAAGGAGTTAAGTCAACAGTACCATGGATCATTCAAGTCAGAACTGATCTGGAAAAGGCACAAATGGGCCCGACAGAGATAGAACCGACAGAGACAGATAGAAGAACGTACAGAAACAAAATGCATATGTGGAACGTTGCATCAGAGAGCGATGTTTCGAGGAGATCGGGAACAAAGTGGAC